>JAZAYU010000013.1:6662077-7007984 GCA_038501625.1 Corbicula japonica | reverse complement strand
TTTTTTTCAAATGAACTTGAATAATGTGCATCTTGCAAATAGTGACTCTTTATAATAATAAGGTATAATTCATTAATTGATTCAGAAGGAAGACAAGTGTTCTATGTTTTTGACTAAATTAATCATTTATTTTAATACTATCTAACTTAACAAAACTTACTTTTATGTAACTTTTTTTTGAAATTGGCAAAACTATAATGTTTGTATACAAATTATACCATCCACAAATGAAATACAGCAACTATAAACCACTCAAGGTTGAAAATATTTACAACTTTTTGCTACACATAGTTTACAATGCAAAAAATCCAATATTTTAACAAAAAATCATCTTGGTGTTCAACACCCCTGTAAAAGTAGAACTTTCCATTTTAATTAAAATAGAGGGCCGCCATATTGAATATTTTCATACAGCTTTTTGCAAAATCAATATTTCGGTTATATTACTGAAAGACCAATAAAAATCAATAATAGGCATCAACAACAAGCATTATAGTAGTAAAACTTATCATCTGTTTACATTATTATCACTAAACAGGCATACATAAATGAAATTTTATATCAAAAGTTGAGTATCACATGCCAAAAATTTCAAGGTCCTCTAAAAATTCACTCTTTCAGAGCTTCAAAAAGATTTTAACATCAAAATTTCAATGACCGAACGTTGCAACGAGTTTTCAATACCGAATCAAAGCAGAGTTTAAGAAAACATACCCGAATTGATCCTAAATCAAATCACCATTTTAAAACATTGTCTAAAATTAACGTCGCTGCCATTCCCAAAAGCCCCGATTTTCATCGGGCTAATCCATTTTAAAAATTGGGGTTTCAAGTTGGTTAAGTTCCGTTTTAGCAGACGCTTTTTATTGAACAACTGGTTCACGTGCGCTAAATACATTTTTCCAGGGACCGTTTCAAAGCTATATTTACCTGTCAAGATTTTATCTGCGACCTACAATGACCACTGTCAAACAGATATTTGACTTTGACAAGTGTAAGAATGCTCGCACTGTGAATTTTGACCGGGTTTCTTATGTGTTCTAGATTATATTTTCTTACTGGGACTAGACTTCCGCAGTAATAAATGCTGAAGTAGGAAACGATTTATCTGACTTTTTCTTCGGGCATTGGTTCAGCAGTTTCGGACCGAAGGATCCGAAGGCAGTCCTCTCTGCAAATTTCTTTGTTTCTCTACAGCCTTATTATAATCCACTTGACAGGCTTGAAATGGATCTAATAGCATGCAGGCCGGCGTGCCACTGGGCGTTCCACTTAAGATTTATATGAAGTTTATACCGAAATGCAAAACAAAAAGAAAAAAAAACAACACAACATTCTTGTTTACAAATTGATGATTGCGATTAAAATAGATTCTGCATGAATATTTGCTTTTTTAGCATGAACACCCGAACCGTAGCAGCCGTATCCATTTCATTGACGTACTGCAAGATCTACCACCAACACATCCTTGACTTCTTCCCGGATCCATCCTCCGCAGGCCAGATCCAGTCAAGCAATACCTTGACGAGAACTTAAACCAAACATTTGTTCGCAACGAGTAACTTAGCTAGAATATCACGAAATCAACTGCAGACAAATTTCTATTCTTGCTCTTATGACAGACACGCAGTAGGTACCGAACAGTTTAATCTAAACCTTAGCAGGGTGCATCTTTCTTCGCTTGTATTCATCTCATGACGTTTTATATACTAGTAACATAATTTTTTCGGCATCACAGGTCAAGATTGTGGCCTTTACTCCGCATCAACATCAATGGTCAAAACATTTTTTTGTTAATCAGAACCCTGGATGCTTCTCTGTGCGCTTCAAAATCGAGCGGGAAATGAGAAGAAAAGTAAGAGCACATAAGTACAATAGTGAGGACATGAATAGAACAGTGAGCGAATGAGAAGAACAGTGAGGCGCTCTAGAGCACGAGTGGAAAGGCAAGCACATGCGTAGTACAGTGAGCGCATGAGTAAATATGTGAGCACTTGATTAGAACAGAAGGCACATGAGTACCATAGTGATAAATAGAATTGATCAGCGGGCACATGTGTAAAGCAGAGAGCAGATGAGTTGCAGTGAGCCCACGAGTAGAACATTGAGTGCACGAGTAGAACGGAGAAAGAAGAGAGCAGATGAGTTGCAGTGAGCCCACGAGTGGAACATTGAGTGCACGAGTAGAACAGAGAGCGCATGAGTAGAGCAGCGAGTGCAGGAGTAGAATGGTGAACGCAAGAATAGAACATTAAGCGGACGAGTAGAACATAGAGCGTATAAAGAACAGCGGGCACTGAGCACGTGAATAGAACAGCGTGAGTAAAACGGCGGGCACATGAGTAAAACAGCGTGAACGTCAGTAAAACAGCGGTCACGTGAGTAAAACAGCGGTCACGTGAGTAAAACAGCGGGCACATGAGTAAACAGCCGTCACATGAGTAAAACAGCGGACACACGAGTAAAACAGCGGGCAGGTGAGTAAAACAGCAAGTACATGAGTTAAACAGCGGAGACGTGAGTAAAACAGCTGGTACATGAATAAAGCAGCGGGCACAAGTAAAACAGCAGGTACATGAGTAAAACAGTGGGCATGTGAGTAAAACAGCGGGCAAATAAGTAAAACAGCGGGCACACGAGAAAATCTGCAGGCACATGAGTAAAACAGCAGGCATATGAGTAAAACAGCAGACACATGTGTTAAGCCATCATCATACATCACATATTCGCATGAATGAACTCGGCCCCAAGAGGACCCTAAGTCACAACATCGCGTATTCTCGTAAGTGGTAGGAATTCATGAAAAGTTTAGTCAACATCAACATTTCGCATTGGACCGGTGCAATGTAGTACGGACACGTGATTCCATTTGTACGTTGAAGCCATTTAGATATTTTGGGGATCCAAAACTGCTGTCAGTAGCCCACAGTGCACTCACTATTAGCCTATTTCGGTCGTAAGCATGTGGGCAATTAATTTTCATACAAACATCTGCTTTATTTGGCCTTTACCAATGAAATATACTCAACATAAAATATATATGTCAACGTATTAACGAAAGAAATAAACTGTATTCTATTAAAAAGAAAGTGTGCAATTTGTTTTCGGTGATTTTTCATTATCTGCTTTTGTTAATATCTAAATATAGTGTATAAAATTGATATAATATGCTTTAAATTCTAAAGTAAAACCATCGCATCTCATTTTTTGATGCCAAATATTTAGGTGTTCACGTAGGTTAAAGTGTTTCTCGTGACTACGCACCGACATCACAACGCTGCTTTGACACCACAATCTTTTGCCCGCCACCACAACATTTTTGAAAAACTAGCATAAACATTTAAAGTAAAGCCTGTACATATTTTTGGCCGAACTTTGTCCGGTTTTCGAAATTCTTGTTTACGAGTGTCCATAAAGCGTAAAGGAAGGATCGTACTCACTTTTTACCTCCATTTCAATATATTTGCACCACGACGGAAATAGGATTGTGACAATATTAACGCATTACAGGAACGTTATGGCTATATAATTTCGACTTTTTCAGGATAACTTGTGGGATTAGATCTAAAAGAAAATCATACGGGTCTATTTTAAATAAACAAATATAATCTTCATCTTCATTCCATATTCCTCAATTGTCTCCTTTCTCCTAGCAAATGGCAATTTTGGAAATCCCCTGATTCATCTGGAGTTTTGCATAACGTGTTAAACGAGGCCGCAGACTCATAGTGAGTCTGCCTTAAGCCTAAATTTTGATATGATTTAATTGTTGTATTTAATTGAAATTGCGAATTTTGACAAAACGAGGATCTTTCAAACGCTTATGTCCTTAATATCTTTCTTTGATTATCTTGCTATTGTTTCGCTTTTGTAAATGTAAAAAGCTGGATAATTCTGTGAATTGCGGTTGAGATACGTATAAAATAAATAATAATAAGGTTTATCTTGAATTTATTTCTGCCAGTGAATGAGTCCTTGTTAGAGGCAGCGAAAAAGGTTAATAATGGGCAAATACATCCCTTCATCACAAAATCATCTTTGCAAAACGTGCTAATCAACCACGTGCTGTAAAAAATAAAAAATTACAAATTAATGTAAAGAGTTTTTTTGTAGTTTACGATCATAAGACCGTATAGAAATCGATTGTATACTGTAAGAAGTATCTTACTATGATAAGCCATTTTTAAAAAAGTATTTTGAGTATACAAGGTAGTCTAGATTCCTGAATATACAAAACATGTTTCAATTAATATGCACAAGAAACTTTTTTTTCTACATCAATTTACAAAATCCCACAAGCTGAGCCAATGTGTGAATACCTTTTGGCTAAATAGTAAAGTACCGCGTCACTTACCAAGAACAGAACAGCCGGACTGGTTGCGACATACACAGCGTTACTTTTGAGAAAGTCCCTTATCACCTACGCGCTTACAGAAGGGATGTGAACGTTTGTTGACTCAGATACAAAACAGAACACGTATTGTTGTTTTTACAGGTTTTATCAGTAATTACTGTTAAGTGATTACATTAGGCCTACTAATTTTTGAAAAGGTGTTCTAGAGAATCATTAATTAAAACTTTAATCCGATTTCGCATAGCGCGTTCGACAGTATGGTTGAAATCAACTTAGACAGGAAACTGTGGCCGGGGCCTCACTGTGACCAGGTTTAAGCAAAAACCACATGTATAGTCTGTAGATCATGATTTTGATAATTTTGATCTACTGCTATATAACAGAAAGGTTGCATATTGCACTAAAATTGCTAACTTAAAACATTTAAATCCCCTCTTTCAGATTGACAAATTTCCTACTAAATAATTTTACACTTGTTTATTTGTTTATTTTTTGAAAAAGTTTAATCTGTCAAAAGTTTGAATCAAAATATCCGGTACATCTGCATGCGCTTGTAAACGGTGTTAATATTAAATACCACGAAAACTCTTTAGTCAACCATACTTAAAATCATTACTTAGTGAATACATCTGCAATACATTTCTTTATTGTGTTATATAACTGTTCATTTTCTTCAGTAGTATTATTTTTAAAGATATTTCTGTTTACTTCTATTTCAGGTAATCTCTGAAACAACAACAGCAACAAACAGATGGCCTGGGAATCTGCCAGTTAGCGATGTCTTCAGTTTAAACAGAAATTTCAATTCAAGCAGTCAGCTGAGATGGCCAAGCAGAGGGTGAAATATTCAAAGCTAGAAGCTGATGGTGGCCACCTTAGGGATGGTAGGCATTAAACCTGCTTAACCCTTCATTTCATGGCTAAACCTTTTATCACATGAATGACAATTGTAGATCCAGATCAGCTGGCATATCAGGATCTACACTAGAGGAAAGGGTCAATTTCAAACTTATTATAAATATTTACTGTCATAATCTGCATCATTTCAAGTAATTCCCATAACTCTTCTAAATTTTTTTAGCAGTTAATCAGGGTTGTTATAACAAGGGGTTAAGAAAGTCGCCGATTGGTTAAAATATGATGTCGTCGTAGATCACGTGATCGGATCAATTTCCGGCGCCATTTGCAATTAGAGAAAAACACGACTGAAAAAACGTCTGATAATTTCATGATATTATTGCTTTTAAGATAATAATCGGGTACAATTTTTGGATTAAATACACAATGTAAGTATTGATATTTCATTTCGTTTATTGATTGAAGTTAATTTCTGTTTGTATAATGTGTAATATGCAAATTTACCAAGTCTGTTGATAATTGTTGTTCCCAATAATATAGACACATTGGCCGATTTGGACAGACGATGGGTTGTTTTCCACAGCTTTCAGTACCGTATTTTCCCGCTTATAAGGCGATCCGCTTATAAGACGGGGCCCCTACTTTGCCGCCAAAATCTGAGTTTTTTGTATAGACCCGTTTATAAGACGGGGTGAAATTTCAGTGAGTTCAGACCCGAAATGTTTGAATTTCGCAAAAAAAAATCGGCGAAATTTTCGGCAAATGTAACATTTTCGAAGTTACGTAACTGGAACATATCCTAATAAGAGTGAATTTAGACCCAAAAAATCAGCAATTTTTTCGGTAAATTTAAGTATTTCGAGGCTTCGTAATTGGAAAACATTCTAATAAGTGTGAATTTCGCAAAAAAAATTCGGCGAAAAATCGGCAATTTTTCGGGAAAATTTAATATTTTTCGAAGTTCCGTCATTGGAACATTTCCTAATAAGTGTGAATTTCGAAAAATATCGGCTAAAAATCGGCAATTTTTTCGGTAAAATTAATATTTCGAAGCTCCGTCATTAACATATCCTAATTACTGTGAATTTTTCAAAAACAATCTGAGAAAAATCGGCAGTATTTTCGGCAAGTGCAATATTTTCGAAGCTCTGTCATTGATACATATTCTAATAAGTGTTAATCTCGTAAAAAAATCGGCAATTTTTTTGGTAAACTTGATATCTTTAACGCTCAGTCATTGGAACACATCCTAAAATGTTTTTTAGATCTTTCTCTATCGTGACATCCTCTAAGATTATTGATGATAGTGTATCACCACTGCGCATTTAACTGTTAATTTCAGTCTTTGCCTGTATGCAAGCTTTTGACACTCGAATATTAATCTATTGTCCAGATGTTAAATTCAATAAAACTTTGTCAAAGGCGAATAGCAAGAACAATCAAGCCTCAGGGCAAACAAACTGTATCCTGTCATTTCAATTCATGCAGAGTTTGTGTCATATAATCTGCATTTTCGAGTTTGCAAGAGGTGTTGACAGCAATGTCTGTTAATCAATTTACAATAACTGGTGACAGATTCAAACAGTACAGCCTTAGGCAATTATTACGGCTGTGACAATTTTCTTTAAACTGAAAAGCAGTGGGAAAATTTAAGATTATAACAATATGCAAACTGGCTAAAATATTTAATTAGCATTATTACTCTGGCCAACATGAACAGTGAACTATGCCAATTATATCATAATAAATGATAGTCCTTACAACAAACATTGCTTATATCAACATCGAGTGCTTTCCATAATAATTTCCAAATTATATCTTCAATATGAAAAAGATTTATAAAATTTTTATTACTAAACCAAGAAAAAAATCGGTCAAACTTATATTACAAATGCTCGTCGAAAATTAATTACCGAAAAATTACCGATAGATAATGGCCAGATTTAAAAAATCGTATGTTTTTATAAGAAACTTTAAAAAGTACCTGCCAAAAAACGAAATCTTCTTGTAGATCGCGCTTATAAGACGGGTCCCCTACTTTTAAGGCTATTTTCCAAGGAAAAAACCCCGTCTTATAAGCGGGAAAATACGGTAATTAGTAGCGATTGATAATGCAAAATTGTTTAGTGGAAAATGAAAAGAAAAGATGGGACAGTGCATCCAATGTAGAATTATATAGATACATTAGCTTTGGTCTTGACAATTTTAACAGAAACTTTCGCAAAAATAGGCAATTTTGGAAAAATGTCGGCCATTCCCAAATATTACTCGTTAAATTTGCTCGGTATTCACACATTCAATTACCGACAGAGGTGCATAAAGTTAGGGTTTTTATTTAGTTCTTTGGTTGCATTGTGCAATAGTACATAAATTAAAGCAATTTTATTGTGTTAGTTTAGTTAAAACTGACTTCGAAATTCACAATTACATGGCTTGTCTTCACCATGAGTGAAATTTTATCATTCTATTAGGAAGGTCTTCAGTTTTCATTTTCAAGTTTTAAAAATGTATGAAAACGTTTCTTATAACCAGTGAAAGTTGAAAGATACCTATCTATGCCTTACTTAATATGTTTACATAATATTTGAACTGTAGATCCTGCTCTGAAATGAACTCGGATCTCTGGCTAACCATATTAAACCAATTGAACACAAAAAGATTCCTCCCAAATTTATAAGACATTTCTTATCTACATGCAAATATCCACACAAGACCGAACTAGGTTTGGAGGTTTGGATTGACTGCCTGTGCTTATGCTTCGCCCGAGTTTTCAATAAGCCTGAGCAGGGTCTATTTTATTAATTAAAGAGACCCTGGCCTGAGTAGGCGGGATTTCCCCCATCAATATTGACCATACAACCCGGCTATTTTAGCGGAAAAGTTGTTATTTTGTTGGTTACCAGCCCGTAATCACCCTTCTACTCTCAAAAACCCACCTTCTACGAAAAAAAATTAATGAGACCACTGCTTCGCCCAAGGTAAATGACCCATGATTGATCGAATGTTGAAGTAATACATTCAATATGTAATGCATGTGCTCTTTTATTTTTACCGAGCTCAAATGAAGTCGGAAAAGAAAGAATGGCACGTGTTAAAAACAAAACTATTAAAAGTTTTGCTAGTTAGCATCATAATTAAAGTCGCTCTTTCATTTATACCGAGCTCAAATGAAGTCGGAAAAAAGTGGCAAACAAATGACAAAAACTTGTCTATTTCAATCATTGAGCTCATTAAATATTCTTTATTTTTCAACGACACAAAAGTAGTAAATTGATAAATTATAATTCGCTAAAATAACCAAATAGCAAACAATAACAAAGCACAGTTCCGATCTCTGCAACAAAATTACAACTACTAATAATCGGAAACTTTTATATTACCATTTTTTATTTTTGGTTATAACAATTTAGAAATATAATAATAAATATTTTATGAGTATAATAAGGGTGTGCGTATTTAATTATAATGAAGAAAAATATCTTTTTAATACTCGGCGAAATATCAACCCGTTTTGCGATTTTAAATCGTGTAAATTATACTAAATAGGATGTCATTGTAGTTTTATTGAAATAAAAATTACACAAACGTGTAGATCAACTTTTCCCCTTTTCAGCGACATATAAACACTTAAAATGGGACGACTAATTAGTCCGTATGAACTAAAATACAGCGGATAGTATTAATCTGCTTTCAACATTCCATTGTACCTGGTCCGTCTTGGACCGTGATCTGTGTTTTACACACTGGAAGCTGATAACGATACGCGACGACAGCATTATCGATAAAATATGCGCGTTTACGCTATACTTTCTTAACCCCTTGTTATATAGACCCTGAGTTAATACCAATTTTCACTTGACTATTTGTTATTGTGTTTATACAGTTGGCTTTGATATTTAATATTACTCAAGAGACCTACTTCATTTCCAACAAATTTTCGAACTCTTATAAAAAAGATATGTTTGCCGTTATGCCACTGTTTTATTAAGTGATTGAAAAGGAGTTTGAAAAAATGTTTCATACCATGACCTCCCCAGTTCATTTCAAATAAATCCTGTAACTCTGTTTTATAACATTTACAAGCTTAACCAGTGTAAAATAAAATTGTTTCTGTTTGCAGTCTTTACCAAGCAGTATTGAATTAAATGAATCAAGGGATTAATTTTCTTCAAGTCCCATAACTCTTTCAAAATTGTTATACTTTCGTTCCACTTTCCAACTAAGAGATTGACTTTATACTTACGTTTGATTTTCTATATTATTTTTGACTTGGGTTTCAGCAAAATCTTAAAATAATTTATCTATCAAAAATTCAAAACAACATTTTTCAAAATTGCATGTGTTTACAAAGAAATGGTTCTGACAGTCCATTATGCTGTCTTGCATGACAGCTCTTGTTTATTTTCATAAATTTGATTATTTGGTTTATTTCTAGAACTTGAAGTAGTATCACTTATGCACGATGAGTCAAGTGATGATGACGTTGAGCTTTATAAACAGACAGGAATTCTTGAAGAGGACACATTTACTGCGGAGGAGGGAGTAGAGGCCATTGGTTTTGGGTTCTTCCAGATACGATTATATGTCATCTGTGGACTGTTTAGTGTAAGTTCAGTGTGTCATGCTTGAAACATTACAAATGAAACCTTTACTTCATGTATAAGCCTTTTATCACATGGGTGACCAGTTTAGATCCAAACCACCAGGCACATCTGAACCATCTGATCTGGATCTACAATGTTTGCCTCGTGATCAGAACTTTTAAAGTGAACAGTTCAGATCCTGATCAGATGGCAAAGATGTGCCAGCTGATAAGGATCTAAACTGTTTGCCAGTGCATTGAAAACCTATCTAAGGAGTAAAGGTTGAATATATGAACAGTCAGAAAAATAGAAAAAGATCTAAAACCCAAACTCTCAACCCAAAACTTGTAAACTTTAGTAGTTGAGTAATGAGGTATATTTTGAACAAATAGACGAGGTCTAATTACTTATTACAACATTGTTTACTTCACCATATTTTTAGCTCACCTGAGCATGAAGTGCTCATGGTGAGCCTTTGTGATCGCCTGATGTCCGTCGTCCGTGCGTGCGTGCGTCGTCAACTTTTTCTTCAAACGACTTCTTCTCCTGAACTCCTGGGCCAATCTTGCTGAAACTTGGCAGGAATGTTACTTGCATGAAGCTTTACCAAAATTGTTCAAATGGTTCCGGTCCATTGCCTATCTAGGTCACAGAGGATAAAAATAGATTTTAAACATGAAATTTTTAAAAATCTTCTTCTCTGGAACCGTAAGGCCTAGAACTTTGATATTTGTTGTGTAGCATCACCTAGTGGTCCTCTACCAAGATTGTTAAAATTATAGCCCTGGGGTCAAAATTGGCCCCGCCCCAGGGGTCACTTATTTTACATAGACTTATATAGGAAAAACTTTAAAAATCTTCTTGTCTGAAACCACAAGGCCTAGAGCTTAGATATTTAGCATTTAGCATCCTCTAGTGGAACTCTACAAAGTTTGTTCAAATTATTTCCCTGGGGTCAAAATTGGCCCCGCCCCAGGGGACACTTCATTTTACATAGACTTATATAGGAAAAACTTTAAAAATCTTCTTGTCTGAAACCACAAGGCTTAGAGCTTAGATATTTGGCATTTAGCACCCTCTAGTGGAACTCTACAAAGATTGTTCAAATTATAGCCCTGGGGTCAAAATTGGCCCCGCCCCAGGGGTCACTTCATTTTACATAGACTTATATAGGAAAAACTTTAAAAATCTTCTTGTCTGAAACCACAAGGCCTAGAGCTTAGATATTTGGCATTTAGCATCCTCTAGTGGAACTCTACAAAGTTTGTTCAAATTATTTCCCAGGGTCAAAATTGGCCCCGCCCTAGGGGTCACTTCACTTTTCATAGACTTATTTAGGAAAAACTTTAAAAATCTTCTTGTCTGAAACCACAAGGCCTAGAGCTTAGATATTTGGCATTTAGCACCCTCTAGTGGAACTCTACAAAGATTAAACAAATTATTTCCCTGGGGTCAAAATTGGCCCCGCCCCAGGGGTCACTTCATTTTACATAGACTTATATAGGAAAAAGTTTAAAAATCTTCTTGTCTGAAACCACAAGGCATAGAGCTTAGATATTTGGCATTTAGCATCCTCTAGTAGAACTCTTCATTGTTCAAATTATTTCCCAGGGGTTAAAATTGGCCCCACCCCAGGGGTCACTTCATTTTATATAGACTTGTACAGGAAAAAAACTTTAAAAATCTTCTTGTCTGAAACCACAAGCTGAGAGTACTTTTGTACTCAGGTGAGCGATATAGGGCCATCATGGCCCTCTTGTTTTAAGTTCAGTATTTTTTGTTTGGGATTCCTGTTCATTTTGCATCCAGTTTTGTCTAGTTATGTATCTTATGACTAAAGCTGTATTCATATCTGCATTGATATACACTAAAAGCGGTAATCAAGGGAAGTTATACAAGTGCTCATTGAAGCTCACCAGAATCATCAGCTGGTCCCAAGGTTATAAAACTGAGATTGGAAATCAATCTCAAATCTCAAGCATCTGATTGGCTGAAATGGCAACTGGTCGCAGATCCTTGAGATTTGAGACTGGTTTCCATGCTCAGTTTTATAACCTTGGGCACTGGTGTCTGTTCAGTGTAGCTGGCACTAACACAATACATTTTAACTTAACTGAATGAAGTTTATCTACTTCTGATGACTCTTCTCATAAAACTGACATGGGTGTTTAAATTCAGATTGAGGTATTAGTGGTTTAGAGGTTTACATTCTTACATACAGCTATTGATACAACTCTCTAACTTAGTCAACTTTTTTACTATTATTTAAAGAAGTTTGTATGCAAGGATTGTAACTGTAAAGTTACAATGATTGCTTCTTGGTCAGAAATAACCTAAAGAATCTAAAGGCAATCAATGTAGTTGATCAGTTGGCACAGATGGGCTGCCTGATCTGAATCTACACTGTTCACCTATGCCATAAATGTTGTATCTATGGAATAAATGGTTAACTTTGACATTGTTTTAGGCTGCTGATGCCCTCGAAATGATGCTTCTAGCTGTACTGTCCCCAGTTCTTCGCTGTGAGTGGCAGTTAGAACAGATTCAGGTGGCTTTTATCACCACAGTAAGTAGAATAGACTCCTTTTCAGAACTTAGTTTAACAACAGTACATAACACTAGGACTGTAGTATTACCTCTATTCTCCATGTATACAGCTTATATCCCTGGATACGGCTTGTGCAATACGGCTTCGATGTGCAGTCAGTGTAGATTCATATTTGACTGCATGGATATGCAAATCAGCCTGCACATCTCAGCAGTCAGATAGGGATCTTACATTGTTTGCTTTTACAAATAAGATTATTTCTGACCAAGAGGTGAATGGTATAGATCCAGATCACACTGCATGAATTATAAACAAAGTATCCATGGAGTAATGGGTTAAAGAGATGCAATGAACATTAAATATGTTTATATAAAAAAGATATCCTTTGTTTGTACATCCTGATAAGAATTTTTGTAAAATTCACATGTTGTTTGCAGTTGTTTTTTGCAGAGAAAAACATACTGAGTATAATAATATGGTCAAATTCATACTAGGAATTACAAGTTTGAAAAAAATGTACATTAGATTGAAATGAACTTAGTCTAGTTAGATATTTTCAGGAATAAAACCAAAATACTTGTATTATTTCAAGTGTTTTCACACGTTTTCATTATAAAAATGGTGGTTTGTGGCAGTTTCTATATTAAGTTTCTTGGAAAAACTTCCCATAAAATATTTCAATACTAAACGATATAGCTCTACCTGGGAGCAGACCAGTACCATCACAGCGACAGCGCCTAGCCTTGCAATTCCAACAATGCAACTGATTGAGCTTGCCAGGACAAACCCAAAAATGGTTGATCGGATAACCCTGATATACGTTATCATCACTGCATTTCATTGGTAACGGATTTTTTTACTGATAACAGTACTGAATATATGTACAGGGAGACTTTTTACAGCCGCCACACTTCCGAAATAGCGCTACTGTGATTTTCAAATGATATTGCCTCTACCTGGCAGCAAACTGGTCATGACGACAGCGCCTAGCCTTGCAATTCTGACAACGCAACCGATTGAGCTTGCCAGCACAACCGTAGAGATCAGGATCTGCACTGGTCGCATTTTGGTCAGAAATAAGATAATGAATCAAAAAGCAAACAGTTTAGATCCTGATCAGACGGCACGGATTAATGTTTTCACCAGCCTACAAATTTTCTTTAAATTTGTTGTTGTGGACTCATAATTTTCTTGAACAATGAATCTTATAAGACATGCATGAAATTACCTAACTCAAAACCTTACGGATGTGCTGGCTGACCTGAATCTAAATAGAAGTCATTTCTGTGGAGTAATGATTTAATGAACAAAGTTATTGGTGTTTATTTATGCCTTTTACATTTTCAGGTGGTGTTTATTGGGATGTGTGTGATGGCTCCAATTTGGGGATTCATGGGAGATAGATACGGCAGACAAACTGTAAGTAGAATGGTTTACTGCAAGAAGTCTAATTCTGTATCACTGAAATAATTTTCCTTTTTTGATGGAAATAATTATCTTTTTACTTCATATATGCCCATTTTAACATACCGGCTATGTGTGACCAGTGTAGATCCAGATCGGCTGAAACAAACATACTGTCTGATCTATCTACACTGGTCGCATCTGGATCAGAAATATCTTAATAAATCTGAAAGTGAACAGTGTAGATCCTTCTAAGATGGCATGAATGTGCTGGCTGATCTGGATTTACACTGTTTACACACTCAAAAGGTGTATATATGGAGTAAAGAGTTATCTTCATCTTTTTTATATGGGAGAGTCTGATCAGGATCTACACCTTGTGTCTACTTTTGTCTGTGATTCAGGGCAAATACTGATCAAATTTTTTATCATTCAATTTCAGTGTTTGCCCCGAATAACAAACAAAAGTAGACACAATGTGACACCCGTATTTCTGACCCGTGGGGAGTGTTAAACTTTCTCCTTAGACTGTGCTAAATTTCGTCAAAAATGTTGAAATAATAAAATACTTAAAGGCTTCGTACATTTGAATCAATGAGTTTTTTCTTGCCGTAATGCCTAAAATAATGTCACAAACCACATGGTATGGTCACCTTGAGAATATTTTACACATCATCATAGCTATGTTGATTGTCCATATAGATAGACACTTACAGCACTACTAAATAATTAAAAACACAACAACTTGATTTATGCCAATGTCTGTCTTTATTTGTATTTCTGTTTGTAACACATATAGTGCGAGTAAAATGCAAGCTAAAGGTGAGGGAAAAGCTATTCCATTACAGTTCGGGTAAGAATTTTCATAAATGATATTGCACAAAATTGAGAATTACGTAAATCTGAGTCTGGCAGAAATGTTGTTGATATTTATCAATGTACTAAACCCGATCCTATTATTAAGTGGCCTATCATCCTGCATTTGGTGTATCAAACTGCACATGACATATCACACTGCATTTGGTGCATCAAACTGCACATGACATATCACACTGCATTTGGTGCATCAAACTGCACATGACATATCACACTGCATTTGGTGTATTAAATTGCACATGGCATATCAGACTGCATTTGGTGTATCAAACTGCACACGACATATCACACTGCATTTGACATATCAAACTGCACATGACATATAACACTGCATTTGGTGTATCAAACTGCACATGACATATCAGACTGCATTTGGTGCATCAAAGTGCACATGACATATCACACTGAATTTGGTGTATCAAACTGCACATGACATATCACACTGCATTTGGTGCATCAAACTGCACATGACATATCCCACTGCATTTGGTGTATCAAACTGCACATGACATATCACACTGCATTTGGTGTATCACACTGCACATGACATATCACACTGCATTTGGTGCATCAAACTGCAAATGACATATCACACTGCATTTGGTGTATCAAACTGCACATGACATATCAGACTGTATTTGGTGTATCAAACTGCACACGACATATCACACTGCATTTGGTGTATCAAACTGCACATGACATATCACACTGCATTTGGCATATCAAAGTGCACATGACATATCAGACTTCATTTGGTGTATCAAACTGCACATGACATATCAGACTGCATTTGATGTATCAAACTGCACATGACATATCAGACTGCATTTGGTGTATCAAACTGCACATGACATATCAGACTGTATTTGGCATATCAAACTGCACATGACATATCAGACTGCATTTGGTGTATCAAACTGCACATGACATATCACACTGCATTTGGTGTATCAAACTGCACATGACATATCGCACTGCATTTGGTGTATCAAACTGCACAAAAAATATCAGACTGCATTTGGTGTATCAAACTGCACATGACATATCAGACTGCATTTGGTGTATCAACCTGCACATGACATATCACACTGCATTTGATGTATCAAACTGCACACGACATATCACACTGCATTTGGCGTATCAAACTGCACATGACATATCACACTGCATTTGGCATATCAAACTGCACATGACATATCACACTGCGTTTGGCGTATCAAACTGCAAATGACAATTCACACTGCAGTTGGCGTATCAAACTGCACATGACATATAACACTGCATTTGGTGCGTCAAACTGCACATGACATATCACACTGCATATTGCATATCACACTGCAGATGGCATATCACACTGCATATAGCATATCACACTGCATATGGCATATCACACTTCATATGGCATATCACACTGCATATAGCATATCATACTGCATATTGCATATCACACTTCATATGGTGTATCACACTGCATATAGCATATCACACTGCATATGGCATATCACACTTTATATGGCATATCACACTTCATATAGCATATCACACTGCATATGGAATATCACACTTCATATGGCATATCACACTGCATATGGCATATCACACTGCATATGGCATATCACACTTCATATGGCATATCACACTGCTTATAGCATATCAAATTGCATAAAGGCATATTCATTGTCATGTAAAATATTTTATTATACTGCAAAGAAATTTCCTTGAATTTGATTGGATAATTTGCCGCTGATGTATATCCGTATTTACGAATCGGCCGTAGATATGTACTGCACATGCCTTAATTTCCCCGTCTGGCTTCCCACCTCTTGTTGTCGTCCGCCATTTTGTTTTGAATTTCCGTAAAAATGCATAATTTGAAGCCGATCTTGTAAATTATAAAAAGCGGTATGCTTATGGATTACTAAAATTGTTACAAAAAATATTTCTGTTATGTTTTTAACGTTGAAAACGATCAGATTATTCTCAAATTTTGAGAATAAAAATCAAATGGATAGTCCATTCAATTTCTAAAGAAGTTACGTCATGCAGGTAAAGTAATGACGTCAGACATGTAATTATTGAGGTTCTCAGAGGGGAAATAAGCCGTTCGGCATTAAATAAGCGAAATAATCGAAAAATCGATGTTTTCTTATTAATTTGTATGAAAAAGTCTTTGCAGTATAATAAAACAATTATTTGATTCCTTGAAAGGGTATGTGAGGATATATTGCCAGTCTGGGTGTCATATTATCCCTCGCCTGTGGCTCGGGTAATATGACACCCAGACCGGCAATATATCCTCACATTCCCTGTCAAGAAACCAAATAACTATATAATCTTTGTCATGTAACAATACAGTCATGTTTTGTTATAAAATAAATAGTTATATCATAAATAGAATACATTTATAACCCTTTCCTCCAGAGACAACCTTTATTGTGTGGGCAAACAGTGTAGATCCAGATAAGCTGCCACATCCATGCTGTCTGATCAAGATCTGCAGTTCGCTTTTCGATCCATTAGGTTATATCTGACGAAAATGCGACCAGTGCAGATCCTGATCAGACAGTAAAAATGTGTATATGCGGAGGAAAGGGATAATAATAAATAGAACAGTGAGAATAATTGATCACAACATCATACAAGGTTACTTTTAGAACAGGCCATCAATTCAGCTTTCCAAGGTCCATTTATGATGGTGAATTTCATTGAACATGCATTTAATCCTTTACTCCATGGGATATATATATGGCTGTTACCCATGGGTGAACAGACTTGATGCAGATCAGCTGGCACATTGTGCTGTCTGATCAGGATCTACACTTTTGGATTCATAAACAACCTATTATTTCTGACCAAGGTTAGAAGTGATGGATCTACACTGTTGCACATCTGATAAAATCCATATATATAGAGTTAGGGGTTTAATATCATTGCTTATAATCAGTTTTCTTTACAAAACATCTAGCAAACCTGCAAAATAAAAAGACTGGTCCTCATATGATATTGTATGATTGCAACAAATTTTGATTTCAGTTAGATTTTGACCCAGTGAGCAATCTCCCTAAACACCTGTTGCACTGCAGCACTTCACAAGACACCAACCACATTTTATGTCATTCGATAACTGTTAGAACTGCCACTCCAATCAAAAGACTCTGTATTTTTCTTCCAAATTAGGTTTTGCTGTCAATCAAATTTTTGTCGCTGTACGATTCCCCTTGCGGATGTTGAAACAATAAGAAAAGGTGTGGCTTAAATTACAGCAACCTGAAGGCGTGATTAACAATGAACAACGTTCTGTCAATTATACTTTTCCGCGCTACTTCTCCATTAAAAAAATAAGTGACCCGCATCGTGTTTGATGTTTTGGTGGCAAGCCAAAATCTAACCATAATCGAAATTTTTAGTGAATGTCTGAGAGCACAAACATTTTATCCTCCACTATATAATTTTCTAAGTGGATCTACATGATCTAGACTTCCTTAGTTTTGAACATACTGTTAGTTGTTCAGAAACTTTGAACAACTTACACTACGTGTTTTAAGAAATTCTTCAGTGTTTTAAGAAATTCTTCATACTGAATGCAGTTCTCATCAACTTTTGAATTGGTGGCCACTGTATAAAAATTGCACTTAGTGAACCTTTTTTTATAAAGGCAGTATTTTTGGAAAAAGATGAAAACTTCCTTGTCTGCCTATACTGGGTTTGTAAACAGACATGACTTCATTACACAGTCATGTTTTTTATTTGATCAATAATTTTTTTACAATAAAAAATTATTTGTCTACAAACAATTTTGTTTTAAAATAGTAAATAAAAAATAGATGATAATATCAGCAATGTTTGAATTTGCTTGAAAATGTAGCATCCAGGGACAGAGTCATTGAGTGTTGAGTCCAAAATCCTTGTAATGAAAATATGGTGAGTGTAGGAAAAAGTATTTGTTTGCTTTTCAAACTGTCATGTATTCATTACAACCTGGATATTCTCATGTCTGTATAAGTTATATAACAAACTAACAAGTAATGACCAAAAATTGTAAGTGGCAACTTGTCACAATAATGGTCTAAATCCCTTTCCTCCATATGTACACCTTTATGGCATGAGCAAACAGTGTAGATCCAGATCATCAGGCACATTCATCTGATCAGGATCTGCACTGTTCACTTTTTGACTGTCTAGTTATCATTAATAATAACTAGTATAAATAATACAGTATGTTAACTAGACACTCGTGTACATAATCATACAGTAAGTTATAGATAACGAGACATTTGTGTATATAATTAATCAGTATGTTACAGAATTATACAGTAAGTTATAGATAATGAGACATTCGTGTATATAATTTATCAGTATGTCACAGAATTAAAAACTAAGTTATAGATAATGAGACATTCGTGTTTATAATTACTGAAAACTAAACTTTCACATACATAATTAAAGAGTTTGACCGATAAACTTGTCTGTAATTACCACTGTGGGTTAAACCCAGAAGTGGTCTTTCAAAGCAGGGGATCTTTGTTAACAGGTGGATCTGTTATTTAAATCAGTCTGTGGGTCAAATAAAATACAGTATTGACTCGTACCTAAAGGTGGTCTTTGTTGACAGGTGGTCTGTAGCACAGGTTGGACTGTAGACAGTCACATGATAATTATACAGTATGTAACTGATAACAGTCATGTACATAATTAGATATTCGTCACGGCCCTATCGAGGAGATGTGATATGCCTAGGAAATATAGTACTTTTACCTGTTTACCTTCTATTAAAAACTGTAAATATCAACAACTTATCTTGGTTCAGGAAACGATTTTACAAAATTTAATGTAAACATTTTGAAATTTCTCCCTGGAATGCTATGAATGCCACAACAAATTTCAGTAAGAACACTTTTGCTTTAAAGTGATTTCACATGAACATCTGCATATCAGTAATCAACTGTATCAGAGCAGTCATCCACATTATTTTTTTCACTTTTGCACTATTGCACATGCTTTACCTTGTTGTCTTATTGAAAAAAACATTCACAAGCCCCAATGCATGCATACACAGTAACATTTGTCAAAAACTATAGACCGTGTTCCGTTCATAAAACATGAATATTGCACATATTTAATAAACAAAAAAATTAAGGGCCACAAAAAATCTATGTTACTTAACTAAAGCTATAGACAAAACATTATTTTTATCCAAAGATTTAAAAATAAATATGTTACTTCAATTGTACTTATAAACCTTTGTGGTACATGTATAATGTTTCTTTGAAAAATGGTAATCATCTTTTTCAGATATAATGGAAACTATGTAGTCAGCATAGAATTTGCCTACTTTCCCTTTTTGTAGATCTAGTAATACTGTATTTCCAAGTTCAGGAACACTTTTTGCCACCGAATCTTACAGATTACACCTAAAGCTTTCTCCACAGTTTGCCATCTCCCAGTAGTGTACTATATTCTTATATGAATATATATGTTTGTTGCTATTTTGATTCCAACAGTGAGCTATAGGGGTGCTCATCTCAGCACTTCAAGAGATTACACTATTTTCTCCCAAATATACAGTAGTCAGTGTATCATTTTGCCACTGTGTTAGAAGCAGACAGCATATCAGCACTTATATTCTAAGAGATTGCACTACTTTCTCCCAAATAAACAGTAGTCAGTGTATCATTCTGCCACTGCGTTACAAGCAGAGTGTTCCTGTCTTTGTAGTAGACCAGTTTCTGTGGGCAATAGCAGTTATTCACCTTTAGAATGCGCTCCATAATTCCATCTTTGCTGACAAAGTGGATTGATCCATCTTCCCAATGCCAATCAGCCACAAAAATGCCATCGTTAGCGCACACAATCCCATGGGGCCTTTCTACTTTGTATGTGAACCTTATTTCCTTTTCCTCATTCATTCCTATCACGAGTTTTCTGTTTGGGTCAGATATGTAGATCAGGCTTGAATCTGGGTCCACTGATATATATGTAGCTCTTTCAAATATGCTTTCACCGCCTACTGTCTTTTCAATTACCCCTTCCATACTCATAATAAGAATTTCATTTGGTCCTTGAGTGGCAACATATATCTTGTTGTTGTGAACAGATATTCCACAGCACTTTGCAAATACTTCTATCTTGTCTCCAAGAATAATGCTCCTTTTATTGGTTTCTGTCTCAGTTTTAACTGTAACAAAATGTATCTTTTTGGCTATAGGAAAGTTAACAAGTGCTCTATTCTTTTCAATGTAAGCCATGTCCCTTGGTTTGTGTTCACACATTAGCTGACCCTTGAAGTCACCACATGGAGCAAACAGTTTCAGTTTGGTATTTTCATAATCAGCCATGAGTAGGTATCCATCATCCAGTTTAGTGATTCCTGTGATACCACTTGGAACTGTATCTTCAGGTACCTTAATATTCATTTGACACTGCGACTGAATCGGGATACTTTGAATTGGTTCTTTCTCATTCTTAGGCACAAGGCTCTCATACTCTTCAATGGTTTTTCTTTGTTTTAGTTCGCCTAACCTTTTCTTGCTTTGAGGTTGATCTCCAGATGATGTGGATTCTGATGCAGACTTTGGTCTAGTTTTAACCTCCTCTTTTGTTCTGATAATCATTTCTGACTGAGTTCTTATTCTTTCTTTAACATTAGTTATATCTCTGTCCAAAACATTTTCTGCATTGTCTGCACCCAATTCTTTTTCATTTTCATGAAACATATAGGATGTTGTTGTTAAAGATTGGATTGAGTCGAGGAATTTAGCCAAGGAATCGCTGACATTGTGGTTTGCTTCAAAGTCATGTTCAACTGTTTTTAGAAAAGCCATCTGTGTCTCCACCAGATCTAAATTCATTAAACTTTTATATTGTTTTAAAATTTGTTTAAGATGAAGTATTTGACGAACCTTTTCTGTTTGTGTCAATTTCTTATTTTCTAAGCTTTCTAAATCCTGTTTAATTTCAGTGGAAGCCTTGTGAATTGCAATTACTTTTTTTGTTAAGTCCTCTCTTCGTTTCTTCAAGTGTTCTTTGAGGTAATTAGCTTTGGTCTTTATCTTCTGTTCAAGTTCTTCTTTAGCCTTGTTCATTACACTTAGTTCAGACTGGAGTTTATTTTCCCATTCTTGTTCTGTCTTTTCGGATTTCTTATGCATTTTTTCAACTTCTTTCTTTGCTGTGTCTAAATTTCTCAGCAGTTCAATCCCGCAAGCTTTAGAGTTGTTTTCTTCATCTAGAAAATCTGTGATTGTTTTAACAAAATGAAGACAATCTTCATGTCCAGATATTTTGCATTCTGTACAGCAAGCTTCAGCGTGTTTCTCACAGTAGAAAGATTGCTGATTTCGGTGCAGACAGGGAACATGATTTCCTGAGGGAAGCAGACATTCCAAGTGATGTCTGGCAGTGGTAGCAATGTTTTGATGGGTTGTAGCACATGAAAGACAGAAATTCTGTCTGTCTTCTTTGCAGAAATAGACAGCATTTTGGGAATGTTTGGTGTTTGGGTCACATATATCACATTTTCGGGTTTCAGACATCGTGTTAAATCAGCTAGTACGGCACCTTGGAATGCTCATACAATTTTGAGATTTTGGAACGCCACCATCCTTATCTGAAAAATATTGAATTTATCAGATTTAATGTTAATGACTGAATAGCTATTGCTGACTTATTGTCAAAATGATTATGTTGTGACAGTTGAAACATAATGCTAAAATATACTGAAATTCTGATCATTTGTTTTCTCAAAAGAAATCATCATATACCGGTAATTAGGATAGTTTCATCCCATAATCCATGGCATCTCTTCTGCCAGACAGAAATATCTGTCACACTCTGTACAACATACAAATGCTCTTTGCTCTATTTCTCTATAAACTTTTAATAAGATGGCAAAATCTTTAGTTAAAAGATTTATACAGATTTATTTACATGTTATCACTTAGCAAGATAATAAAAATTGTGTAAATCAAGGGTTGCACACAACCTGGGTCTAGGCGACATGGACAATAATATGCATTACTGCTTTAATGAACAGGCTGAGTTAAACCAAGCCTGCAGTATTTTGATATTTGATGTGTTCAATTGCTTTCAAAGTTTCCTTTTCATCTATGTGATAAAATATCAAAATGCAATGAATTCATAATGACTGGAAAATTTTACCCTTAAACTTTTTGTTTTATTTTCCAACTGTAACTCCATAATAATTAATATCCAAAAAGCTTATGTCCAATTTTTACACAAAAGTTTATGACTGTTTACAGTTTCATGTAGAAACAATGAATTTGACTTTCAATAACACTTTAAACTTAAAATTTATTAAAATGACTGAAAATCACAGAATAAACAGAGTATCATAAGATTTAGATAAACATGGAGTTGGGCATGATTTGAACACTTGTGACCACAAAGCAAAATGTAATGAGTGTTTAAATATTGCTGTACCAATTTTTAAGTGCCTTTTCAGACTTTTTGTCTAAAGGAAAATATAACCAACATATTTTCAAGTAGAAAGCAAGGACATAAATTGTAGTTGTTAAGATAGTTAAGACTAGATGCACACAAATTAAGATTGTCAGAGTAAGATTTTACACAAATTATTTATTTTCTGAATATATTAACTGTATTATGACAGACAATTAATCAGTTCCGGCATTCAATCTGTTCTGGAACCAGTTAATCATATTGATTTATAAATGGAAAATTTGTTAAGAATTATTTGTGTGTTCTAGGCTCTAGAAACATTACATTAATTTACTAGTAACTAGAACACAATGATTTCTTAACAAATTTGATTTTGTAACTCAAGTTATATAAAATGTGCTGGAATGGATTGAATGCTGGAACTGGTTAAAATTGTACTTATAAACATACTTGTTAAACAGGTACATAACATTATTTCTCATTCTCATGAATGTTTAAGAAAACCAAGGAAAAAATACACAGTTAAACCTTCAAACCTTCCTTAAAAAGCCAGTTTAAATATGTCCTAAACTGACATTTTTTTCCTATTTTTACCTGTCTTAAACAGCCACATGCGTTAAGCAGCCACTTTTTGTCCCTCCCTTGGTGGCTGCTTAATACAGGGTTGACTGTAGTGTATTTAAATGCAATTCACCTTTACTGCACTTCCTTGTAGATTCTATTTAGGAAAATGATATCAGCATTAATTTTGTGTCCTATTTACCAAAGTTTAAAGTATTATAGACTGCAGTAAATATTGAATGCACATTCAAAAATAGATCCAAGAGTTAAAACATACCTCTTTAGACTATCCTTTATTCAGTGTAGTCCTTATTTATCTTGTATGTTTATCATATATTATATTTATCATACCTCTTGACACACTTTCTATTTTCTGCAAATGCTTGATTATTTTCTGAAAATGAATGACATGTTTTCTATTTATAAAGCAGAGAAATCAATGGGTTATAGACCACTACATTAATTATAAATCCCATAGTCTCTTAATAGTAGCCTTTTTATCATTATCTAAACTAACTATTGGGTCAAGCCCTTAAAATAATATTGGTTCCTGGTGTTTGAGACAGATAAGATAATAATTATCATAGAGTCTGTCCTGTATCATATTTATATGGTAAATGATTGTAAATTCATATTCTTATGATCACTAACCACAGTAACCATTCAAGCCAAGTGGGGTTTTGAAACTTTATATGCAGTTATCTGACATCATAGTAGCAAGAACTGGGACAAGTTTCTTAACTCTTTACTGCATTTTGTTACAGTTATGCCCCCTTTTTTAATCTAGGAATGTTTGTTTAAATCCACAATTTCTCAGAAAATTTTCAGGATATCTCTTTGAAATATCACATAACTGTTTAATAACATCAAAATAAAATAATACAGGAAAGTTTCATAACTTTTGACTACATTTTTAATAGATATCACCTTTTCATCCCCATCTTAAGGCAGAAAATTGTTTTGTTATTGTCCATCCAACTTTCTGTTTGTCCATTCTTCTGTCAGTCTATCCATCACATTTTTTTTCTGTCCAGATTTTATATTAAACATTGCTTCACAAAACAATTTGGTCAGCAGTGAGTCTTTTTATTGCACTTTTAAATTCCAATTGTATTTGTGCCATTTGCAATGTATTAACATGTAACTCTGCTGTATACTGAATTAACAACAATCAATGTTTACAGCATTTAAGCATGTGACCTACATAGCATTTTGGGAAAAAAACACAACAATCTAGTAAGGAGAATGGTGCACGGTTTCTCTGCCAATATTCAATTAGGACAACTGGTGTATATAAAGTTGTTTTTATACTTTCAGACGCTGTATATGGTGGGATTATGGATTGGTTATTTTGGGCTTCTGACTTCCTTCAGCCCCTCCTATGTGTGGGTTCTCATACTGCGAGGTCTTGTTGGTGGTGGAATGGCTGGTTCACCTCAGTCGTAAGTCAATACAATATTTGCACAACTGGTCCCAACTGAGAATCAATCAGTCGCCATTTCAGCCAATCAGATGCTTGAGATTTAAGACTGGTTTCCAATCTCAATATTATAACATTGGAGCCTAATGTATGGCATGTTTTTTTAACCTATTGCTTATTGGGGACGAGCCAAGAAGAAAAAGGAATATGTTATTTTGACTTTATAAAATGCTAAAACACAATATGGAAGTGCCCAGATGTCTGAAGATCAGCCTAAAATACCATATTTTTGGTGTGTTTACATTACCTTTACTGTGTAAAACCTTCAATAACTTTTTTGTTACAAAACCTGCGTGCCTGAAACAAAGTGTCGAGGGTAACTTAGGCATCTGGTCACAGAATGCACAGGTGGACTTTAAATTAATTATAGTATGAAGGCACTTACCTCGCAAAGTAAATCTGTTTTATTTAAAAAAAAATGCCCACTAAACCGCCATTTTTATCCCAATGCAACATTGTCGTCGCTTAACTATCTTCGGATGCAGTGCAACATCCTACCCTCTGACTTATATACAGTGAGTTAACAAGTTTCACCAATGACCAATAATTGGAATGACACATATTGATGCTGTATGTTACATGAACTCGATTGGTCAAGTGTCAATGTTGTTGATGACAGGTGCTTAACCCTTTCCTCCACATATACACCTTTATTGCATGGCGAACAGTTTAGATCCAGATCAGCCTCACATCTGCGCCATCTGATCAAGATCTAAACCGCTTTCTTTTTGATTTGTTAGGTTATTTCTGACCCAAATATGACCAGTGCGGATGTGCCTGCTGGTCTGGATCATCACCGGTCGCACATGCATAAAATGCGCATATATGAAGGAAAGGGTTGGGAATGGGGGCAGGGTATTAGTGAAATCATCACTCCACATAAAGATTTAGTATAGACATCCATGACCAAGACAGAAGTTATGATCCATTTGGTTTCATCTTCAGGTTTGCATTGCTGACAGAATATCTACCATCAAAATACAGAGCCAAACTTCTCAACATCACCGCTGTAAGTCACTCAAGTCCTACCATCTTGTAAATGCAAACCGATCAAAATCACATTTTGTTTTTCAGTTTTAAATAATTTAAATTAATTGAAAGACGAACAGTGCTACATAAAGTCAGAAAATGTTAATAATGAATAATTGCCAGTTTTTAATAAATATATGCAACCTTGAACAATTTTACAATATGAATAAAATTGATTAAAACTGCAACCATCACCAAAAGCTTTTTAATTATTTACACATTACTTTGTTACATTAAAGAAAGATGTATATTACAAAATTAAAGTATGTGCAGTGATGTAATGGAGCAAGATGAACAAGTATATGTATGTTATATTGTAGATAAGTTGGGCTAGTGGCACAATGTTCGAGATAGTGTTAGCATCTATTGTGATACCATCCCTGGGCTGGAGGTGGCTGCTGATATTGTCTTCCATTCCATCTTTCCTCATTGTTGTCTTGTTTAAAGTAAGTACCCTGGAGTAGAAAGGTTCATTGGACAAAACTTCAGTATAGACCTTTATAGAATATTTAGCATTTTTCTATAGGGCCCAAGATCATAAAACTAAATCAGGAGATCAGTCTCAAGTCTCAAGCATTGACCAGTCACCATTTCAGCCAGTCAGATGCTTGAGATTTGAAGCTGGTCTCCAATCTCAGTTTTATGTTATTTGGTCAAGGTTTGCCTGACTCTTGAGTTCCTGAAAAGTTGTTATAGCAAAGCACTTGCGTGGCAAGACTGGACGTACAGACTGCTGATTGGTTAAAACCTGACAGAGATTGAAGATCCATTTCAGAGATTTTACTTTATTAGCAAGCAATATGACAAACTCATTTTTAAACTGTGATATTATAGTATTTTTCTAGCTTAAAACTTGACCTTTCTCCTATAAACTGATACGGTTTACTAATCTGACTTGTATTATTATCCGGATACAGGCTTTACTGTGTTAAAACCATTCATGGGTATAAAACCCTTTAGATCCAGATCAGCCAGCACATCTGTGGCATCTGATCTGGATCTAACATGTTCACCTCCTGGTCAATAATAATCTGAATCTAAAAGCAAACAGTATAGAAGCTGATCAGGTGGTACTGATTCACTGAATGATCTGGATCTCAACTGTTCGCCCACAGAATAAAGCATTATCAATGGAGTAAATAGGATACTATAAACTTCAGTATTCACATTGTTTATATGATATATTTCAGTTTTTGCCAGAGTCAGCTCGGTATCTTGTTGCCGCTGGTCGGACAGAAGATGCCATGAAAATTTTACAGAAAGCTGCTAAAATGAATAAAAATACTCTGCCTAAAGGAACAGTTGTTAAAACTCATATAGTAAGCTGTGTTTTACCCTAATTCTTACTTGTAAAATGACTCTCATCTTGAGCCTAGACTGGTATTAATTTACTAATGTCTATATAAAATCCAAAATACAAAGGTCTTAAGCTATAGTCTTTAAACTTGGTACACTTGTTTATCATATCCCCAAGTGTGTAAGTCAAGAACCACAACTCTCGTTTTCATTTTTATCAAATTATAGCCCCTTTTCAGTTTAGAATTTAAGGTTAAAAGCTGCATGCATGCTTGTGTATAAGCTCATTAATTTCATACTATCCTATCTGCACTACTGCTGTCATACATTGTACACTTGCTCACCATCATATCCATGTTGATGTACCAAGTTCCGTAACTCTACCTTGCATTTTCGTCAAATTATGGCCTTGTGTTTGCTTTTTTGACTTAGAATTGAAGATTAAAGTTTGCACGCAAGCTCATAACTTCTAAACTATCTTTATAACAGCTTAAAACTGGGTATATATTTGTTCACAATCATATGGTTTGTCAAGTTTTGCATATTGTTCAAATTTTGTCCCATTTTGGACTTTTTATAGTTGAAGTTGCATAAAAGATACATGAGATACATTGATCCATCAGTTCAGTAGGCTGATGATTTTACAAGTGTGATCATTATTGACTGCTGGGAGAGGATGTAAATGTTCATACTAATCATAGTGTGTCTTTGTTTCAGACAGAGAGGGGTAACCCAAAAGATTTGTTTTCTGCTACATATCTGCGTACAACATTAATGGTATGGATGCTTTGGTTTGGGACAGCCCTCTCGTACTATGGTATGGTGCTGGCAAGTGCTGAAATACTCCAGCTCAAAAATGTTCATGAATCTGGTAAGAAGTCAAACTTAACCCTTTACTCCTTATATACACATTTTTATGAGTGAACCACCAGTGTATGTCCAGATCAGCTGGCTCATATGTGCTTTCTAATCTGGATCTGCACGATCACATCATGGTCAGAAATGATCTATTGAATCTAGAAGGAAACAGCTTAGATTCTGTTCTGGCGGCACAAATGTGCCAGCTGAGCAGGATCTAAACTGTTTGCACATGTTTTTCTATAAAGTAAAGGGTGCAATAACTTGTAAAACATGATTTTTTTTAATGTTAACACTAGAAAAAAACCATCTTTGCTGCAGTATTTTGTTACACAGAGTTGAACATGTTTCGTAAATTTGGAATTTGAGTATTAAATAACTAAACTGAATGCCTATTGTTTGTTACTCACTATTTATTATCACTAATTTGTAAAATAATTTAGCATAAATGAACATGAATATTGTATTCATTTTATCAAATGATCCCACAAATTGAGCATATGCTGATAATTGTCCTCCTGCTTTGATTTCTTGCTGAGTAGAGCAAAATTTGTATCTGTTTCAAAGAGAATTAGAGATTTAAAAACAATTAGGACTATACACTGATTCCATGTTTATAGATTCTAATAGTTTATCTTAAAGATCTATGCTTTTTATTCCACTTTGAGACCATGAGTTATGAGATATATTTCTTTTAACCCTTTCCTCCATAAATACGCATTTTTACGCATGGGCGTCGAGTGTAGATCCAGATCAGCCAGCACATCCGTGCCGTCTGATCAGGATTTGCACTGGTCACATTTAGGTCAGAAATAACCTAATGAATAAAAAAGCGAACAATTTAAATCATAATCAGACGGCACGGATGTGCTGGCTGATCTGGATCTAAACTGTTCGCCCATATAATAAAGATGTATCTATGGAGGAAAGGGTTAATATTTTTATTTAAATCTCTGTTGTTTTATTTTTGAAGGTGAAAAGTGCAAGTGCAATTTATTAAAATCAGATGACTACACCAGTATGATTATTTCTACATTAGGAGAATTTATAGGTAAGTTAGAACATACCTCATTGATACATGTGTTTACTCCATGGGATGTCGCTTATAACTGTGTGCAAACAGTTTAGATCCAGATCAGCAAATACCTCTGTGCAGTCTGATCAGGATGTGAGTTAGTCACATTTAGATTCATTATATTATTTCTAATAAAGAAGCAAACTGTGTAGATCTTTATCAGACTGCATGGATGTGCAGTGTGATCTACACTGGTCACACATTGAATAAGCTGTATCTATGGATAGTTACTTTTCTTGTATCCATTAGAGACAGTAATTATATTTACAGATTTATTTAAACTCTTTTATTTATAAAACATTTTGGTAATCGGACTTTTTCAGTTGATCATGACACAACAAGTCTACATTATCTTTTATTCATAACACATTATAGGAAGTCAACTGAAGAAGAAACATTCTGAAATAAGAGTTCAAATAGATATTTTATTAATGTATTCATGGAGTAAAAGGTTAGCAAATTACAAGTAAATAATAGATTATTTAGGAATTGTTTTCCTTTAAAACATAAAACATATCATATACAATCTAGTGTGTCTGAAGACACACTGACTCATTTACCTGATCATTGTTGTGTTGTTTTGCTGAATTCCTGCAATAGTCTGTCAAGAACCTCTGCTTTACATAGATGAAACTTTGTGTCACATCGGTTGAATTCCTTTAACCCTTTCCTCCATATATAAGCATTTTTACACATGTGGGAGCAGCGTAGATCCAGATCAGCCGGCACATCCGTCCATCTGATCAGGATCAGCACTGGTTGCAATTTGGTCAGAAATAACCTAATAAATAAAAAAGCAAACAGTTTAGATCCTGATCAGACAGCACGGATGTGGCGGCTGATCTGGATCTAAACTGTTTGCCCTTGCAATAAAGGTGTATCTATGGAGGAAAGGGTTAAACTCTGGTAACCAAATCCATGATGGATTGAATTAGATGGATGAATGTACCCAATACCATTGAATTTGTAATAGACACACATAATTCTAAAACTATTACATTGTTGTGTGTGTTTTGTAAAATAAACCACTACTATTTGTTGATTTTATAATATTTTTATTTATCATTTCAGCGTTACCTTTAAACATATTCCTGATTGACGTTGTGGGTCGTCGTTGGACAGGGGCAGTGAACTTGTTTGGTTGTGGATTCTTTTTTGTGTTGTTACAACTGCCAGTATCGCAGACAGTTCTTACAGTGTTCATTTTTATGGTGCGAGGTTTTTCTTCGGGAATGTTCAACTTTGTCTACATTTACACATCAGAGGTACACTGCATTTGTCATCTCTCTCATAAATATGTATGTCCCCCAAAACTTGTGGCATCAACTTCTCATAAACATTTGGGCAGATTTCTTTCAAACTTGCAAAAATGATCAAGCAGGATGTGTAGATGATTGTAAAGAAAAGATTTTTTCCTGCAACCATTTTTATCAGAGTTAAGGCCTTTTGTTACAAGTGTTGTATCAGTAGGGGCATCAGTGTATAAGGACACATTCTAGTTTAATAGTACATACAGAAGGAATACGTACAAAAGGAATATGTGGCAGTCGCTGCAATATGGCTGTTTTCATGGACAAATTCATTTGTGACCACAAGAATGATAACTCCTGTTTAACTATTTTTGAGTTTTGCCCCTTTCAAATAACAGATATCAGATCAAAGAATGGCTACAGTTCTCTTCAAGCTTGACAAAACATCCTTGATAAGGCATGAGTTTATACATTTGTACTAGAGTCCAGCTGTCTTGAGAGTGTGAGACAAGCTACAGTCATTCTACAGAGTTGTTCCTTAGATAGAGTAATGGCAGTAGTTGTCTATGATTATAAGACATAAAAAGGTCAGATTTTGACCACAGGATACACCTGCCTTGAAAATGAAAGGGTTGTTGTCTCTAGGAGTAAGGTTCGCAACAGGGCTAATGTTCTCTGCAGTGATGTTATTTAAGGATTTATGGTTAGGCCAGAGAAAATAAATTATTAGATTCTCATCCGGATTTTGGGAAGAAAAGGGGCGGGTGGACACTTTTTATTTTTTATTTTTTAATAACCAAATACCTCAGAACAGAAAAAAACTAACTTAAAATTGTAAGAAAATGGCATTTATAGTTACTAGAACCTTTGGTGTAGAATATTTGTCCATCTTTTCAATTTCTTCCAAAAAATCATGATAACAACTTACAAAAGTAGGATGTTGGTGCCTATTCTTGCTTGAAAAGTCATACCAGTCTTTAATAGTGACACTATCACCTTCGGTAAGCTTTGAAATGATGAACATTTTATTTTATTATTGTCGGCCATGTTTTTTCCATATCGGGGAAGGTCTAAAACCCGTCTGTCCAGAACAGAATATGTTCCGATTTTTTTAACCAATAAATTATTTTGGGGCGGGTGGTTTTGGACAGGGGCGGTCGGGGATGAGAATCTAAAATATTTTTTTTCTATTGCCTTAAGATCAAAGTAAAAGAAAAGCCAAACATATACTGGCTTATTGTAGATTAAACTTCTGTCATTACATATGTCAAACACATCAAATAAACATCACAATCTAATTTATAAAACACTTATTTCCAGGTGTACCCCACCACTATCCGTACATTAGGGATTGGCACAGCTTCATCATGGGCCAGAGTAGGGGCTATGATTACACCTTTCCTGGCTCAGGTACTTTACTTGTGAACTTATCTTGACAAGAGAGATCTGAAATATACTTGTAATCTTTAAGGGTTAAAGAGGTTTAAATGCATTCATCTTGACATAATAATAATAATAATAATAATAATAATAATAACATTGGAGAACATATGCATATACATATATACATGTTAAATCATCCATATAATTCAACATCCTCAAGCGATATAACACAACTAGCTCTTTGGCTCACATACTTCTTGAAAAATGAGCATCAATCATTAAAAAAGACGTTCATGATCCAAAAGTGGTACAGCAGTCACTAGCAACCAGTATTTGATTTATTTGCAACTTTTGATTCATTCACCCCAATTTTTGAAAAGATTCGTTTTTATGTCTTATAAAGACAAAAAAATGTTGGTCTTATGCTCTTTTTCTAAACAAAACAACTCTTTTGCTCAATCCCTGAAATTGCTTTCGCTCATTTTGTTATGTTCTCTTTTAAGCAAAATTTAATGTTTGCCGGAAATGTGTAGCGGTCAAGATCACATTTGAAAAGAATTATGCCGATTTTTGTCGCTGTTTTTTGTAAAAAAAAACACAATATTTTTTTTCAGATGGGTTGATTTCATCTTATTACAGCCAAACCCATTCATAAGGCAATCACAATCATAATTTTTTCATGTGTTGGTAATAAGTATTTTCCTTGGATGTTACAGGTGCTACTGGACACCTCCCTTACTGCAGCAGTGTGGGTGTATGGAAGTATTGGGTTTGCCTGTGCAATATGTGCTGTCTGTTTACCCATAGAGACCAAGGGGAGGGAATTACCTGTAAGTTTATTTGTCAGCTTTGTTAAACATTGTCCTCCAAAAGCTCTTGGACAATCTTCTTTATTACCATCTCTGTATTTATGACAACAAAATGCTCTAAAATTTATGAAAAACTTTATTTAAAAAATGATATTTTAACCTCTAACATGCTACCTGTATATTATGAAAATGCATACTTGTATATTGCTCAAAAACAATAAGATTAACCCTTTCCTCCATTGATACACCTGTAGTGCATAGGCGAACAGTTAAAATCCAGATCAGATGGCACGGATGTGCTGTCTGATCAGGAACTTAACTGTTCGCTTTTTGATTTGTTAGATTATTTCTGATCAAAATGTGACCAGTGCAGATCCTGATCAAACGGCACAGATGTGCCGGCTGATCTCAATCTACAATGGTCACACTTGCATAAAAATGGGTAGATATGGAGGAAAGGGTTAAAGAATATATCTTGGTCAAAGAAATTTTGTAGAGCACTGTATATTTACCATCTTTTATGCAGTACAAATACTGTAAATATTTTAAAGTATGCACATAGTTAAGTTGGAGAACAACATGTATCTGGTATGCAGTTATCAATAGTAGAAAGTATGTGTGCAGTCTGCATGGATTGGTATAGACAGAATGTTTGATTGCAACATTAAAATACAAAATGCAGATGTAAACTTTAGTCTGCTTCAACACATAATTTATCAAACTTAGATTGCATTCCACTTAGAATTGTACAGTATTTTTATTAAAAAAGTTAACTACACTTAATTTTTAGCAATCCATTTCCTTGGTGATTGACTAACTTCGAATGAGACAGCATTTACTGACCAACATTTGCATGGAGGCCTTTACAGACAAGCATTAGCGTGAAGGCTAGAAGTTGTTCACCAGCATTAACCTACAAGATTCAGCATTTACACTGGCCAGAGCTGGCTGTAGTTGATCATCAGCATTAACCTACAAGAATCAGAATTTACACTGGACAGAGCTGGCAGCAGTTGGTCACCAGCATTAACCTACAAGATTCAGCATTTACACTGGACAGAGCTGGCTGCAGTTGGTCACCAGCATTAACCTACAAGAATCAGAATTTACACTGGACAGAGCTGGCTGCAGTTGATCATCAGCATTAACCTACAAGAAACAGCATTTACACTGGACAGAGCTGGCTGCAGTTGGTCACCAGCATTAACCTACAAGAATCAGCATTTACACTGGACAGAGCTGGCTGCAGTTGGTCACCAGCATTAACCTACAAGAATCAGCATTTACACTGGACAGAGCTGGCTTCAGTTGGTCACCAGCATTAACCTACAAGAATCAGCATTTACACTGGCCAGAGCTGGCCAGATATATTATTCAGGGATAAGCATCAGCTTTTTGGCATTAATTTAGTATTACTGACAAGCAATAGAGACAAAAACTACCAGCATTACAGCCAGTCAGTGCTAATGTTTTGCAGATTCATTGAAACAGTTGATAAGTGTCTACTGGTCCCATCTTCCTTAGTAGTGCCTTCATAAAAAATAATGGTCTACAGTACTGAAAATCACAAAATTGACGAACGAAATGGAGAGGAAATGGAAATGAAACGCTTTTCACTCTATGTTGAAACGGAAACGCAATGGAAACGGAACGCTATCGAAATGGAAACGCATCGGAGCGCTAAAAACGCTTGGAATGCTTGAAACGGTAGAAACACTATAATCGGAGTGCTTGGAGCGCTAGAAACGGTAGAAACGGAATAATCGGAACACTAGAAACGGCCCGATTATTTATAGTAGCGTTTTGCACCGTTTCTAGGTAAATCGATTATATATAGTAAAGTTCTAACCGTTTCTTTGTACGAAATTAATTTTAACGAAAATAATAGTTGTCGAAATGACGCTTCATGGGACACTTGTTTCAAGTAATGATCAGTCTAAATATTTACCATTATTCAGCGCAGATCGAGCAATTGTAACACATTTATCGAAAGATTACACATTTTGCTTCATGTATATGCATAAGGACCTCGGGTGAATATATTTTTCACTTAAACCTATGTCTATGCGTGAACGTTTTTTGATCTCCAATAATTTGAAGATGTGTTTTTATTAATTTGTTTTATAGCTTAAAACGCGATATTGAAGAGATCTAGCAAACAGAACGGACAACGCAACATTAATTTGTTTCTTGTGTCTGGAATTCAGAAATGAAAAACGAAATAGCATGTTGCAATCATGGTTTATTTTACTCAAAGGAAACAGCATCAACTGCCCTTTGGAAAATAATGTTTTCAGGAATTTAACATTCGACATTTAATATGACCCACAATCAAACGCCGACAATAATATCAGATGTTTGAATATATGGCGGTAAAAACCACGTGATTTGTTCGACGAACATGTTGTTTGCTTGTAAACATATGACGTAGAACATATATGACCTACAATGAAACGTCAACAATATGTCAGACGTGTGAAATTAAAAAGACATGATTTGCACGAGATGCGCGCTTCTTGCGCGAAGCACGTGAAAAGTTTTCGTCGTGGGTGGTATTTGTGTTCTGTTTTAGTTTTGGTTTAGGAACGATTCGCATAAATGACATGATACTTGCGATCAGAATTATGCATTTCTCGGTCACAGATAGAAAATATTGATTTCAACATTCAATTATTTAACAAATATCACAACAATTTAAACTCCTGTAATGGAACTGAACGTTTCAAATTTAAATTTTGTCGAATCCTTTCTGCACTGAAAAGGCTTTCAATCATCAAAAAATTAAAAATAATGAACGATCTTTTACATTAGATTTCACTGGCGGTAATCTTTGACCAGTATATATAGTTGTTATTTATTACTGATCTTGCTGTTTATTTCTAGTTTCCAAATTAGTGTACCGCAAATGCAAAATACAACATTTTATACGATGTCTAGTTCCATATTTATTACAAGTTGCGTTTTGTCTAAATATAATTATTCAGCAATAGCAAGTTTGGAAAAAGTGATCTCCCTTTGAATTATCAACAGTAGGCACTTTCCCATCAGTCAAGAAGAGGTTACCTCCCGTGGACATTCTACGATTATTTTTTTCTGTTTATACTGAACAAATATCCAATGTAACTCTATAAAGCTTAGTCACTTTGTAGTATTGCAAAGACTGAATTTACATGAGCGTAATTGTATAAAATATTTGTTTCTAAAGTTTCAGTTTGTAAACAAACTACTTTTCGAATACGCATGCATGCTTCAAAAACAAAACAATAGCTCATCGCACTTGCATCTAGCTCAGATATTTAAATTAAAATATAGTAAATTGAAATTAATGTCCTGTGAATAGCGAAAGATAGATATCGTATCGGGACGCACATGGGGTTACATCACCGGAGCTAAATATTTTAGCACCAAAATGATAAAGATGTTTTGCTTTATTTTTTTCTCAATAATATAAAATCTTCATAAGACAATAACTTTTACAGCGTTGTTTGAAATACAAAGGTAAATACACTCTAAGGCATGCTTATTGTGAAGACAATGTTCTTTAATCACTTTAATCCTGGCGTCAGCTCGAGTCATGTATACGCACGTGTGCACCGTGCTGGGAGTTTGTGGGAACTTAATATGAATCTTAAACTTTATCGTTTTTGATAGTGGTTAACATTATTCTGATGTAAAGTGTTTAATATCACTCAAAATTACCAATGCAAACTGATGTAAATAATTCAGTAAATTTATTTCATCTGACTTGACATATGTGTAGTGATAATGTTACCATTCTGAAATAGTGTCGCTAACAAAAACTATAATCTTCCGTTAATTTTATAACAACGTGGTTGTTTTTAAATTTACAAATCAATAATTCTAAAGTGTTTTTGTCAAATTCAGTTTGATACCTAATTTCATTATTGACCGTCTAATTCTTTCAAGCGGTTTGACAATTTTATTAGATGTAGATATCACTGATGTTTGTCATGGCAACATTTGCCCGAGGCAGATAAATTATCGAAATTTTAGGGAATTTACATGTACATTATGACATTCTTATTTTGACTCTTCTTTAAAAAAAAACAACTTATTTAAAAATCATAAGCAAGAGCAAAGGAATACCGCTATTAGAGAATTCAAGAGTATCCTACTAAGAGCTTTATAGTTTTTATAAATGTTATCTAATCTGTCCCACAAGCATTTAATTTGCCACATTTACATGGAAAATTTCTCATTGTTTTCCTTTGACGGATCGGATCCCCTTCACGGCATAGTCTTGATGTAAACATGGTAATGTCAACTTTGCAATGCCAGTCAGAAGGTTCTCGCCTTATTTCATTCCATTTGATATTAATCCACATGTTTTGACATTTACAACTGAAATTTGTTGAACGAAAATATTTAACCGTGGAAACGGTAATAACGCACGGAAGCAGAAATGGAACGCTGGAAACGCTAGAAACGGAAGAAACGCTTGAAACGGAAAAAACGCTGGAAACGCAGCGTTGAAAGTGTTTTAATCGAAACGGAAACGGAATGGAAACGGAACGGAAACAGAATGGAACCGCAGCGGAAAACATTGCCAACTGAAATGGAAACGAAATAGAGTGGAAACGCAAAAAATGTCAATTTCTTGATTTTCAGTACTGTGTGTAATGTGGCTACCTCTGTGACGCAGCAGTCTCTGCTAATTATGTGGGTATGCCTGTTATTTCAGGGTTGTAATTAAAATTGGGCAAGAATGGTCAATTCAATTTTGAGGAGACTTAAGCATCAAGCGCTGGAGGTGCTAGTTATCTAGGAAACAGATTGTCCCTGGACATTTTTTAAAATATAGTTGTACAATCTAGGCATCTTGACCGTTTGTGGACATATTAATCTTCTGATTTTTGTCTCTGATTTTTACCTTTTTTGCTTATTTTTTGCAGAAACACAAGATAAAAGTTTTATGTAGGTTTTATAAAGCTACTTGAGTTTATAAAATAAAACATACTTGGGCTGCTAATCACTTTGGGAAAACTGCCAGTCTTTGAAAGGAATTCGCTCTTCCAGTAGGGTCAATTCCGTGAAATATTTTACTGTCTACAGTACCATTTTATTTTTAATTTTTTGAGAGGAAAAAACAACACCTGTAACAAAGCCATTTTTAATTTTGATTTTTTAATTTTGATAAAACTGAAACTGGAATGACCTTGATGTCGAGATTTTTTGTCTCATGGCAATGATGAAATGTTACCCAGTACTTATCAACCAGTAAGTGGCAAAGTATTTACCGGTACATACTGGTACTCATACAGTCTATACAAAAACAAATGAAAATATAATTATTGTGATTTTATTTTGCCATGTCTAAGATTTGAGAGAATAAAAATCTTATTAATTGAAACTGTCTGTTTGCTGGCTGGCAGCTCTTAATGACAACCAAGTATGTAGGTTTCAGATACATGGATCTATGTTTTGTAGATCTCTTGTTTACATGCCTTAATTACATGGCTATCTCTATTATGCAGATATCTCTTGTGTTTTTAAATGGATATCTTTGTAATATGGATATCTCTGCTGTATGGATATATGTTGTGTGCATGCAATAACATGGCTATTATGTGGATATCTTCTGTGTTGTGGATCTCTCTATTTTTATATGGATATACCTGATATCTCTATTGTGTGGAAACAGAGATTGGCTGATGTGATTCATGCTTGTTTTATAAGCTGCTATTATATACACTAACTTAGCCTTGCTAGTGAGTTCGAGTAAAAATCAAGGTTGTTATGCTCCTGCGAAGTGGGAGGCTTATAGAGTTGCTCTTGTCCATATGTCTGTCTGTCCGTCCATCCGTATGTAGTCCCCCAAATCTTGTGGCATCAACTCGTCATTAACTATCAAGCTGATTTCTTTCAAATTTGCACAGATGACCAAGCAGAAATTGTAGATGCTCGAGAAGAAAATTTTTGCCTGCAGCCATTTTTACCATGGCCCTTTGTTACAAGTGTTGTTGTAGCAGCGGGGGCAACAGTGTCAGTATTTTGGGCTCACTCTGGACCCTGTGTTGTGAGAATGGCATTATTTAAGTTTCAGCATTGAAAACAGTGCCTACTTGTGCATTGTTGATATTGTTTAAGGTGACTCATGTTAACACTTTTTGGTGTTGGTGTTTTTTAGTATATATTAAAATTAATTTTTATTATTAACCTGGCATTTTATGTTGTTCTAAAGACAGAAACTGTTGCAAAAATACCATATATGCATTATAACAAGTGTGGCGGTATGAATATTTTTGTGCTAATACTTAATTGTTGAAGCAGAACCTAGCTGTATGTGAAATGTTGACATGTTTAGGTCAAATAAAGTGCTTCTTATGTTGTCTTATACTTGAAATGTTAAAAATCAAAATATTGAAATGGTAATACTCATAGATTCATAGAAATGATGTTAAACTTAATGGAATATTTTTAATAAAAAAGCAAATTTTAACTTTCATGTATATTTACTACACAATCATCCTAATTGACAATAAGGCAGTCTAATGGACAGCAATATCCCCCACTGTATGAGGGAATGTTGAAAAGGTTATGGATGCTTAAAAGGAAATGTTAAGTAAAACAAGCAAATTCGTTGAATTTATATCCTCCGCCGAGTACTGGTTATTACTAACACAACAGCTGAAGTCATAGGGCTTTATTTAGATATTTATCAAGGATGGCAAAAAATGTGAAAAAAAAAACTTCAGATGGTGAAAAGGGTTGGGCAGCTCACCAGAATATAAAAATGAGACGAAAGTCTTCAAGTAGTTGAAATGAAGAACGCAGTAGTAAAAATATAGTGCTGTATTTAAAGAAATCCATGCAGAAGTTTCATAGAAGTAGCATATAAACGAATACTACTCTATATGCATAGTGCATTACTTATCAAAGGGCCATAACTCTGTGTTAAACGGTCAGACAAGAACAAGACAACAATATGGGCATCTTGTCTTGGTATTGATGGTTTCCATAGATTCCTGCTGAGAAATAGCAAGGAAACAAATACTGCTCTACAAGCAAAATGCATAAATTATCAAAGGGCCATAACTCTGTGTTAAAGGATCTGACTGAAACAAGATGACAATATGTGTGTCCCCTCTTGGTATTGATGGTTTCCAGAAAGTTTCATTAAAATCCATCCAGTAGTTGCAGAGAAATACCATGGAAACAAATTCTGCTCTATATGCATAATGTATAAGTTATCAAAGGGCAATAACTCTGTGTTAAACAGTCTGACTGGAACAAGATGACAAAATTGGCATCTCGTCTCAGTATTGATGTTTCCCAGAAAGTTTCATTTCAATCCATCGAGAAGTTGCAAAGAAATAGAGCGGAAACAAATACTGCTCTATCATGCATAAGTTATCAAAGGGCAATAACTCTGTGTTAAACAGTCTGACTGGAACAAGACAACAATATACACATCTCTTCTTGGTATTGATTGTTCTCAGAAAGATTAATTGAAATCCATCCAGTCGTTGCAGAGAAATAAAGGAAAAGAATACTGTTCTATAATATGCATAATGCACAAGTTATCAAAGGGCCATAACTCTGTGTTCAATAGTCTGACAGGAACAACAGGATGATATGCGCATTTCCTCTTGGTATAATAGATGGTTTCAAGGAAGTTTCATTGAAATCCATCCAAAAGTTGCAGAGAAATAGCGCGGAAATAAATACTGCTCTATATGCATAATGCATAAGTTATCAAAGGGCAATAACTTTGTGTTAAACAGTCTGACTGGAACAAGACCATGACATGCGCATCTCTTCTTGGTATTGATGGTTTCCAGAAAGTTTCATTGAAATTCATTCAGTAGTAACTGTTGCAGAGCAATAGCGTGGAAATGAATACTGCTATATATGCATAATGCATAAGTTATCAAAGGGCCATAACTCTGTGTTCAACAGTCTGACTGGGACAAGACGACAATATGCGCATCTCCTCTTGGTATTAATGGTTCTCAGAAAGATTCATTGAAATCCATTCAGTAGTCGCAGAGAACTAGCGCGGAAACGAATACTGCTCTATATGCATAATGCATAAGTTATCAAAGGGCAATAACTCTGTGTTAAATGGTCTGACTACAACAAGACAACGACATGCGCATCTCCTCTTGGTATTGATGGTTCTCAGAAAGATTCATTGAAACCCATCAGCTAGTCACAGAGAAATAGCGCGGAAACGAATACTGCTCTATATGCATAATGCATAAGTTATCAAAGGGCAATAACTTTGTGTTAAATGGTCTGACCAAAACAAGACCACGATATGCGCATCTCTTCTTGGTATAGATGGTTTTCGGCAAGTTTCATTGAAACCCATCTGCTAGTTACAGTGAAATAGCGCGGAACAAATATTGCTCTGTATGCATAATGCATAAGTTATCAAAGGGCAATAACTCCGTGTTAAATGGTCTGACCGAAACAAGACGAAGACATGCGCATCTCCTCTTTATATAGATGGTTTTCAGCAAGTTTCAATGAAATCCATTCAGTAGTTGCAGAGAACTAGCGCGGAAACGAATACTGCTCGTTATGCATAATGCATAAGTTATCAAAGGGCAATAACTCTGTGTTAAATGGTCTGACTACAACAAGACAACGACATGCGCATCTCCTCTTGGTATTGATGGTTCTCAGAAAGATTCATTGAAACCCATCCGCTAGTTACAGAAAAATAGCATGGAAACAAATACTGCTCTATATGCATAATGCATAGGTTATCAAAGGGCAATAACTCTGTGTTAAATGGTCTGACCAAAACAAGACGATGATATGCGCATCTCCTCTTGGTATAGATGTTTTTCAGCAAGTTTCATTGAAATCCATTTCATAGTTGCAGAGAAATAGCGCAGAAACGAATACTGCTCTATATACATAATTCATAGGTTATCAAAGGGCCATAACTCTGTGTTAAATGGTCTGACCGGAACAAGACGACGATATGCGCATCTCCTCTTGGTACTGATACTTCCCACAAAGTTTCGTTGAAATCCATCCAGTGGTTGCAGAGAAATAGCCCGGAAACGAAATGCGGACGGACACCGTGACACCGTGACGTGACCCCGTGACGGACGGACAACGCCAAAACAATATCCCCCTCCCGATTTCATCGGCGGGGGATAAAAAAGTGTTGAATTTTTGTATGAAAACTTTTCAACACTCCATTTGATCCAAGTTCCTTCTGGGAGTTTATATGTTATGAAGCTGACACGCATTACATAACTTAAACCTTTGACCTCCACTTGTGGCCTCGACCTTGAGCAAGCACGGTTGAAATACAGGTTTCCATATTGTCTCTATGAGGTTTACATTTCACCAAAAGTTCATGAAATTTGTTCTAGGGGTTTAGAAGTTATGGAGCAATTACAAAATACATTGTTGAAACCTTTAAACACCACTGGTGACTTTCTTTGAGCTGGCCTGGTTGAGACCTGGGTTCTGCACATCCTCTTGAAGGGCTAAACATTTCACTAATTTCATGATATTCATTTCAGGGGTTTAAAAAGTAACGGGGCAGACATGAAATACATGGTTCAAATCTACAAATACCACTGGTAACCTTGACCATGAGCCGGCCACGTTTAAACATGGGTTCTGCATGTCGTCTTAATAGGGAGAACATTTGACTAAAGTTTCATGAAATTCCTTCCAGGGGTTGAAAAATTATGGATCGGACACAAAATGTACACACATGGATGGAATGACTGATGGATAGACAATACCATTCATATATCCCCCTCCTGCTATGTGGCTGGGGATAATAAGACATCCAGTTTGTCATTTTTGTGTCACCTCATTAAGAGGTAGCCAAAAAGTGATTCTACTGTGGGGTGGTGTAACCGTCATTGTCGGGTAGTTGCACAACTTTTTAATCTTCATATTGCTTATAACTAAAAGAATTTGCTCTGTTGGCAAAACACTTTGAGTATATCATCTGCATGAACAGAGCTATTTGTCAGAAACTTTAACTTCCCAATTTACTTTTAATGCCCCCTAAGGGAGACATAAAATAGTCGCACTGTTCGTCTGTCCATCTGCCCATCCCATAACTTTAACATGTATTCAGCAATCTAGTTGCAAAACTTTTACCATAATCTTCAAAATGCTTATAACTGAAAACATTGCTCTGTTGGCAAAACACAAGTATATTATCGGCATCAACAGAGCTGTTTCTCAGAAATGATAACTCCTGATTTACTTTATATGCACGCTAAGGACGGCATATAGTAACTGCACTGTCTGTCTGTCCGTCGGGATTTGTCCAGCCAATGCCCATGCATTGAGCTATCTTGTTTATATTTGGCATGAATGTTAACCTGAATGAGACAAGTGTCACATGCAGACCCCAGGTTCCCATCTTAAAAGTCAAGGTCACAGTTAGAGGTCAAATGTCATGTGAAAGCTTGTCCAGCCCTTAACTTTAACATGCATGGAGCAATCTTGGCATGAATGTTAATCATAACAAGACCTAGTGTGACGCGGGAACCCCACTTTTCCATCACAAAGGTAAAGATCACAGGAGTCAAAGGTCAGGTTAAAGCTTGCTCGGCCCATAACTTTAAAATTCAATGAGCAATCTTTTTTATATTTGTCGTAACTGTTAAATTCAAAGAGACGGTGTGTGATGCACAAACCCCTTGTTCATATCTCAAAGGTCAAGGCCACAGTTAAGAGTCGAAAGTCAACAGCATGTTTTCTCTCCGTATTTCACTAACCTAAACCAGTTATATATACTCAACATTGTAATTCTAAACAAACTTAAATCAGATGTAACAGATTCAGGTAAATAACAACAGCAAGTCATTAAATAAATTAGCATTTATTAAATGCAGCAACTTAATAAAATGGTAAACATTATGCAACTTTTCAATCACGCCCATTAACAACTTAACATGTACAAGAATGACAAAACTTTAAATTGATTTATCATTTAACCCTTTACGCCAAACATGACTGTGGGTGAACAATGCAGATCCACAACCGTGCTGTCCGATCAGATCTACACTGTTCCCTTAGATTCATTAGGTTATTTCTGACCAAGAAGCAAACATAATTGATCCAGATCTAATGGGTTAAATGTACCATCTGATCTGGATCTACACTGGTCACCCATGGGATAAAGGGGTATGTATAGAGTGAAGGGTAAAGTATTTCTTGTAATGTAAATTGCTTTGGCATCAATCAAAGCCTGAAATCAAAGAAAATCACAGACATACAAAGTTCAATAGTACAGAAAGTGCATGATAATTACTGCCGATTTTGATTTCAGTTAGATTTTGGCTTGCAGCCAAAACATCAAACACTTTGCGCAGTGACTTATATTTTCATTGAGAAGTAGTGGCAAAGTTTAATTGACAGAATGCTGTTCATAGTTAATCATGCCTTCAGGTTGCTTAACTTCAAGCCACAGCTTTTGTTATTGCATTGGTGCTACATGTATCATTCAAATCTTAACAAAGCATTTTCAGTTCAACTTCTGCAAGCGACAAATATTTGATTGACAGCAACACCTTGTTTGGAAGCAGAATGATACGTCTGCTGATTGGAGCGGCAGTTCCAACAGTCATCGCATGACAAAAAAGTTTGTGAAGTATTGCAGTTCTACAGATGTTTACACAGGTTGCTTGCTGGGTCAAAATCTAATTAAAATCGAAATCTGTAGTATAAATACAATATAGCCAAGATCTGTACTAATTATTAACCCTTTCCTCCATATACAATGTATATGCATTTTTACACATGGGCAACCAGTGTAGATCCAGATCAGCCTTCACATCTGTGCTGTCTGATCAGGATCTGCACTGGTCGCATTTTGGTCAGAAATATCCTAACGAATCAAAAAGCGAACAGTTTAGATCCTGATCAGATGGCAGGGATGTGCTGGCTGTTCTGGATCTACACTGTTCACCCATGCAGTAAAGGTGTATCTATGGAGGAAAGGGTTAACAAAGGCTATCACTAGGAACATAACATCCAAACTTAGTTTTCAAACAGCTTTCATTTGAAATGGATGACCTAGCTGCTTGATTATGATCGTTCAATGAACATTTAAATGGGTTAATACTTTTCTACTTGTCTCAAATTAATAGAAGGGCGTGTTCATCACAAACATTTAGCAGGGTAAATGTAAATCTGCAGAATTTAGAAAAGAACACATGCAGTGGACTGACAAGGTCTTTAGTGTCTATAAATAGATTTTCAATATTACATGGTTGGATTGCATTCGATAATAATTTTATGTATGTAAAATTGGTTAGAGTCAAGAATGTACTAACAAGATTGTATAATATTTTTTTAACCCTTTACTTCATAGACATAGCTTTTATTGAATGAGTGAACAGTTTCAATCCAGATCAGCAGGCACATTTGTGCCATATGATAAGGATCTAAACTGTTCACTTTTAGATTCAGTAGGTTATTTCCAAAATGTGAACTGTGCAGATCCTGATCAGATGGCACAGATGTGCTGGCTGACCAAGATCTGAACTGATCACCATGTGAAAAAAAGGCATATATATGATGTAAAGAATTAAGGATTTGGTTATAGTGCCCAAGGTTATAAAACTGAGCATGGAAACCAGTCTCCTATCAACAGCAGCCATTTCTGCAAATCAGATGCTTGAGATTTGAGACTGGTTTCCAAACTCTGTTTAATAACCTTCAGCCCAGATCTTGGCTACAATGTCACAAATGGTGAACAAGTGAACACTATAGATCACAGTCTAATGACGGACAAATTAACTCTATATCACAGGTGAAAATGTAGCACAACAGTAATGAAAAGGAAAAACTGAACGTACAATACAAATACATAAATGGTCCCATCAGAACAACATAAAACTTTCAAAATGAAAACAAATGAAAAAAAAAAACATACTCCAGATTTATAAAAATTCTGGTTTTGTGTCCTATACTTTTTCATAATACTGCACAATATATAGTCAAAAATTCTTTGAAAGGCTATACAAACAATCTTAAGTCTCATTGAGTCATTTCTCATTGTCGATATTTAACTTAAATGCTGAGCACAACCAAGTTCTGAATATATGGCAGAAATTGAAGCAGTTACTATGGCAACATGGTCACCCTGAAGATATCTTAACCACCCTGTAGTTCCTATGGCAACCAGGTAATCCAGCAGTCACTATGGAAACAAAGTCATCCAGCAGTTGCCATAGCAACTCAGTCAGACTACAGATGTCTCATCATCATCATCCCTCTCCCTGGAAATACAACACATGCATTCATGATCTTCATTTTCTCAGAATTTAATAACATACAAAAATACTTCTTATTTTAACATATTGAATGGTTATCTCTTTTAGTACTTTCACTTCAACATCAAAAACCATATTCAACATAATAAACATGCCAAGGTGCATTGCAAAACGGTCAAGAGGACTTGTCAAGAGGGATCAACATTTGCAAAGGCAAAGTCTCTTAATTTTAGTGGAGAAAATTATTGATAATCAGTTAATGACATAACCCTTAAGATATTTCTAGAACTGTATGTATTTTTACGGGAAATCAATCGCAACTGTTCTTGCTCTGATTTTCTAGTTAACCACCATACCCCGAGAAGTGGTCCTGATCAGCCTGACTTGGTGATTAGTTTTACTGCATCCTAGCAGCAATGGTGCTTTGACCTCTTCTCTGTGATAAGGGGATTAAAAAAACTGCCTAACTGACTGACTCCTAAACTGGCTGCATTAAGTTAGTGTTATTCCAATTTACCTAGAGTTGTTTGCCCCTGACTGAGTAAATTCCACCAGGGGTCCTTCTGCTCCACTGCCATCATCCTCATCATGAGGACTGTTCTCCCTTGAGTGCTCTTCATTACAGGAGGTATCATCTGTCTGCTCTCCTTTGGTTTTTGTATTCTCCTTATCCTTGTCTGCCTTGGGCCGCTCTCCCCATTTGGACTTGGATTTGTTCCCTGCAAAATTCACTAACAGAATTTTCTCTCATATTTTTACTACTATTGATATTGAGTCACAAACTTATGATAAATGAATTTCATATGTAAAATAATGTTTGTCTATAAAAGCTTGTCTGCCTTTCCATTCTAACAAGGTCCCACTCAACATTTTCACTTCTACTGTCATCATCCAAATGGCCATTTTGTAACCAAAGAACAGTTAAAAGCTGCTAATACTATATACAGGGTAAACAAATCAATATTTGTTGGCTGCCTTTTTGTCAAATTAATATCTGAATATATTTATACCCTGTATTATTGGGTAAATGATGAATTAACAATTAAAAGGGCTGATCAGTATCTCTATTAACTGTAAAATATTGACATGTGTTGTCAGAGCAACACATTATGCCTTCAGCACTGGAGGCAAAACGAAGAGAAAGCTTCGAACAAAGAGAAAGCATCGACAAAAAACATTTGATTTTATGGATTTAATTTTCCGTGAACATGTCAAAAGTCACTGTCAATATTTTACATCATACGAATTAATGTCTGGATTACATGATGTAAGTTCTAGTCCAGTGAAATTACTTAAAAATGAGCTGTGGCCACCAGGAACTGGTCAGGGTTTTGGGGTCCAGAGGCCCTGAAAGCTCTTGGGATTTAGCTATTTTATGAACATTGGTTAATTATCGGTATGTTGTAATTTTTACATTTTCTTATAAATTATTGACTTTGTGTGAATAGATAATGATTACACTTCCTGTTAATGTTTATTTCATAACTTCTATTATGAAGCTATCAATTATCTATTGCACAACAGTGCCATGACTAACTGACTCACAAACAGCCTGCTGCTTAGATGTGACTGAAAAAAGACGATCTCACTTGAAAAACAGATCGGTTTAATTCAGTTGGGATATGAACAAGTCTATAAAAATAACTTTTTAATGTTGTTTACAAGAACTTTGGGCATCATTTCTCAAAGCAGATTGAACATAAAGGTTTTAATTTGATGTGAGAAACTCTCGTTCAGTGACAAACCAATAATTGGGCCCACCTTTCTCTGATTTCTCAGAGTTGTTTCCCTTGCTTGCTGCATGGAAACCTGTTAGATGGAGATTCTCGAACTGCAGGTTCAGATCTGATCCTGTGGCCCCATCGAGTGTAAGATCTAGATCTGATAATGACCCCTCCTCCAGGGAACAATCACCAGTCAAAAAGCTCAGGTGCTTGTCTGTAAGAAAATTTGCATTTGAAGATGACCATATGTTAGACACAGTAATTGTCAGTATACAGTCTTTACACAACCATTGAACCGTTTACATCATATATACAGATTTGATTGCACGTGGAGTATTGAATCTGATCAGCTGGAACATTTATGCCATCTGATCTGGATCTACACTATTTGCTTCTTGGTCAGAAATAACTAAATGAACCTAAAAGTGAACAGTGTAGATCCTGATCAACAGGCACTGTTAGCCCCTGCAATTCTAGTATAGAGTTTAACTATCAGTCACAATTAACAAAAGCTGTTAGGAGTCAGCATGCTCAAACATTCCATTCATTTGACATAACTGCAATTCTGAAAATAATTATTGTTGATTTAATTTATTTTAAAATAGTTTAGGTATTTAATTTGAAGATTAAAAGTACAACATCTATAGCCAAACATTCATGAAAGACAATTACAATTAGTTTCATATCAATCACTTATATTGTGAATATGAGGATATTAATGAATCGGGCTCCAGACCTAACATTAAAAGTTAATGCAATAGCTACCTATGCCAGCCAAGGCACCTGTAGACTGTACTCTGCGGGGATATTTAAATTCAGCTGAATCCTTTGGTTTATGGGACTTGCCACCAGCATCATCTTTTATCTTGTGGCCCGTTTTTTCTGTAGCTGCTGAACTTTTCTTTTTTTCTGAAGTATAAATATTGATATTTATTTATCTGTGCAGATTTTAACCCTTTCCTCCATATATAGGCATTTTAATGCACATGCGACCAGCGTAAATCCAGATTAGCTGGCTTATCTGTGTTGTCTGATCAGGATCTGCACTGTTCACTTTATGGTCAGAAATAACCTAATACATCAAAAAGCAAACAGTATAGATCCTGATCTATAGAAGTTCTGACTTATCTGGATCTTCACTTTTCGCATATGCCATAAAGCATGTGTATCTATGGAATAAAGGGTCAAGTTGCTTTGGGTAGTGATACAGTAACAATGATTTCTGTTTGTTAGCAAGAAAGACTTCATGACAATCCTAAGAAATTAACCATTTGCAGGTAAACTAGAAAAGTGATTGACAATTTAGCCACATGACATACTTTCAACAGGTTAATGACAACTTCGCCACATGATATGATTTTCCAGACGTCAGTGACAACTGAATCACACCAAGTAAATGCTTCAGAGGTAATCGACAGATGTGCCACATGACACAGCTTCTTCATAAGCACCTGACAATTTTGCCACTTGAAGCAGAATCATCACAGGTAACTGATAATTTTGCCGCATAACGAAGACCCAAGACCCAACTGACAATTCTTCCACACAAAACAGAAGAAACTGACATTTTTGCAACACAACAAACGCTCTTGAAGTAAACCAGTGTGTCACATGGCATGGACTTTATATCTGTTAACCAGAAACAGACTTTCTGGTAATTCAGTGTACCAGGTTTATCAGTACACTGATTTGTAATGATGGAATTGACTAATTCAGTGAACAGATGACCTAAAAACTACCAATTATGGGTTTCATTTATATTAAAGGCTTTCAGACAAGTGCTGTATACTTCCAACCAGTCTCTTCATATATAATAGAATAACAAGAGAAATTCTAATCCTTCCCTACATATATATGCATTTTTACGCATGTGCGACAAGTGTAAATCCAGATTAGCTGGCACATCCATGCCATCTGATCAGGATCTGCACTGGTTGCATTTTGGTCAGAAATAACCTAACAAATCAAAAAGCCAACAGTGCAGATCCTGATCAGATGGCACAAATTTGCCAGCTGATCTGGATCTACATTGTTCACCCACGCAATTAAGGTGTGTCTATGGAGGAAAGGGTTAATCTCAAGCTATACCATCTTTAGTAAATTTGTTGTACTATTTCATTAAGATATCTATTGACCATTAGTTTTATCAAGTAGAATTCCAATTAACCACTTTAATATGAACATAAAAACACAATAACATAGCTTAACTTTCAAAAACTAAAAATGTGTCCATAGGACACGGATGCCCCTGCTATGCATCGTTTCCAGATACTAAAGTGCAATGATGGTAATAATAGCATTTCAAAGACAGTGATGTTCGAGTAATTATAAGAATATGCATAAACTTGGTGATCAAGTAAATTATTTGTATTTGTGGCACTGTTGTCTTCTCATTACGGAAATGTCTGTGAAGAAGTTGGTGGTAATGCAATGCAATGTCATAGTGAACATTTGTGCCAAGTTATTTTGAAATCCCTTCATTCATAAAGAAGTTATAGCCCGAACAAGTAAATTCAAGTTTTAGTAACTGTGACCTTGACCTTGGACTTACAGGCATGGGTAATGTACGCAACACACCGCCTTGTCATGGTGAACATTTGTGCCAAGTTATTTTGAAAACCCTCCATTCAAAACAAAGTTATAGCCCGGACAAGGAAATTCTATTGTTAGTAACAGTGACCTTGACCTTGGACCTACAGGCATGGACATGGTACACAACTCACCACCTTGTCATGGTGAACATTTCTGCCAAGTTATTTTGAAATTACTATATTCCTAATGTAGTTACAACCCTGACAAGAAAATTCTATTTTAGTAACAGTGACCTTGACCTTGGACCTAGGCATGGGCATGGTACGGGACACACCATCTTGTCATGATGAACATTTGTGTCAAGTTATTTTGAAATCAATCTATTCCTAACAAAGTTACAGCCCGGACAAGAGAATTCTATTTTTAGTAACAGTGACTTTGACCTACAGGCATGGGCATGGTACGCGATACACCGCCCTGTCATGGTGAACATTTGTGTCAAGTTATTTTGAAATCCCTCCATTTACAATGAAGTTACAGCCTGGACAAGAAAATTCTATTTTTAGCAACAGTGACCTTGACCTTGGACCTTCAGGCTTGGGTATTGTGCGGACACACTGCCTTGTCATAGTGAACATTTGTGCAAAGTTATTTTGAAATCCCTCCATTCATAACAAAGTAACAGCCCGGACAAGAGAATTCTATTTTAAGTAACACTGACCTTGACCTTTGACCTACAGGCATGGGCATGGTACGTGACACATCGCCCTGTCATGGTGAACATTTGTGCCAAGTTATTTTGAAATCCCTCCATTCATAACAAAGTAACAGCCCGGACAAGAAAATTCTATTTTTAGTAACAGTGACCTAAACCTTCGACCTAAAGGCTTGGGCATGTATGTGACATACCGTCTTGATATGGTGAACAATTATACCAAGTTATTTAAAAATCCAATAAGAAATAACAAAGTTACAGAGCCGACAAGATTTTGCAAGAAAATTCTATTTTTAGTAACAGTGACCTTGACCTTGGACCTACAGTCACATCACACCGCCTTGTTATGGTGAACATTTGTGCCAAGTTATTTTGAAATCCCTCCATTCCAAACAAAGTTAAGGGCAAAGTGTATATTTTTCTAAACACAAAATGTAAGTGAAAAAGGGGCATAATTTGAAAATATTGGAAGCATGGTTATGGGTCTTGTTGGTTATGATGTAGATTTTGATGGTGAAAATATATTTCAAGTTTCAAGGCAGTATCTCAAGTAGTTTTTAAGTTATGGGCAAAATGCACAAAATATAAGAAACAAGATATATTCCTATTAAAACTAATGTAAATGGAAGTATCAAAGGGCCATAACTTCTGAACAGAACATGTAAGAGCTAAACCCCACCTTTTTGCACAACAACATATCAGGCCAAGAATTGTGGTAAAGTTTCATCAAATTCCCAGCAGAGGTGTAGGAGGAGTTGCGTTCACAAGATATATTCCTATTAAAACTAATGTAAATGGAATTATCAAAGGGCCATAACTTCTGAACGGAACATGTAAGAGCAAAACCCCACCTTTATGCACAACAACATATCAGGCCAAGCATTGTGGTCAAGTTTCATTAAATTCCCACCAGTTGTGTAGGAGGAGTTGCGTTCACGAGATATACTCCTATTAAAACTAATGTAAATGGAATTATCAAAGGGCCATAACTTCTGAACGGAACATGTAAGAGCAAAACCCTACCTTTATGCACAACAACATATCAGGCCAAGCATTGTGGTCAAGTTTCATTAAATTCCCACCAGTAGTGTAGGAGGAGTTGCGTTCACGAGATATACTCCTATTAAAACTAATGTAAATGGAAGTATCAAAGGGCAATAACTTCTGAACGGAACATGTAAGAACGAAACCCCACCTTCATGCACAACTACATATCAGGCCAAGCATTGTGGTCAAGTTTCATTAAATTCCGACCAGTAGTGTAGGAGGAGTTGCGTTCACGAGAATATCGGACGGACGGACGGACGGATGTACGGACGGACGGACGGAAGGAGAGACGGACGGACGGACGGACAGGAGCAACTCTTAATGCCCGTCGCAATTTCATGGCGGGGGGCATAAAAATGGAATAGGTACTTTTGAACTAGACTAAAATTCACAAAGAATTCTATGAGAGTATTAGCTCACCATTTTTCTCAATATTTGCCCTTGCTCTAGCCTCTATTTCACTGGAAACTGCAGCATTAGCAGCAGCAAGAGTACTGAAGGTTGTTGCTGCTAGCTCATTAAACCTTGCCTGAATGTGCTCCAGGGTATCAGCTTCTGACAGTCGGTTAAATCTGGCCTGGATGTCGTGTAAAGAGTCTGTTGTGGATGCAGTTGAACCTAGAAAAAAACAAAAAAAGAATGAGGGACAATTTTAATCCACCCCATGAGACAAAAATTAATTTGATTAATTTATATGTTGCCTTAAAATGATATCTCTCTGTTAAAACCTACCACTACTTGACCATTGGACAAGATGCTCTACCATTAAGTCATACCAATATGGAATCAAAAAATAGTAGGTCGTAGCTTGTGGTAAAAACTTACCCTAGACCTATTAATTACTATGTATGCTAGAAAACCCTGCTAAAGATCTTGTGTGTTGTGTCTTGATAACCCCTGTTTAAGAAAGCAAGACTGAAGGAAGTGACATACTGTAAGTAGTCTAAATTAAAGTAAAGGATTTAACCCTTTACTCCATAAATACACATTTTAACACATGAGCGACTAGTGTAGATCCAGATCAGACAGCACAGATGCGGAAGTCACATCTGAGTCATAAATAACCAAATGAATCTGTAGATCAGATGGCAGATTTGCCCGCTGAGCTTGATCTACACTGTTTGCCTATGCGATAAAGGTGAATATATATATATATATATTCTGTGTGCTATGAAAAGCCTACCTGACATTTTACAGGCAGAGTCTAGGCTATTGCTGGGTTTCACAGATTTATCTGATCGAGATGTAAACAGACTAGCAGCTGAATCGGATGCTGATGAGCTTGGAGGACGTGGCACATAGTAACCAAAGTCAAAATTAAGCAACAAATCTGAAAAGCAACAACAAAAATTATTTATCTTTCATTTCTAGTTTAAGAAAAAACTTGTAATTCATGTATAAAAAAAACCTGATTTATTTCCAATAAGTAAGTAAGTAAGTAAGTAAATTTTATTATAGTGACATTGTGTATCAAATATTTACAAACTATAATAACAAATAAATACAACACCCGGCCACGTTGGGCCTATAAGTCACTTCAGATGGTTTTAAACATTAGAACAGAAACTAATACTGTATGACATTTTCAATTAGTACGCATGTACTATTTACATCAAGTCACACAATAGAAAACAAAATATATACATATGGTATGTCTGAACGAGAGTTTGATAGGAAATAAATACATATTACTTAAGTAGATTTTTAATTAGAGACTATTCGTAAAAAAAAAGATTTTTTAAGTGTATAGTATCGATTTTCTTCTAATCATGCCGCTTACAATAAATTTTGACACATGTATAAAATGGTTATTTAGTAAATAAACTAGTTTTTCTGAATCGGAAAGCGTTGGAAAATTCTCATTATTGGCAATTGCTCTGTGTAGTAGATTGTCTCTGATGTCCTGATACATGGAACATTTTAACAAGAAATGGGTTTCATCTTCTACTTCACTATTACTATTGCAAATTTGACACAATCTTTCATTTTGGTTAAGACCCATAAATCTTCCAGTTTCAACCCGAAGAGGTAGAATACCGCAACGAAATTGTGATAAATGTGATCTCTCAACCTTTGTAAGATTTGCGAGAAGATATTTTTCTGTATTGTATTCTGATTTAAATTTTATGTAAGTTCTCAACTTTGAGACTGTTTTTATATTATTGGACCAATCTTCTTTATATTTTGTAAATAGCCTGACTTCTACCTCTTTGAGATCAACCGTAGTTTTAGTGTCATAACAGGCCGAAAGATTTACTTCACATAAAATTTGTTTTATTTCTGAGCACCAAGTATTTCCATTTGATCTATAATCATACTCAAATATTTTTTTTGTCAATCTTGAGTTATTCATGTTTACTAATCTGTTCCATAATCTAATCATGTTTACCCAACGTCTGTGTTTTGTAATAATCCAACCCATATCCCCATTTAACGCTAAAATTGGTGTGAATTTGTGAACACCTAAAAAATACCGTATCGCTCTACTTTGAATCATATATTTAACCATTGCTGTAAACAACTTGTCCATTTTTCATGAATGTTCATATAAAGTTCCCCCTAGAAAAAAAGCCACTAGTGTAGACCCTTATCAACACAAGAATGTATAGGAGGGTCAGAGTCTATATTGGTTACATTGGTATAAGGAAAGTTCATTGATCAAATTAAAATATCTCTCACTTTGGGAAATGTAAATGTTTTTGGAAAACATGTTTTTACCTAAAATAACAAAACACCCTAAAATTTAATGTGCAATGCTTATTTTGCAAAATTTTCAAATGTTATAACACTTGGTTTGACCTTTTTCATGTTTTTTTATTTTAGATATTTGACATGCAAAGTTGCCAAAGCATGACAAAATATAACTTAACAAATGCACTGTATTAGTTCCTCATCCCTTTTGCAAAGAAACATTGACCAAAAGCTTAATTTTAATCATGGCCCAAGACAATAAAACTAAATCAGGAGACTAGTCGTCGTTTCAGCCAATCAGATGCTTGAGACTGGTATCCAATCTCAGTTTTATGATCTTGAGCTCAGGTCAAACAAATGAGTGTGTACGCACCGGCACTAGAGGGTGATGTGTGTCTGGCTGGTCGTGTCCTACGTGGCCATTGGCTGTCAGAATCCTGCAGAAACTGCAACAATATGGTCTCATCTTCGTTTCTACAGTTGAGAACAATAAACAATTAAGAATAACAGGTGTTCTTGGTTAAACCATGTACAAATTTGTTATGACATACTTTAAGAGACTTGAGTCACATTTTGTGACAAGTTTAGAGCCAGATCAGCCTAGACATCTGTCTGATTAGCTTCTACATTGTTAGCTACTAAGTACTGAGTAAATTTTTTTGCACGCAGGGTTCGACGCTAACTTTTTCAAAAACTAGACCAGTGGTCCAGTTACTTTGAAAATCTACTAGACCTGACCTAACATGAACTAGACCAACATTTAAACGGTACTACAACACTGAAAATGTACACTGATATATGTACATAAGTTAAACATGCATATATATATACCATGAACAAACAAAATAATTAACCAAATTAGAAACAATGAGTATCATATAAAATAGCTTCAACTCTGAACTGTCAATCATGATTTATTGTTAACAACACTGAACTTCAAAAAATGCTAGGTATTAGTTACACATAGTTACTAGGTTATTGTCACACATCAGTCAGGACCTCTGGCCCTTTGTCCCCCATGCCATCAAAGTTCAAGGGCTTGTTAGGCATTGAATGAATCAATAGGTGGACTTCAATGGCCAAAATTATGAAGATCGTTCACATTTGACATTTTACTGTCGTCTGTCAGAACTAATAACAAAACAAAACCGGAAACAGTCCGATGTCATATTACTTGGGATTCTATCAATTCATTTATTTATGGAATGGGAACTGTCGCGAGTAAGTTTGCAGCATTTGTTTTTAGTTGGTTTTATTTTACAATAATAATGTTCAATAATTGTACAGTAGACTCCGGCAAATCGAATACACAAATTGTCAGCTAAAAATATTCTATTGCCCGGAGTACCCGATTGGCCGGTAATCGTATTCATCATGAAATCTGCATATATTTGTTGACAAGGGAGGTCAGGTAGATCGTGTTCTGGATAAATATGCATTATTTTATGTTTATTTATTGATTAACAGACCCTTCTGTCATGTTCTGCTACAAAATCGAAGTTTCAAATTATATTATGCTACCGCGACATTTACAACGTGAATGTGAAATAAGTATTAAAACACTAACCAATGCGAACATATTCCATAATAAATTACATCCCAATTTTATCTCAAGTATCATAGTTCAGTATTATTGCATCATCAACCAATTTAACCCAGCTAAAAATGTGAAATGTCACGTACACAGTTTTGAAGATCAAACGATTTCAAAGCAGAGCCGACAAAAAAACAGTCTTGATACGAGCCGACAATTTCCTTTGAAGTTGCATTTCATTGAGGGTTGGTATCAATGTTTACCTTCATACTGACTGTCAATCAAATTCAGTTTCCGTATGAAATTAAGATGGAAGGCGGATCAAAGAAATGTACAAAAATCTATGAGTATTTTTTAAACATGATTGATAAATTACTTTTTGTTTGTTTCTGAATTGTGCGGATTAATTTATGCGATAATTAAAAACAGACAATGGAATTTAAACGTGGATTATTGTAAGTACATGTATCAATAACGTCTCGATAACGGATAGTCCTAGGCTTCTGTGTATTTGTAACAGATTTTTTAACGCCTGATTGAATAAGCTGTTTAAAAGAGGTGACAGGTTACAGTTTGTTTGCCCTGAGGCTTCACTGTCCCTGTTCATCGCTGTCAAAATATTTAATTGGATTTATCAGCTGACAATAGACAAATAATAAGGGTGTCATAAGCTTTGATAGGGACGATAAACGGTACATCCGGTGTCATTTCCTGTAAACAGGCGATGAAAATATTCGATTTCAATCAGTTTTGGCCAAAAAAATTGCAAATTTTCTATTCGATTTGGCGATATATTCTCTTATCCGATACCCGTATGACCGATAAAATTTACATTGCTTATATAGGAAATGGATTTGTGTTCGAAAATCGTACCCCATTTGCCGATATATTCTTATAGCCGATACCCGATTTCGTGGAGTCTACTGTATAAAGAATCATTGGAGCACATAAATAAACATAAATACGCCAATAAAATAAATGATTATCATTACAACATCGTAAAATCCGAGAAACAATGCCTCGATTTAACTTAGAAAATGCCTGTATGGATACGTCATTGTCTATAAGTTTCGTTGTTGCTTGTTGAAATAAATAGACTATGACGTATACATGCGAGCATTTTATGTGTTTTATTTTAGATAACACATCCTCGATCTAGATACATAAGCCATTTCAGTTGAACGCATGTCAAGATTGTTTAAAAATAGTAAAGGCGAAGGGAAATTGTTTCGGCAAACATTGTCAGAGTTTTACCGTTATTTTGCTTTTGAAACTTAATTATACCGGATATTTGGGCAGATTTTGACAATTTTGCAACACGACCACTCGGTCCAGCTAGCCTAGGACGTGACACAACTAAACTGTCGGTTAACTAGTAAATGTCGTTCGGTCGGGCCTTAATGTCGAACCCTGGCACAACATTCCTATGAACTATGAGTGTAATACATGCCCAAATACAAATAGGCAAGTCAATGATACAACCCCAGGAATATTAGTAGGGCTAAAAAGTCTGGCAGGGTATACCCTACCATGTTGTAACATAACAGACAGGATTGGAGTATTTTTAAGAAGTAAACTTCAACCTGTAACTCTGCTCCAATTAAAGCTACTGTTTTTATAACAGTTTACAATAATGGCCTAAATTCAAATTTAAAGGAAAATGATTTGCATCACTCTGGTGCCGTTTGCTGGTAAGTGCATGATGCTGATTCAGGTAAAAGTTTTGTAAAGGTGATACACTTGTTTACACAATGGCAGAAAAACACTGCTGCTACATTACTGTTTGATGACACATTAAACACAGATAGTAGATAGACCGATGTAGTTACCTGGAAGTTTTCTGTTCTAGAATGTTCATGGCACTAGCTACAGGGTTGGATGAGGATGTCTCTCGGTCCAGGTTGTTACTTTCCTCGTCTTCTCTCAGAGCATTCTCTACATCATTATCCAAACACCTACAAATATAGCATTCTCTAAGTCATTTTATAAAAACACCTACAAATACAGCATTCTCTAAATCATTATCCAAACACCTACAAATACAGCATTCTCTACATCATTATCCAAACTCCTACAAATACAGCATTCTCTACATCATTATCCAAACACCTACAAATACAGCATTCTCTACATCATAATCCAAACACCTACAAATACAGCATTCTCTACATCATAATCTAAACACCTACAAATACACAATTCTCTTCATCATAATCCAAACACCTACAAATGCAGCATTCTCTACTTCATTATCCAAACACCTACAAATACAGCTTTCTCTACGTCATTATCCGAACACCTACAAATACAGCATTCTCTAAATCATTATCCAAACACCTACAAATACAGCATTCTCTACATCATTCTCTACATCGTAATCCAAACACCTACAAATACTGCATTCTCTACATCATTATCCAAACACCTACAAATACAGCATTCTCTACATCATAATCCAAACATCTACAAATATAGAATTCTCTACATCATAATCCTAACACCTACAAATATAGCATTCTCTACATCATAATCCTAACACCTACAAATACAGCATTCTCTACATCATAATCCAAACATCTACAAATACAGCATTCTCTATGTCATTATCCGAACACCTACAGATACAGCATTCTCTACGTCATTATCCAAACACCTACAAATACAGCATTCTCTACATCATTATTAAAACACCTACAAATACAGCATTCTCTAAATCATTATCCGAACACCTACAAATACAGCTTTCTCTACATCATTATCCAAACACCTACAAATACAGCATTCTCTTCATCATTATCCAAATACCTACAAATACAGCTTTCTCTACATCATTATCCAAATACCTACAAATACAGCATTCTCTACATCATTATCCAAACACCTACAAATATAGCATTCTCTACATCATTATCAGAACAACTACAAATACAGCATTCTCTATATCATTATCCAAACACCTACAAATACAGCATTCTCTACATCAAGGTACAACAGTTCCTTTAGTGACAGACTTTACCATCCTAATCTTATACTCATGACTGAGTTATAGAGTATGAAACTTTACCAATAATTTCCATTTACTTTGTTTATACAGACTAGCTTTTCTTACAAATATGGATGTTTGCAGGACTCGACTGTTGAAATACTGCTTATAAAGTCTTTTATCAGTGATCAGTGATAGTTGGAATCTTATATAAGGTTCATGAAATTATGCAATACTTTTAAAGATACACCCATTTTCAGATGTATGGTTTTTTAAAACTATCACTTGGTAATACATCGCATTGATATCACTTTAAAATGTATTTCTATCCTTGCACTGTCTAATAATGGCTATGAATACATACAAGAATCTTGAAAGGTACTGAAAAACAAAAGGGAAAGTAAAAAGCAAGATACATACATGTTTTCTTCATCTACATCATTCTCCTCAGTGATAGAAAACTGTTCTAAATCATCCTCATTCTGGCTCACTGAGAGTGACTCCCCTTGACTCAATACCTGTAAACATAACACAATGGTGAAACTAGGGACATTCCAACTCACTGAGAGTGACTTTCCTTCATTCAATACCTGAAGACATAGCAAATTGGTAAAATAAGTGAATCATCTCTAGAGGTGGAGAGCTAGCCAAGTAGTTACAAACTTGGCTTTAAAAATCTGTAGGTCATGTGTTTGAAATTAAACCTAGATACAGTACTGGTTCACTCAGTGAAAGAAAATCTGTGCCTGTAGCAGTGCTATTCAGCTGGCATGTTGAAACAACCTTGGTAAAAAGCCCAAGTACCAACCAGGAATCCTTGTATTTTTAACCATCTGCATACCCTGTTGGTCTCTCCATTGAAAATCTACTTTAATCTCAGAACTCCTGCCAGGCCCCTGACTGTAGTTAGATTACAAGGAATGACTTACCTCACTACCATCTGTTGTTTCGGTATCACTGTCAGTCTCTCCGCTGGAACGTTCTATTTCAATCTCGGAACCTCCACCACTGACTGGCTGGTCGCTATGACAATACTTGGAATACATACAGTCCACAATATCCTTGTCAACCAGTGGAATAGGAGACTCTGAAAGTCACATGCTATACAGGTACTTACTGTATGCATCACTGTACAACTCGTTAACTACCTAACTTTACATGTTATTTAATTTACTCAAATTCCTGTCATCAACTGTGTTGTTGACGATAGTAAATGATGTTAAAAGCTCTTAAATTTTATTTTCGTACCATCAACTGTTTTTATATTCTGGGTATGGAATGTCATGTTTTTTGTAAGATGATGTTTTCACAGTTTCTTGAACTTGTGTATTTTGATTTCCTGTAATTTTATAAATTTAAAGTAACAAATATTTATTGGCATTTTTTTTAATTATCTGCCCACAAAATCCACAAAAATATGTTCCCCACATATATTAACAAATTAATAGAAAAGAAGTCCAATCTTAGCGGAGTACTCCATATCAGCACCGGCAATAACTATCAAACAGCAAAGACACAGATTCCTACTCAAGGTAAGATTTATTGTACCAGTACAAAATTCTGTCAATAAAGATTCTTGTTATTCTAAAGTGAAAAATCATTGAGTATGGATCATTCCAGAATATTCTGTCCCCAGTTTTGAGAATGTTTTCAGCTAATTTCATGTGTTTCTAAAATGTTCTGTTGTTATGGACACAGCTAACATTCTGGGATCTTAAGAAGTGAACATGATTGTTTATTAAGTTCAGAAATTTTCAAATAGAATCAACAGCAGTTAAGTTTACCTCTTGAAGAGCCTTTCTTACTGGAATGTTTGTTTCTCAGGATTTCCAAGGTAATCCTCTGTAAAAGGAAAGTATATGGATCTTGTTTAACCTTTCTGCTATCAAACATTTGTCTTATTCATAACTAACAAGAGCTGTCACTTGAAATTGACATATGCCCCGAACTGCAGCTTTGAAATCGAATTGGTATACATATGTAGTAAAAATATGCCTGTGGAAGTTAAAGAGTAAAGAGTAAGGGCCTATAACCCTTGCAACAAGAGGGTCTACAGGGTCGCTCACCTGTCAACAACTGCTCAATGGTTGTAAGAGTTATGTGCAAGTTTGGTAAAATCAAGTGAAACAAGAGGGCCATGATGGCCCTTTATCGCTCACCTGAATACAACAAAGTTGTGTTGTATGTGACCCAACGTCTCGATATGGTAAACATTTACACCAAGTTATTTTAAAATCCAATAAGAAACAACAGCTTGGAGAAGAAAATGCTATTTTAGTAACAGTGACCTTGAACTTAGACCTAACGGCATGGGTATTGTATGCAACACAACCCATTGTCATGGTAAACATTTATGTAAAGTTATTTTGAAATCACTCCATTCATTAGGAAGTTACAGCCCAGACAAGAAAATTTTATTTTTAGTAACAGTGACCTTGACCTTGGACAAACAGCCATGGGTATTGTACGGGAATCAACACCTTGTCATGGTAAACATTTGAGCCAAGTTATTTTAAAATCCAATGAGAAATAACGATTTACAGCCAAGACAAGATTTTTCTATTTTTAGTAACAGTGACCTAGTTTTTGACCCAAGATGACCCATATTCAAACTGGTCCAATTAATAACTGGGACTAATGTCCTGACCATGTTTCTTCACAATCGGACAATCAGAGCAAAAATGTGACCACTAAACCGTTAACAAGAAAATTATATTTTTAGTAACAGTGACCTTGACCTTTGACCAACAGGCATGGGTATTGCACTCAGCACACCGCCTTGTCATGGTGAACATTTGTGCCAAGTTATTTTGAAATCCAATAAGAAATAACAAATTTACAGCCAAGACAAGATAATTCTATTTTTAGTAACAGTGACCTAGTTTTTGGACCCAGATGACCCATATTCGACCTCGCTTGAGAAATTACTGGGACAGACATCCTGACCAAGTTTCATGACAATCGGAGCAAAAATATGACCGCTAGAGTGTTTACAAGAAAATTCTATTTTTAGTAACAGTGACCTAGTTTTTGGACCCAGATGACCCATATTCGAACTTGTCTGAGAAGTCATTGGGACAAACATCCTGACCAAGTTTCATGACAATCGGAGCAAAAATGTGACCGCTAGAGTGTTTACAATAAAATTCATTTTTAGTAACAGTGACCTAGTTTTTGGACCCAGATGACTCATATTCGAACTCGTTTGAGAAATCATTGGGACAAACATCCTGACCAAGTTTCAAAACAATCCAGGCAAAAATGTGACCACTAGAGTGTTAAAGAATGTGGGACGTACTGACGGACAACTTGGCGACTATATGCTCCCCCGAATTTCTTCGGGGAGCATAAAAAAGTGTGGCCTTAACTTGCCAGTTTGTGTACATACACTGTATACACCTAAGACTCTCTTTAATTTAGTCTAAACATTTTAGAATGTGCTTCAAATTTGTTGTTGTTGTTCTTGTTGTTGTTTTACTTACAAACAGTGAATAACATATTCAGAAAAGCCTGAATTTCAAAGTGCTATTAAGTAAGAAAGTTTATTTGGTCACTATCCATAGAAAATGACATTATTTACTCTATAAAATCTTCCAGAGCAAAGTTCTTAACATTGCATAACACAGATCTAAGCAGCAAAGTTCATCAGGTCATTGTCCAGCAACTGGAGCATTAAACTGGTAAACAACATATGTAGCTGAAGACAGGTAGAAATACTGGATTTTGACACTTGAAATTTTCACTCTGCTACTAAAATTTTTGTTTCAAATTTTATCACTGAACAACCAGTGAATAAATTGTTCAGGAAAGATTGAATTTTAAGATGGTATAAAGCTTGTATCAAAATCTGGTTGATAACTGTAGAAAATAAAAGGTTAAAAACAGAATTTAAAAGAAAAATTAAAGATGTTAGGGTTAGGGTTAGGTGAAAAGGCCAATAACTCGGCCAAAATTAATCCAACCAGAAATTCCTTAAGCTATGCACAACTAGGCTTGGTGACAAACACTGCTGTGAAGTTTCGATGAAATCCCTCAAGCAATTACAGAGAAGAAGCGAGGACAAGATTTTGCTAAAAATGGCCATAACTCAGCCAATAATAATCCGAGCAGAAAATCCTGACAATATGCACAACTAGGCTTGAAGACCAACAATCCTCTGAAGTTTCAAAGAAATCCCTCCAGCGGTTTCGGAGAAGAAGCGAGGACAAGATTATTTCAGACGGACGGACGGACGTTCCGATTACTATATGCCTCCCTTTGGGGGGCATAAAAAGTACAGAGAACAAAAATGTCAAGGAAGGACAAATTTGTTCATCCAGATTCAAAAATGTTTATAAATCAATTTCATTTAACAGACTGTTGTAAATTTAATTGCACAGCAAGTTGAAATCAATAAGAATACATGTACTTCTTGTTGCAACAGCAATATCTTTCTGAGCATTGATACCAAGTAACATCAGGGATTCCCAACTTCTCTTTACAATCAGGTAAATAAACCATGATAAAAGCCAGATCAAATGCATGAAACAGGTACAGGAATATAATAAATAGATGTACCTCTTTCAGTTCATTATTGTGAGCAATGCACTGAGTGTTGGTAGTCTCCAGCTGATGGATGTACCTAGAATATAAACACATCATGTGAACATGCCTCTGTCTAATCTTTTCTCTATTTATTGGTTGCCACTTCCAATGTGATTTCACCAATTATAATTGGTGTATAAATCAAATCAGTATTACATTTACAAATGGTTTCTAAAAATTAGTATCTTGCAAAATACCACTTACTATTGTGTGCTTGCTGCTACTTTGTACATTTGCATAAAGGTTGGTATTTCAAAGACAAAAATAAAACTTTTTCACTTGTTTTCTTTTTTTACAAGCACTAAATAGGATGAAAAAAAACAGTGCTAAGCAAACATTGCACATCCGAAAACAGGTTGTTAATGGTACTAAATGCCAAAAGGATTTAACAACAAATCTTAGCAAAACTTACATAACCCAAAACAGGTAGGCACTACATGCCTATAAGGCCATACAAATAAATTCAATCATGACTAGTACAAATATATTACAAGGATATGCATTAATTGTGCAGTACTATACAGTCAGTGGTACCGTATACATCAACATGAATCGATTATGAGAGAATGACATCGATTACCAAATTCAAGGAGCTTTCACACATGATTAATCAATACCTGCCATTCATCAGCTCATCACTTAACGTCTGCATCAATTGATGATGTTTGATATTAAAGAAACAATCTGACAAAGCAGTTAATTATCTATGAGAAGTACATTTTTGTAATCATGCCAAAGACGTAAATGCATTAGACTACCATCTAATATGTAAGAAAACTATGAATTTTCTTTTTATTTCTGATGGAATATAATTTCTATTTAATCTTCTAAAGTATGTTATCTACACTATTCCTGTGAAAGGTTCCTTTTACCAGACAGAGAAACCTACCATTGCTGGTCCCTGCATTTCTGATAGAATGTTGGTGGTCGCACTTGGAACCTGAGAGTCAGTGAGTCTGCTTCTGTATTGAGATACCCCTCAGTGGCCAGAAGGTCAAGCCGGAAGAACCGGTTGTACCCCCAGCACTCTCCCACCTCAAAGTCCGAGGCAAACTCCCGCACAATGTTCTTACTGGAGTCTCTGGAAGCCTGATGTACCATCTCTACTCTGTACTCGTATCTAAAACACAAACAATATTAAACACAGTCAAACTGGTGTTTAATATCACCTCTGACTTAAGGCTCCTTAAAGTCCAACTTGTTATTAGCACTCTAACTTTCTAATAAAAATCAATCAATTATGACTAACTGTGAAAAAACACCATATTTGGTGTTGCTGGAGGCTGTCTTTATCCGTCAGTTTGAAACTGTCTCATTATAAGATGAATTCATTACATGTTTTAATTGGACACATTTTATACCCATTAACACATTAGATAGGTTTTTCATCATTTTTCAACCAGAGTTCAGCTGTAAAGTGAGTGTCAGTTACTACATAACAAAATTCTATTTCCAGTGCTCTGCTAACCAGGCAGAAGTCTCAACAAGGTAAGAATCGGGGCAGAGGGAGGGGGTAGGGGATCACCCCCCCCACCCCCCACAATAATGATAATGTCTCAGATGTGCAGGCTACTCTGGATCTACACTAATTGCACATGTCGGCTGAAGGTTATAAAACTGAATTTGGAAACCACTGTCAAATCTCAAGCATCTGATTGGCTGAAATGGCGACCATGCTCAGTTTTATAACCTTGGGCACTGACGTGGGCCATATCTATTTAGTAAAGGACTCTGAAAAGTGTATAATTAAAGGTACAATCTTACTTTGAGGTTTCAGGTAATCCAGCTGAGAGTTCTAGGAACACAGAAAGATAGTTGCCACGTACCACACCATTACCATCCTGAAATCAGACATGTGTACTATATAAATAGTGTACAAACTTGTAATGACAGTAAAACCATTCAGTTCTCCTACATATTTTTTTTTTATTTGTAACCATCTGTCTGTAAATATTAATGGGAAATAACACAAGCTGGTGGGGTGTAGAATCAGCTAAAAGTTTTGTATAAAGATGTTATAAGTAACCTAAATATATCTTTTGCCTTCTGAAGAGGACAAACACATGAAGTTATATGGTTTGTAGTCCAGTAAAAGAGGATCAATTGCCAATCAAGAACTCACATTTCTTGAATTGCTGACAGGGAATAATATGACAGCTTGACACAACTATTCCTCAAACACCACCACATACACTTTCAAAGGTGGATGTTATTCCAAACAGAATCACGATACATGTAACTTACCGGGTACACCTTGAGTCTCCAGCTCAAACCGTTGACCTGTAGGGGCTGACTGTAAACAGGATCTGCTCGCTGCTGTAGGGCACTGAAGTTGTTCATCACGAAGGTACTACTGTCATATGGTGGTACAATCTCACTTGTGAAATCTGTCGGCACTGGGGCACTCACAAATGATGCCATCGGTCTCTTGTGCATCTGTAAACAATATAACAACTATTAATATGACTCGGAATAAAATCTATAACCACCTCAAAATGTATATTAATGCTCTCAATAATAATTCTATTCCAAATGAATGACCAATGCCAAATATAATAAAATTTAAAATGAAGACCAGTTGCAAATCACAAGCATAAGATTGGATGGAATATACCATATGTATGTAAAGCAAAATGAAACATAAGTCCTTAATGCTACGGCATGACTTTCTGGTCAGACTTTGAAGGTACAGTATGTACATGTAGAATTTAATTGTGTTATAAGAAAAGACATCTTATATTTAAAATATGATTTGGTATCAGGCATGAAAATTATCGGAAAGCAGAAGTAATTGGCAAATCTGATCAAATATAAAAATTATCACAAAACAAATTTGAAAAAACAAACAAACCAACAACAATATACATCTAACCAGAGGAACGTTCAGGTTAAGTTAAATGTGTTTGCCAGTATCTGTATCCAACAGACATGATAGAGCAACAAGAAATACATAACAATCATACTGAATGTGATTTAAGCTCAGGGATTTCAATAGCTTTTGAAAAACCAGGGGTCGTTTGACCCCTGTTGAGATTTTTTAGGGGCCATAATCAAATAGTTGCAAATCATATCTTGTGTTCATTGAACTTAACTATCGTCAAGTAACGGGTTTCTACGCACACCTCAAACGACGCCATTTTTTTTCACTCTGTTTTGATATAAGCGATGATTTATGACTTTTCCCACGGTAGTAATAGTTAACACACTGTTTTTGGGTCAGCCGTTTACTATGTGAAGAATCCGTGATTCTATGGTAATATTTCACTTATTTTTTGTAATCGAATGCAATTTTAGTCCTTTTTCTTAATACTAAAAACTTTGATCATTTACACATATGAAATTGTGAAAATGAGTATGAAACAAATTTGAAAGCTGCTCCGTCTGCTCGCTCGTAGTAAGTTGTAAATGTCACGTTACAAATCATGTGACTTCCATTCATAAAACTATCCGAAAATCACTCCTGTGTACCATGTACGCCTTATATTTTGGGCTCAGGTCTAATTAATTGATTTTTAATTGATCTTTTTTAAAAAAAGACTTCATCCATTTTTTTCTTTGCATTTGAGATAAAGATAAATTGTTTTTTCCCCATTAGGTGCCTGTTGTAACATACAGACAATATAGCCCAGCTGCTATGACCACTGCTTTGCAGAAAGTAAGAGAAACAGGGGCTCCAATAAGAAGAAACAGCTAGAGAGTTTAATCTCCCAGAATCATCCTTACTACCTTAAATTAATTTGATTAAAAACATGTTAAATAAAATTTAAAAATGCTTTTTGTTATTACTTTTCAGGAAGTAGTTGAAGGCAAACAACCCCCTTCATGGAAGTACAGTATACTTGGGGGTGATGATAAATATAAGTAGCCAGTCAAATTGCGTAAAAATAGGGTACTGAAAACAAAGATGGCTGCCATCATATGCATGGATTTAAAGATCGATTTTTATAGCAAATAGTGTGTAACAAAACTGCAAAGTAAGCAGATTTGTAACTAAATGATTAAACAATATTTTAAAGCAAATTTAATTAGAGTAAAACATATAACATAATGTTGTGAAAATATCTAATAAAACCTTATGTGCGTCGAAACCGGGTACTCCAGGATACATATAAAAGTGCTTTAAGTTCATTTCAATATATGTTCAGAGTCAAATAAGTATTAACTTCATCATTGAAATGCAATAGACACAATATTTATCTTTATTCTCGCTAAATTTGACCATGTTTCCTAAATTCTCATGCATCAAAATGACCCCAAGCTCAGAATCAGGTGGAGTCAAATATAGAAAAAACTAATTTGCTTGCATCAAAATGCAAGAATCTGCATCTGTTGAAATCCCTGTAAGCTCTCATTTTCTCTTAATCAATTCTGAATTGCTGCAAACAAAAATTGTAATGTCAGATTCATCAAGTTACATGTAACAATAAATACCTGTTTGAATATAGCCAGTAATTCATCACTACGACAGATCAGCTCAGCCTTACTACTGTTAGCCACCTGTCCCTCAACTTTCTCTATCAGTGAATCAAACAGCTCCGTCTCCTGTGTCAGCTGACCTCGCTGGCCTGAAGAAAACATTATTTAAATTCTCTTTCAAGAACTTTAAAATATGCAATGTTTAATAGAAAATCTGAACTGAGAACAGTGAAATCAATTATTTCTGACCCCACCACCTAAGTAAAGTTGATTCTTTTAATGCATATATACCAGTATAATATAAACATGTTAGCAAAACAAACAGATATAGACATTCTGGTACCCATTTTTAGCATGGTCAACTGAGTTAGCTGTTATCAAGATTCTTGCACTGGTATATTCCTCACAATTCAGATAGCGAGGATTCATTCAAAGGAACTGTGTCATAGTGAAGCATCTAAACATTCCTGACCAACCCACCTACATTACTTCTTATTTGGTAAGTATGTCTGAAACTGTAGTATAACAATCTACAATATTCATTGAGCCAATCAGTAATTTAAGTTTACTTGTATGCCACCTGAAGAGACAAATTTGCATAGAATGATTGTTGGTGTACAGCTCACACTTAAGTATACAGTCATCGAAGAAACTTTTAGTGCAAAAAGATTTTGGAGGTGGGAGGCTGCAAAAATTTAATGGTGACATGAAATCAAACATGAAATAGTTGCATTTTGGCAGGAGTTTCCTTTGACAGGTAATAACATTTTTATCATAACTTGGTTATTGTTAGCAGTTGAAGCCAATTCAAATTACAAATGGGTTGCACAAGTTCACTTCAAATGTCAGGGTTTACATGATGTCTTACATATAATAAAAGAAATCACTTGCAAGTTTCAATAAACACCACTGGTCAGTTCTAAGACTATGCTCAGCAATGATGTGGGGGCAACATTTCCACAGTATCCCTTTCCTCCATAGACACACCTTAATTGCTAGGGTGAACAGTTTAGATCCAGATCAGCCGGCACATCCATGCCGTCTGATAAAGATCTAAATTGTTTGCTTTTTTATTTGTTGGGTTATTTCTGACTAAGATGCAACCAGTGCAGATCCTGATCAGATGGCATGGATGTGCTGGCTGATCTGGATCTACAATGGTCACACATGCGTAAAGGGTGTATATATGGAGGAAAGGGATATACAAAACAAATAAAACATAAAGGAAAACAAATAACGCACCCATGAGAGTGAGCAGTTTACTCTTGAGCTGAGATTCAAGCCTGGCAATCATCAGCTCCACAGCGTTCCGAATCTCTCGCACTCGTTCATCTTTGGCTGTCTTTACACTCTCTATATTCCTCTCCTGTTATACAGAAAAATAATTTTACAAGGCAACATAAAATGTTTAAACATATAACTTTCTAATCGCAGACTGCAACTATTGTCCATCAAGATTTTTTATCCGCATCCCTCCCCTAATTCCTAAAAGATGCTTCATTCACCCAGCAAGATTTGTTTTATCTGGCCTCATCACCCTAGTTTCTCACATAAATGTCGATTAAGTTTTACTTTAATATCCATAGATATATGGAATTGAAATGAAATATTGAGCAAAAGAAAATTAATTCCTTGGAAGCCAGTGAAGATCATGCACTGGATGAAAAAAGATCAAAATCTGCAAATACAAAGGCAGGATTTCTTACATGAATTCAGCATGCATATGTTCAAGAAAATGTCTCTCTGGGCATACACTTGTTGCAAATGTGACGTAAGTCCAATTAATGTGTCAAAGATATTAAAAAGCAACTTGAAAACTCATGTTACCACATCTTGCACCAGACTGATGAGCTCTATATTTTTCCTCCTCAGTGACTTCAGCTCTCCCATCACCTTGAACATGTGTTCTTCATACTCACTGTTGATTGGTTTAAATGTATGACCAGAATGCTGCAAGAACACATAACCCAACAGGTAATACACAAAACCTTCAAAGTACAAGTTTTCCTAATTTTGATTTTTAATTATTCATTTTAATTTAAAGTGTTTAACCTTGTATTTTTATTAGCCTCTATGCTGGTCTGTCTAAAAAGGTCTTTAATTGTATATGTGGGTACTATTTTAACTATTTTAATTTGAGTTACTCTAAGTCTACAGAAACAGAAAATCTAGAGAAAAGCTTATTCTTTATGATGATATTATTTCTTCAAGAATTCTAATAAACAACCTACACATTTTCAAAATTTGAATTAATAGTTATGTTGGGTTGAAAAATGAAATTGAGAATAAGATTGTTCTTGGTATGAGGGCCTGGTTTCTCCACAGTAGGGAAGACTGCTGATGACTGTGATGACTGCAGTTTTGAATATTTTGACATGCAGAAGGCCAGTTATTACCTTTCCTCCCCAGAGGGCGCACTGGTGACATATGCATTGCTTACAGGTTGTACAAAACACACTCAGTTTGTCTTTATGCTCTGGACACCTAAAATACAAAAAATGTTTTGAATTTATTTTGAAAATTTCAAATATCATTGACCATTACCAGTAACTAGTTGAGAAAAAAGACCTTGCTAGTGTAACCAACTAAATTCAGCACACCTCAACTTATAAAGAAAAAAAGTCATCAGAGTCAATCTTATCATGTTTGGACATATTTTACTTACCACTGAACATGTTTTTACTGTAATTTTATATTTGTATGAGATGTTTATTTTCACTTTTAATACTTACTGTACATAATACTGATACATTCTAACAACCAACGCACAACGTTCTGTTACTAAGCATATACTTAATGGTCAGGATTACTTTCACACAAGTAAAGTATGCTGAACCAGAATAAACTTCAAGTCAGATTTCTGTTTACACAAAATGTATACTTTAAAGGTACTGTATGTTGCAGCAGTATTGACTTCCTGACTGACTGTCATTTTCAGTATAAAGGTACAGTATTTGATCATTCTATGAATATAAAGACTTAAACTTGATTATCAGATTCCTCTCCAGACTTTCAAAGTTTGATGGTTTTTTTTTAGTATTAACTTACAGTAATTCAAACTCTACACTAGTCAAAAGTTCTAAGTGCACACTTGATAAATGTTGATTTTTCAAATTAGTTGATTGAATCTTTCAAAATAGTGTAAATTACAATGAAGAAGAATCAATATTCTATTAAAGCACACCAAAAAATTTAAGTCTGCTTAACCAGATTAAAAAATAATAACATTTTAGCTCACTTGTACCCAGAGAGCAATTCTCAAGTTAATTATCATTGCATCGGCTATCATTTGTGATCGTTTTCTCATCTCTGTATAATTTAAATTTCATGTACATTTAAAGGAAATACTGTAGTTCGCCATTCCATTGCACTGAAATTTTTCCTGTAGCTTTGTAATGGTCTGCTGGGCACGACGAACCAGCGCACTCTTCCCTATTTTATCCATAACGTTTTTACAGGATTTCAAGGAGAAAATTCCATTTTTTTTCACAGTGTTTAATGCCAAAAGTTTTTGAATTTTCTAGCAGTTTGGGATGATGCAATTCACTATGATAGATGTGTAACAGCCTTTCCGAACGAAAAAATGTATTCATTTCGATAAAATTGACCAGTTTTCGGACACGCTTTTTGACCAAATAAACGTCATTTTCGAATAATTCGATTGTAAAGTTGATTGAATTTCTATAAATTTTAGTTTTAAATTTTTATTAATTGGACACTTATCCAACAAATGTTACACTAATATTTTCGAGTTTACGTTGTTTTACGTAAATATTTAATGACGTTACTGAGTAACATCAGCGTTCAACGTAAGCAACGTAATCAATCTAGAAAATAATATCGTTTGATTTTCTTCTTAAATTAATAAAATATGCAAAAATAAGGTATTTCTTTTGCATTTACGAAAATCGTCAAAATTTTTTACAACAAATTTGAAGTTGTGCCAGTGAAAAGAATTTTGACGGCAATGTCGTTGTCTGCTGACGTCAACCGTTCCATGTTTGTCTTGAGTCGGTGAACATGTGAAAAACAAAAACGATTGTAAAAAAATTAATTTCGATTGCCGCACGGGGATTACGCATAAAAAGCGTATGACGTACGTGGATGACGTAATACATATGCACAGTTTTCAACAAAAATATTGTTGTTTGATCATAATGAAAATTATGTCAAACTTTCATTCAATTAGAATAAGTTTACTTTGAGATATTCAAAATTGAAAAGTGTGCACTTAGAACTTTTGACGAGTGTAGATGTATTTACTATTAGTCAGACATCTCTACAGGTTTCAAATGCATATAATGTTTTAGAAGTATTCACTTACTGGTCAGTTTCCCCTTCAGACTTTGAAGGTACAGTGTGTTGTAGCAGATCTAGTTGTTGTGTGACCTCTTCTGCCCAACGACAATTCACCAACTCATTCAAGTGAAGTGGTGCCCTGGAAAACCAAAGGAATGTAATAATACAAAATTTCTAATGTACAATTGTTGTGAATGAATTAATTTCTCCTCTTTAAACACTTAGCTGACTATATTATCAAGAATCCTGTTATCAATACCTGAGAATCATTTACTGCTGCATGTTGAAGGCATGCAAATCTTGGCTTCTTTATCTGATATTACATTATTTTAACATCCATAAAGAAATAATTCAGTGTTTTTTGATACTCTTTACCAGTATGTTACAATGATAGTTTAAAAATTGTTTACGTGATTGGTGAAGCAATAATATGTTTCAGGATATAAACATTTAACAAAGAACTACTCTACTTTTGAAAACACCTGTTATTGATGAACACCTACCTGCAGTGAGGACACTGCATCCTTGTTTCTGTTAACCATCTCTATAACCATAAAAGAGAATTATAATGAAAAATAAACTTTATTTCTAAAACTGAACAATACATCTTGAAATGAAGATAAGAACTGTAACAGTATAATATTATAATTTAGATTATTGCATTAAGATGATTATCTATGATCAGGACCGACTGTCAGTAATTAACAGTGCAATGCACCTGAGGTGATTGCTCACTCGATTAAAGGAAGACACCCCTTGATTTTTTCAAGAAAATATCACAAAATAATCATATAAAAGTAGTTTTTATTACACCAACTTTGAAATTCTACTATAGCTAGATAATACAGTATCAATTTAATATATTGCAAAATGCCATCATACAGAGTATTCAGGGCTCCATGAAACACTTAAATGAAAGACATTTTCATTATCATTATCCCTACCCGTATGCAGCAATAACAGCACAGTTTGGAACAGTGAGGACATAGTCTTGCATCACGAAGCTTTTCCATACAAATGAAACATCGAAACACTTCAGACAGGCTCTGTAATACAATTAGACAGTGAGAGTTATGAAGGTGTTAAACTGTGAAGCTGTCAAGAATAGGATTACATTAATTTTTAGTTAAATACTAAAAAATAAACATCAACCCTTTACTCCATATAGAAGGGTTTTATCAGATATGCTATCAGTGTAGATCACCTTGTTGTCTGTCCTTCTGGATCTACACTGGTCATCTCTTGGTCTGAATAACAAACAGTTAAGATCCTGATCAGAAAGCATCTTAACTGTTTGCCCATGGATTGAAGCCATAAGTTACCCATCCCATGGAGTAAGAGGGTAACTATTCATGAGAAAGACCTTTTAAGGGGAGGTAAATCTGACATTCTTTGTTAAGGTGATTAATTCTAATTGTAAATCGAAAACCCCTTTTACTGGTCATCACAACCCTGTCATCATAAGAAGAATATACACAGCAAGTACTTGCTGGCTGATTCTGATCTACACTGGCTGCACATGCGATAAAATGCCCTTGATTGTCTGCCAGTTTGTTTTTGCCATAATCTGATAACTTACAACTTTAAATTATGGGTAAACTCCTCCAATTCTGTTGTGGACATCGATTACAAGGAATTTATTTACTGGTGACATGTACATCTGGACAACCAAATCATCAATGGATCTGTATTCACACTTAAATTTCTGCATTTACACTTCAATGCAAGCTCTAAGAATACACATTTTTGTTCAGCCACTAGTTAAACAAACGAATCCTTGATGATCTTGATTCGACAGACAATATCTCAGATTTTTTGGGCAAGGGACAAGGATAACGCAAATTTTAGACTAATCACTGTAAGTTTATATACCTCGACAGTATTGTGCCCATCTCCTGACTGCAGAAGTGCCGAGGCTGCACTGCCTTTTTGGCCAGAGGCCATGATAACAGATTTTGTATTTCTCCGGTGAAAATTGAAAATAAAATGATGTTTTGCTTGTGGATAGAGATGCGCATGCGCAGTTTGTGGAGGAGAAAACGAGCTATACGCCGGTTTTGAGCACGACGAGCAGAAAATTGATATTCCGCCTTTTTTTGGCCGATGTTTAACCAGTTAATACCTCTATTTTAAGAAAAGAGATGGAAAAGGAAAAGAAGAGCAAAACTTCAAAGTCAAGAAGAGAAACTGCTGTACGCAATTTTATAACTTTTGGTTGTGCATTTCCTTCGGTGTTCTTGCAAGATTTCTCTCGGTCAAATTGTCCCACTGGTCAAATGCAATTTGATGCACTTAAGCTTCTAATATGATAGATTGAATTAATATGAACTATAGGTGCTACCTATTTAACGGGGAAAGCCAAAGAACTGCTAAGACAGCGTTGTCCGACCAGCAGGAACCGTGTATTATCAGCTTACTTGTTAAATTTTCAATAATGATTGGAAACAATATGTTTTGCTGAATCACCTAAAAGGTGTTATAAAACTATATGGGCAACCGTAAATTCACAAAAAATAATGTTTCAAACCTTATTTGCACCTGTTTTGGGTACATCAAATATGACAGCTTACCACAGATAGATATGAAGTTACAGAGCATTTCTGTTATGTGCATAGCAGTAAACAAACTGTTAACAAAATTAGGACGCTCCTGAAAACTGGTCGGTTCACATGTGATTGGGTTGTAGACATAGGAATTGAATAATATTGGGCAAAACTACTGGTAAGGTTTTAAATAGTATTCGAACATGGTTGCCTCTGAAGCTCCATTGAAGCGTCGGCATGGTAAACCAGAGGTTTGAGTTCCAAGTCTTGCTCAATACAGCAATAATTAAAGAATTAAAATTATTTTAAGGTAAAGATAATAATTGCATTATTGTGCAATATATCCACAAATACAATGATGATGCTGTGACAGATTTATGATTTTTATCAAGATTTTCTTGAGTGCTTTACATGGGATCATCTTGAGATTTTCAAGTCATAATAATTGCATTAAAAAACGTCACTACTTCAATGTTAACGTCTGTCAGTCAACACCATTAAGATCTTAACACTTCCCTCTGCTGAGAAGAGCCAAATAAACTGGCTCTTGTTGAAAATTCATGTAGAATTCTTTCTTAAGGCTACTGTACTTGCAAGGTACCTTTTCTTGCGATTCAGTTGATATTCATATCCAAATTACAACTTTTAGGAAGACCAGTAGGTGCGAAATTTGTGTGAAACAGTTTCAGATTGATATCCAAATCACACTTAATGTTTCTTTGGTGTGAAATTTATAATCCTGGCTGATAACAGCCACTGCGTGATCTTTTGTCACTATATTATAGCTATGTTTGTGACAGTTTGCTACTTAGTTTAATTGTAATTAAATTTAATTCACAATTATTTTGCCTTTTTAAAATTTTAATAAATTGATTACAATTAAAACAACTGAATATTTTTCAGTTATTAATGATATTCAATTAATTCAAAAAATTGTGATTAATTATAGTTAATTACATTAAGACTGTATTTTGACCCATGTTTGCCAAATACATGGGAGTTTTTTTATTTATTAAATCTAGGACAGGACTTCTAACATATTGACTGACAGTTTTGTATAAATTATGTGCACTTTATATAAAAACAGATAATCATTACATTCCACTAAATGCTGTTGGACTGATGTAGCATTAAGCCAACAGTTAGACAAATTGATTTTCAATAATTATATACCATTTTATTATTGAAGATTACATGAGACATTTTAAAAGTTCTGAATCTCCTTAAAATATTAATCACGGTACATGTCTGACATTTTGTAGACTGTTGTCTTTTATTTTTTATTAACTCTGAGAGAGTCTAACATTTGGACCGCGATCTGTGTTTTAAACATTGACGTAACGTTCGTACTCCGTTCTTTAGCGATACCGGAAGTATCACGAAGTTCAATATTCAATATGGCGCCATGAAGTGCGAACCGAAAAAATTGTCGGACGGGTATATATTTTCATTTTTGAAATTGATCATTTTCAATAATTACACGCTGCATACACATTATCCATAGGCGGGCAAAGCCCGCAAAGCGCCCTTTGGGCGCTTTGCTTGGCTTTCCCCGTATAAATGGTTGAATTTTCAGCCTGCCTTACTGATATCAACAATCTTAAATTATAGGAACATGATTTTTTCCTAATGAAAGTGTAAAGAATTTTGGTCAATTTGCTATTCCTAGTCCCATTAATTCGACTGCAAGCACAGACCCATTATCAGACTGACTTTAAATATGTCGGTCGCAAAATGCGACCATCTTATATATAGAAAACGACATTGTTGCGTACAAATAGTTGGGCTATGCTATTCCCAGCTTCCATAATTCATTTATTTCCTTCATTAAGCCGGAAAAATATGTTTTATAAGGTTAAATGTTAAAATAAACCAAAACTTTTTCAAGCATTTTATTTAACTTAGTGATAAATTTTAAATTGTCATAAAATTCTCTAATGCTGGTACTTAAATGTAAAACTTTCTAATTCTTTATCAACATTTATTTTTATGAGGCTAACACTGCTATCACAATTTTCAAATGAGAAACTGATAAAGCAACATAAAATTATTTGAATTGTTACTCAGTATATTTTAAGATAACTGTATCCTGAAAAATTTGTTGATTTCAAAAAAGTTTTTAAAATATAAATTAATCTATTTTATGCATAGCTGCTTTGTTGTTATACATACTTGTATCCCCTGACCAACTGTTACAGAAGGTACATCTCCGTTACTTAGGCACAAATTTGGATATGGTCAATTTTGTAACAAATTGACAAATTCCAGATTACCAGTATTTACCATAAGTACAGCATGTATCCACACAATTGATACAACGAGGCAGATTAGGAAAACCATATCCCACTGAGTGGTTTTATAATTCCATATTTCTACAGTTGTCTGTAGTGTTTGAGACGTCATAACTACTTCATACTACATTGTGTTTTCTATTCATAACTTACGGTACACTTTGGCACTTTTCAACACTGCTACGAAATTTCAATATTTATTAGGCATGTAGGATCAAGAAGAGATAAATGCTTGTGAATTTCGGACATATTTGTTATAATAAGTTGACAAGCCAGACTCTAAAATGTTTTAACGTCGTGAGTTCATCTCCGGTTCTCATTATTGTGAATATGACGTTCAGTTTAAAGAAGATAGAAGTTTCTTTACAGTGATTTAATCTAGTTAGACAATTATGATACAGCTGTTGGATGATTTTCATGTGATGTCTGTTGTTATTGACAGTTTGATTTTATAATGGAAAAAAGTTGGCCAAAAAGTTTTTCATTACCACCAACCTTCATGTCAGTGAAAGCAAATGCAAATATATCAAGAGGCATTAGTTAATTTAGTTTAAAAAATATTTTTTCATATTAAACTCAACTTTTTACTGAATTTCAAGATGGACAGTTCCATATTTAAGCAGTTTGTTTTACAATTTACAAAAGAATTCAAAACATTTTTAATGAGAATAAAGTAAAAAATTTTGATTACTGATTGAAAATTTGCATTTGACTTAACTTTTTTTAACACTAATGCCTCTTTATAATTGCAGTTGTAAGACTACAATTAACTAAGCGTGGACATGGCAGAGGGCACTGATAAACCAGTGAAAAAGAAGAGGCGTTTGTACTCAGAGGAAAGTCTTCGTCAGGCCTATGAAGCTGTTATGATTGATGACATGAGCATTTATGCTGCTTCACGGGAGTTTGGAATTCCAGAGAGAACTTTATCGGACAGATGTAAGGGAAGAATAGCCCTGGATAGCAAGCCAGGTGGTAGCTCCCATTTAACTCGGGACGAGGAGAAGAGATTGTGTGAACATATGAAACAGCTGTTCTTTGAGGGGAATGATATGAACTATTCATTTATGCGTAGGGTGGCAACAGACTTTATAAGGGAACTTGATAAAAAGACCCTCAAACCAGGGGTGATTGTCACCAAAAAGTGGCTTAGTGCTTACCTTAAACGGTGGCCTGACTTTAAAAAGATGCTTCACAGTAAAGCTGTGGTGAAAATAGAACTCAACACTGACAACAGTGATGTGGAGAAATTGGATGAAGATCCTGAGCAAGTGAGTAAGATAATAACAGAACAAATAAATGAATACAAAATAAGAATGATTCAGAATAGATGTAAGTTTATAACCAAACCAAAAAACTTTATGCAATCTTTCAAGTAAATTTAATGACCTAAGCAGAAGTTGAAACTTTACTGTAAATTGAGTTGAAACCATTAATAAAAGGTTATTCAATGTAAGATCCTTTTTAAAGATAATAATATCAGTTGAATAATTGTATTAAAATAAACCTTTTAAATATTGCCAGGTTGAAAGCTCACAACAAGACCTGGAAGAAGAAGTGAAAGAGGTGGCAGAGAAGAGCTGTGTGATTGAGGAGAAGCCCGAGTCGGAAATCAACTCTGTTGAACCACAGCCATTACAGTCCCTTATAATAGAAGCTGTGGAAACAGTGGTGAATTTAAACACCAACATGAGTCCTCCTCCAAGCCAAGATAATGGTGGCATCAGTACATATAAGGTAAGTTCTGTTAATACAAGGTTGTTCCCCAAAATATTCATTAACATTATGTTCATCAAATTCTTTAATATGTAGGCAATGTGTGAAACCAAGAATAAACTGGGATGTAAATCTTTTGAGAATTATTTCTGATAACAAGTGTAGATTGTAAATTAAAGAATCATCAGTTTGTTTACAAATTTTTATTTAATAATACAGAGGAGTTTTAATATTAAAGACTGATCAAGAATTTGGGTTTATGTACCTCCCAAAATAAAAGTGTAATAATAATCAATTTAGATTTAGATTTTTATTATGCAAATGTAGTCACAATTTCATAATAATTGGTACAAAAGATATCTGTTTATAAGGATATTGCATGTGTGTGATAATTCATTTGTGCTTTTTTGCCATTTCAAAGAAGTATATGAACTTTTCTAAAATGTCACATGGCTTGTTTTTGATAAGCTGTTACAAAAAAAAGAAAACGCTTATCTACAAAATTAAGGTTTTTAAGTAGATGTGAACTGTTGTCCAATGTCCAGTGCTTATGCAGACTAGAATTAAGGCTTTTGTGTTTAATTTACAAATATAACGTACTATTACCCATCCATACTACACCTATGCCCAAGATCATAAAACTAAATCTGGAGATCAGTCTCAAATCTCAAGCATCTGATTGGCTGAAATGGCGACGAGTCGCAATTTCAGCTATTCAGATGCTCGAGATTTGAGACAGATCTCAAAACTTATTTTTCTGATCTTGGACCCTAGAACTGAGTGATCAGTTTACATTAATATTAATAATAACCTGTAATGTCATTTAAGCATTTACTCCATGGAATATATGTGTTATCCATAGGTGAACAGTGTAGATCCAGATCAGCTGGCACATCCATGCCATCTGATAAGGATCTGCACTGTTAGCTTTTTAATTCTGGCGAATAAGAAAACAGTTCTAGTCCACGGATGTGGCGGCTGATCTGCATCTTCATTGTCCTCTTATCATTTAAACCAGTATATGTGTATAAAGGGGTTAATGTTTTCTTAATATCTTTACAGGATGTAAATTCAACAGCTCAGATTGTGGTCAAGTACCCACCAAATAGTGCATCAAAGATATACAGAGCAAGTATTATCAGAAACACATTACTCAGAGCCAAGGATGCTGTTGAAAATAAACAGAATACAGTGTCGAATGTTACCACAACAGCTGAAAGAGCCACGCAGAGCTCCAAAACTCCACCACATGACCCAGAATCTAGCAACTATAAAGTAGCACAAAGTCCCTCTCAAAACTTGCTCTCAAGTGACATCGCAAGCACTTCTGGTTCCAGCGTTCAAAGTCCACATCATCAAAATGTTACTCTTGTTCTTAATCAGGAAAAAAAGAAAAAGCGAAACTACCCTCCTGATGCTATGTTTCAAGCTTATGACGCAGTAAAAAATCAAGGAATGAAAGTTTATAAAGCTGCAGATATATTTGGAGTTCCAGAAAAAACTTTGCAACAAAGGATATCAGGAAAGGTTTCTGTTGATGCAAAATCCGGTCCAAGGTTTTACCTGACACATGATGAGGAAGTGAAACTATGTAATTATTTCATAGAACTGTTGAAAAATGGAGAGTGTCCTACACATACAGCAATGCGTGACATAGCAACACAGTACATGCAGGAATGCGATGTCAAAAGAAAATCAGAAAGCAAGCTGACAATGCAGTGGTTGACAAACTTCTTGAAAAGGTGGCCAGATTTAGATGAATTATTGAAAGAGAAATTGGCATCGAAAGAGGTGTCAAAGAAAATGGACTCAATGTATATTTACTACGGAGAGCTGGGGTCATTGTTGAATGACTATGGCTTAGATGATAGCCCGCACCAAATTTACATGATAGAAGAAATCGAGATACCTCAAGTGTTGAGTAACTTCAAACCGGTTACAGTGTTAGCAGGAGCAAGTGCAGCTGGGCACATTATTCCTCCATATATTGTGTACAAAAGCTTAAACGGCAACAGCGACATGATTGAAGGAATTCCAGAAAATGCTAAGATAGCCTTAGAGCAAGCAGAGGTTACCAAATTTGATCGTTTACATGCCTATCTTGAGGCACATTTTATTTATAATTTACACAACAGAGACATAAACAAACCACTTCTTGTGTTTTATGATAGTCACAAAAACAATCTACCTTATAAAATTAAAGAATGGTCAAACGATAACAATGTTTTCTTCAATGGATACCCTCCGATTGATGTGAAGCACTTTACACATGTAGACTGTAAACTGTTAGGGTTATTTGAGTGGAAATTTCGAGAGGCATGTTTGAAGTTCTCTCAGATGTCGAGACAGAAGGTGACCAAGAAACAGATTAGTGCATTGACATGTAATGCCTATGAACTGGCCCTGCTGCCAGAGAATGTACAGCTCGTGTTCTCATCTGTCGGACTGTATCCCTTCTATTGTCCGTTCGAGACCAAAGAAGAGATTCAGATAGCTCCAGACATCATAGTTTGATGAAATAAAATAATTTTTGAAAGGGAACCATAACCTACCAAATTTTCATAGTAAACAAATAGGTTTCCTATGGCTGTATAGAAGTCCACATCAGACATCTCATTTTTATTTGGTGGCGTGTTTTATGAAACATTGTGTTGCAAGTATAGCATGGACTCTCAATTACAAAACTATCCATTGCATTTTGTTTTTAAAATTGTTAAGCTCTTACTAAAGGTCTGATATGTATGAGTGAACCACATGCAGTTATTATGCCCCCCTTCGAAGAAGCGGGGGTATATTGCTTTGCACATGTCGGTCGGTCGGTCGGTCGGTCCGTAGACCACATCTTGTCTGATCAATAACTAGACAACGCTTTGTGATACAGTCCTTATATTTGGTGTGGAGGTTGGTCATGACCAGTAGAAGACCCCTATTGATTTTGGGGTCAGTAGGTCAAAGGTCAAGGTCACAGTGGCCTTGACCACAAAAACCTTGTCCGATCAATAACTAGACAACGCTTTGTGATACAGTCCTCATATTTGGTGTAGAGGTTGGTCATGACCAGTAGAAGACCCCTATTGATTTTGGGGTCAGTAGGTCAAAGGTCAAGGTCACAGTGGCCTTGACCACAAAAACCTTGTCCGATCAATAACTAGACAACGCTTTGTGATACAGTCCTCATATTTGGTGTGGAGGTTGGTCATGACCAGTAGAAGACCCCTATTGATTTTGGGGTCAGTAGGTCAAAGGTCAAGGTCACAGTGGCCTTGACCACAAAAACCTTGTCCGATCAATAACTAGACAACGCTTTGTGATACAGTCCTCATATTTGGTGTGGAGGTTGGTCATGAATAATAGAAGAACCCTATTGATTTTAGGATCAGTAGGTCAAAGGTCAAGGTCACAGTGGCCTTTGCATACAAAAACGTTGTCCGATCAATAACTAGACAATGCTTTGTGATACAGACCTCATATTTGGTGTGGAAGTTGGTCGTGACCAGTAGAAGACCCCTATTGGTTTTGGGGTCAGTTGGTCAAAGGTCAAGGTCACGGTGGCCTTGACAACAAAAAACCTTGTTCGATCAATAACTAGACAACGTTTTTTTTATACAGTCCTAATATATGGTGTGGAGGTTGGTCATGACCAGTACAAGACCCCTATTGATTTTGTCCTCATATTTGGTATGAATGTTGGTCATGACCAGTAGAAGACCCCTATTGATTTTGGGGTCAGTAGGTCAAGGTCAAAGTGGCCTTTGTACACAAAAACCTTGTCCGATCAATAACTAGACAACGCTTTGTGATACAGTCCTCATATTTGGTGTCGAGGTTGGCCATGACCAGTACAAGACCCCTATTGATTATGGGGTCATTATGTTAAAGGTCAAGGTCACAGTGGCTTTGACAACAAAAAAACCTTGTCTGATCAATAACTAGACAACACTTTGAGATACAGTCCTCAAATTTGGTGTGTAGGTTGATCATGACCAGTACACGACCCCTACTAATTTTGGGGTCAGTAGGTCAAAGGTCAAGGTCACGGAGGCCTTGACAACAAAAAACCTTGTTTTAAACTATTTCAATATATGCCGTGTCATAAATAGGCACTGATTATCACTCACTTGTGTTTATTAAATGCTTTGGTTTCGTATGGATGGTAACAAAAGCCTGCACATTACCGGAATTGACATAACACTAGAGCTACTATATCTCCGCCAATAGCGAATATTTGATTTAAATTACAATAAAATCCTTTGTGTTAGACTAGGTTAATCTACACGCGCTTATGTTTGTCGAGGTAAATGTAATCCTCTCATTGGATGACCTGGTTATTGATATATAGGAGTTCCACCGTCTTGTAAATTGCTTTCATGACTGGTACCCTTCATTGCTAAAGCTTACAAAAGTCTCTAAATTTCCAAAAATTTAAATTCAATGCTAGTAGATATCACTTGCACGTCAGGGGGGGGCATTTGTGTTTGACAAACACCTCTTGTTTATTTTACAAGTTAATGTAACCCTTTATAGGGTTACATTAACTTGTAAAATAAATAACTGCATAAATGGAGTAAATGCTTTAATGCTTGTCAATGAAGTTTTTCGGTTGTGTTATGTACTTGGACAGTAACTGAGGCATCTAACGTTTAAACTTGGAAAAGAATTTGAAGAGAGATGTGCAGGGTCGAGCAGGTGTACTCGGTAAAATCGTAAACAGATCGATCTATGTAACACTTACATGTACTTTTCACTAAACTCTACATTTCAAACCCTCCAGGAGGAAGTTTTTGGTTAATTTTACCATTTTACCAGACCTGAAAACAATCTGCTGAAGAAATCCCTATACAAAAATACATTTATATTTAGTGATCATGGGAATGTCACGCTTACTATTCGTGGTGGCCCAGGCATTTGAAACAAATGGCGACGTTGATTGTCGGCAAGGTACACCAAATGTGCATTTTGGTTGAAGTGATCACGTGACAATCCCAAAAACCACCGAGGCTTTATGCGGAAAATACAAAAATAGCTAACCTATAACCTATGCGCGTCACATAGGATAGGAAACACCATTTATATATCTTTTTAACCAGCGAAGCTGGTTTTACTAATCACAATTCTGAAATCGGTATCAAACCAACTGGCAAACGGCGATTTACGCATTTCAGAGAAATCAGAGTAAGTAAAGTAGTCCCCAAGTTTCCTGTTACGTGTTAAAGTTGGTATTAACTACGTCATGTTGATAGGATAAAACCTGTGCGGTGCATCAATGGTCAAATTCATCTGTACGACAGTTTGATTAAATGTAAAATCAGTGCGGTTCATATTTCTAGGACTTGATCGGTGCGGTGCAACAATGGTCAAACATTGTCCGTGTCCGCGATTTTTCACAATGAAGGAAACAATTATATATTTCTTATTTCAAATAACTGCATAAACTTTCCCATCGATGGGGTCTCACTTTTTATATCATTTTTCGTGTTCATTATGTCTTTGGGATGTCAGTACACAGATTTCACTATTATAATTTTTTGCTTAAAACCCTTTATTCAATATATTTGCCTTTCATCACATAGGTTACCAGTTCAGGTCCCGATCAGCTGGCACAATAGTGCCATCTGATCTGGATCTAAAATTTGTGATTACTGGTCAGAAAAAAATGATCATAAAAGCGAACAGTTTAAATCCTAATCAGATCGCACAGATGTGCCAGCTGATATGGATCTAAACTGTTCGCACAAGCTATGAAGGTATATCTATGGAGTAAAGGGTTAACAGAAGCCTTCATCCAGATAAAACATGGAAACCCTTATTTCCACTATCATTTAGACAAGAGGAAGTTCTTTGCGAGTGAACCAAGTTTTTTTGCTTTTTCGTAAATGGATACATGTATGAGAATCATGGCACTGGTTATTCTCAATAAGCAAAATCGCTTCGCTGGTTTTCTGTACTTTCAGTACTTTGATTTATATTTGGTTTGAAATATTTCGGGTGTAAATCAATATTTGAGCTTTAAATAATGATATTCAACTGATTAATAACCCTTTTCGCAAATCTGTTCCATTCATCAATCCTGCACATCTCCCTTTAAGAATTGGATGTGAACTTGTCAAAGTAAACGTATTTATCACTTGTAAGTTTGATGTTAGTTTAGGGATATATCATGTTTTGTATATAATTTAAGACCAATAAAATGATATAATGATTTAAATGTTCAAATTATTGGTTTTTAGGTATTTTTAGCTATTAACACTTTACTCAATGGATACACCATTTATCACATGTATGTGCGACCAGTGTAGATACAGACAGCTGGCACATTTGAGGTCATAAATAACCAAACGAATCTAAAAGCAAACAGTGTAGATCCTGATCAGACTGCACAGATGAGCTAGCACAGCTCAATGTATCTGGATCCACTCTGGTTGGCCATAAGATAAAAGCCTCCTGTAGAGTAAAACGTTAAAAGTGGATCTGATCAAAACCATACTGCACTGAGCTTTGTATACCACAGCAAGGATAGAAAATGCAGTGGTTTGTGGACAGCAGGTAATTTTTACAGCTCTTCTGGCAATGATCAAGTGTCTAACAGTATTCCAGCGAAGAAAGTACTTTAAAATTTTTCATATTCAGAAATCTATCAAGTCTTAAAAATGTAATTCTGGAACAACATAGGTCAGAGATAAGTACTTTAATACTAATTTTAGAACACAACACACACAAAAAATGTTAAAGCTGTGGCAACAATTTCATCTGGCGATAATACATCAATTAAAGAAGCAATGTCTTAAATTAAGTCTTGATTTACATTTATTCAGTTTCAATCAAATACCTCTTGTAGAGTTAGAACTCAAGATGAATAAATGTCATTGAAACACAATACATATAATTAATAACAATTTGTTTCAAAAGTGAAATCTACCAACTTCTACATAAATTAACTTTAAAAAAAGTGTCCCTCCAGAGCATTGAATCCGGGGCCTCCACTTGTGATGTGAGTGTAATAACCACTAGACCTAAGGCGACTTGTGTTTCTGGACTTGAAATTAACAATAGGTATCAAATGAACTAGAAAGGAACGAGTAAGAACTAGAAATGTCTGCAATTCTCTGTTATTTTACACTGTATTGTATGCATGTGTTTACCTGACACCCATGAATATTCTATTTAAAATCATATTTAAGCCATCAATTGACTTAACTGTTTATTTATACTGTAAATATGTTTTTTCGATACAATAATCGCTTTTAAAAACGAAAATGCCCCAACATGTAAGTGCTAGGTAAATAGTTACGCACATTATAAAAATCGTTAACGGTAATCGAAAATAACACCCACTAACATCCAGTCAATATAATCTAGTTGATTTTTCCTGCTGCATAATAAGTTTTATTTACAACATGTCGATATGAAAAAGTTTCTTATTTATAATACAATTATTCTTGGGTCCAGTCAGTTCTGTGGCTTGAAGTTTCTGGCATGAGCTTGAGGGGTCCCTTGCCACGATCCCTCAAGATACCAGAACATTCAGCAAAAGGTTTACTTTATAGGCTTTGCTTTGCCTGTACTTTACATTTTTTTGCTATGTATCATATTGACCAACCTAGGGATTCTTGGGGTCTAACCAGTTCTGAAAAAAGCGAAATCATAGTGAATACCAATTCTGGCATGTTTACAGGTGCAGGGAACCAATGACAGCAGTATAGTTAGTAAGTGCTCAATGGCTGCCCTAGGATACTTTGACGACCCTTATCTACAGTGCTTTGTTTCCAAGGTGACAAGAAGAGCTCCCCTCATTCACAGGTTTGCTTTTTATTTATTCTTTGGGTTAAGGTAGAGGGCTGAGATGGTTCTTTCTAAGTTAATGGAATGAAGATATATGCCTAGTCAGTTTTTAGCTCACCTGAGCACGAAGTGCTCATGGTGAGCTTTTGTGATCGCCTGATGTCCGTCGCCCGTCCGTCGTCAACTTTTTCTTCAAACGACTTCTTCTCCTGAACTCCTGGGCCAATCTTGCTGAAACTTGGCAGGAATGTTCCTTGCATGAAGCTCTTCTAAAGTTGTTCAAAGAAATCAATTCCATGCAGAACTCTGGTTGCCATGGCAACCGAAAGGAAAAACTTTAAAAATCTTCTTGTCTGAAACCACAAGGCCTAGAGCTAAGATATTTGGCATTTAGCATCCTCTAGTGGAACTCTTCAAAGTTTGTTCAAATTATTTCCCTGGGGTCAAAATTGGCCCCGCCCCTGGGGTCACTTCATTTTACATAGACTTATATAGGAAAAACTTTAAAAATCTTCTTGTCTGAAACCACAAGGCCTGGAGCTTAGATATTTGGCATTTAGCATCCTCTAGTGGAACTCTACAAAGATTGTTCAAATGATTTCCCTGGGGTCAAAATTGGCCCCGCCCCAGGGGTCACTTCATTTTGCATAGACTTATATAGGAAAAACTTTAAAAATCTTCTTGTCTGAAACCACAAGGCCTAGAGCTTAGATATTTGGCACTTAGCACCCTCTAGTGGAACTCTACAAAGATTGTTCAAATTATTTCCCTGGGGTCAAAATTGGCCCCGCCCCAGGGGTCACTTCATTTTGCATAGACTTATATAGGAAAAACTTTAAAAATCTTCTTATCTGAAACCACAAGGCCTAGAACTTAGATATTTGGCATTTAGCACCCTCTAGTGGAACTTTACAAAGCTTGTTCAAATTATTTCCCTGGGGTCAAAATTGGCCCCGCCCCAGGGGTCACTTCAATTTACAAAGACTTATAAAGGAAAAGCTTTAAAAATCTTCTTGTCTGAAACCACAAAGCCTAGAGCTTAGATATTTGGCATTTAGCATCCTCTAGTGGAACTCTACAAAGATTGTTCAAATTATTTCCCTGGGGTCAAAATTGGCCCTGCCCCAGGGGTCACTTCATTTTGCATAGACTTATATAGGAAAAACTTTAAAAATCTTCTTGTCTGAAACCACAAGGCCTAGAGCTTAGATATTTGGCATTTAGCATCCTCTAGTGGAACTCTACAAAGATTGTTCAAATGATTTCCCTGGGGTCAAAATTGGCCCCGCCCCAGGGGTCACTTCATTTTGCATAGACTAATATAGGAAAAACTTTAAAAATCTTCTTGTCTGAAACCACAAGGCCTAGAGCTTAGATATTTGGCACTTAGCACCCTCTAGTGGAACTCTACAAAGATTGTTCAAATGATTTCCCTGGGGTCAAAATTGGCCCCGCCCCAGGGGTCACTTCATTTTACATAGTCTTATATATTAATATAGGAAAAACTTTAAAAATCTTCTTGTCTGAAACCACAAGGCCTAGAGCTTAGATATTTGGCATTTAGCATCCTCTAGTGGAACTCTACAAAGATTGTTCAAATGATTTCCCTGGGGTCGAAATTGGCCCCGCCCCAGGGGTCACTTCATTTTACAAAGACTCATTTAGGAAAAACTTTAAAAATCTTCTTGTCTGAAACCACTAGGCCTAGAGCTTAGATATTTGGCATTTAGCATCCTCTAGTGGAACTCTACAAAGATTGTTCGAATTATTTCCCTGGGGTCAAAATTGGCCCCGCCCCAGGGGTCACTTCATTTTGCATACACTTGTATAGGAAAAACTTTTAAAAATCTTCTTGTCTGAAACCACAAGCTGAGAGTACTTTTGTAGTCAGGTGAGCGATATAGGGCCATCATGGCCCTCTTGTTATAAATTAGTATCTTGATTTCAGTCACACACTCCAGCATAGTATTAAACCATCAGATGATAAAGGATATAAACGATTTTAATGACTGGACTTAGCAAAAACAACCCAGAGTAAATTTATATAGTTACAATAACTTTCCAACAAGCCTCGGTATGAAACCAAGTTCAGTGATATATTACAGTTTGTCAACCAGTTCCGGTTATGAACCAGTTTCGGTTAACTTTTATATTTCCTATCCCATGTTAGAAATATTTCAGTACAACAAGTGAAAATACTTGTTTACTCGCAATAAATAGCATTTCAACTGAACTTTTACGAACTTAAACCTTTAATCTATTGTTAACGTTCGGTCAAGCTCCGCATCAACAAAGACTATTGCAGACGCTCAAGTCTAAATTTTTTCAATGTGGAGATGTTAAGCATGACATCCATCGCAAAAAACAAACCTTATTGGCCCGACAACGAAAAAACGTGATTTGCAATATTGTGTTCTATCAATGCACTATCATCACAAGCAAGATGGTATGCACATATATTTTTATTCTGTTTTTGTGACAGTTTTTGAGAAGCATGCGTTTGAACCAGTTCCGGATCAGTAGTTCAGAATAAGTAATTAGTGTGAATTCCAGTCACAGTTTGGAATTCAATTTAATGGATAAATTGGGAAAGGCTACTGAGGGAAAGGGACACTTAAAAGCTAGACAATGCAGCTGGTTTACATATTGGTCATGTCTCAAGGTCATCAAATTAGACACTCAAAATTTGCTTTGAGACATGTCTACCAAGTTTTAACCGGAATAGATTGAATTTACCGGAACTGGTTTAAGGGCCTGCCACACTCCTCCCAATTCTATTAATCGATAAAAAGAAAATTATCAAAATCTCAATAACGGCAAACTGCTGTTAATTGAAACTTTGCACAAATGTATGTTATTAATGTATCTTTATTTTACAGATGGTAAGACACGTTAGAAAAGTAAAGAACAATAGGGAGATCAAAAAATTCCCTCAACTTCTATTTACATAAATTCACAAAAACTAAAGAACACAAAACATCATTTTAAATGCCCACATGAGTAATATGATACTGACAACAATTTATTGTGCCCTCGTGATTTACATATGTAAACTTTACGAGATATTAGTTAAAGTGTGTTTGACCTTCAATTTCCTGGTCGCGTAAACTGATGACAATCACTGATTTCGCTTTTAATGGTTGAAAGTTTTTTACAAAGTACACAACATTTTCTTGTCAGTATCATTGCGCTCACGAGGGAATTTAAAATTATGTTCTGCATCCCTTAGTTTTTGTGAATTTATGCAAATAGAATTCAAGGAATTTTTAGCTCTAGCTTTGTTTCTTTACTTTTCTAACGTGTCGTTCTGTATGCAAAATAAAGTTACATTAGTAACATTCATTTGTGCAAAGTTTCATTGAACGGCATTTTGCCATTACTGAGATTTGATGATTTTTATTTTATCGATGAATAGAATTGGGAGGAGTGTGGCAAGCCCTTAAATTAGTCCATAAGTAAATGTTACATTGGCAAAAGTAAATAAATGCTGAGACAAAAATAAATTCAGCATCTTTTAGGTAAGATATTTTGCTTATTATCAAACAACAAACAAAGATCTGGTAAATGCTTTTTGTATATTTTTTATAACCAATATATGAATTAACTGGAACTGATTGACAAACTGTATTTGCTTTGTAAAGCATGAACAGCCTCATTTTTACACCTCACAGTGCTGCAGGAAGATGATATTGAATTGCAAGTATCGTTTACTTATAAGTTGGTTCAGACGGAAAAATCCAACCTTGGGAACTGTTAACAAAAACAATTACTGAGGGCTATGTTTTTTTCTTTGAATGTAGAATACATGGTAGATGCTAGTTCTTGGAAAATATCAATCTCCTTTACGATTTATGAATCCATTGCCCAAGGTTATAAAACTGAGCATGGAAACCAGTCTCAAATCTCAAGCATCTGATTGACTGAAATGGAGACCATTTCAGCCAATCAGATGTTTGAGATTTGAGACTGGTTTCCAAACTCAGTTTTATAACCTTCACACCATAAGTCAATCTTTCCACAGATTTAAGAACTTACAATTACATGTATCTATTGTTTTCTCATAATTGAAAAGTGACTTCATTACACAGTTTGACAATATAAACAGTGTCGTCGGGTCAACTTTATGAAGTCATTCCAAGGATTAAAGTCAACTGTCTAAAGACACCTTTGCCCATGATCATAAAACTAAATCTCAAGTATCTGATAGGTAACTGGTCGTCATTTCTGCCAGTCAGATGCTTTAGATTTGAAACAAGTCTCCAATCTCAGTTTTATAATCTTGGGCCTTTTTCCAGCGTCACACTTTCAAATCATATTGTGTTGAACCACTTAGTTCACACTTAAGTGCTGTTTCCTGATCTTTGCTTAAGTTGCTGTTTATTTTATACATGGGTGAAGTACTTGCACAATTTTTTCAAGAATATGGATGCTCATAGTTTTTAGCTCGACTATTCGAAGAATATGTCGAGCTATTGTACTCACTTGGGCGTCGGCGTCGGCGGCGCCGTCGCCGTCGGCGTCCCGCTTTGGTTAAAGTTTACGTGCAACCTACCTATATCTTAAAAACTACTATAGCTACAGCTTTTAAACTTGGCACACTTGTTCATCATCATGTCCCGAGTGTGTGTGCCAAGAACCATAACTCTAACTTTCATTTTGATCAAATTATGGCCCTTTTTTGACTTAAAATTTCAGGTTAAAGTTTGCGTGCAAGCTACTGTACAAACTCATAACTTCAATACTACCTATACTACAGCTTTAAAACTTGGCACACTTGTTCATCATCATGTCCCATGTGTGTATGCCAAGAACCATAACTCTAACTTTCATTTTGATCAAATTATGGCCCTTTTTTGACTTAAAATTTCAGGTTAAAGTTTGCGTGCAAGCTACTGTACAAACTCATAACTTCAATACTACCTATACTACAGCTTTAAAACTTGGCACACTTGTTCATCATCATGTCCCATGTGTGTATGCCAAGAACCATAACTCTAACTTTCATTTTGATCAAATTATGGCCCTTTTTCGACTTAGAATTTCAGGTTAAAGTTTGCATGCAAGCTACTGTACAAACCCATAACTTCCATACTACTTATACTACAGCTTTAAAACTTTCAACACTTGTTCATCATCATATTTGAAGTTTGTATGCCAAGAACCATAACTCTAACTTCAATTTTGTTCAAATTATTGCCCTTTTTCGACTAAAATTTTTGGTTTTTGCCCCTTTTCACTTGAAATTAGAATTAAGACTTATAAATAATTGTTAAAGGTTCAATGTTAGTGTTTTTCATATGTAATGCTTTAGAAAATGTTTAAAACAGATGTACTTTACATACTTTGGTTGAAAGTGTTGAGAAATTGTGTGGTGGGTGGGGGCATATACTATACTATACTATACTATACTATACTATACTATACTATACTATACTATACTATACTATACTATACTATACCAGACCATACCAGACCAGACCAGACCAGACCGAGACCCAAACCGAGACCGAGACCCAAACCGAGACCGAACCGAGACCCAAACCGAGACTGAGACACAAACCGAGACCCAAACTGTGACCGAGACCCAAACCGAGACCGAGACCCAAACCGAGACCGAGACCCAAATCGAGACCGAGACCCAAATCGAGACTTAGACACAAACCGAGACTTAGACACAAACCGAGACCGAGACCCAAATCGAGACCGAGACCCAAACCGAGACTGAGACACAAACCGAGACCGAGACACAAACCGAGACCGAGACCCAAACCGAGACCGAGACCCAAACCGTGACCGAGACCGAGACCGAGACCCAAACCGAGACCGAGACCCAAACCGAGACCGAGACCCAAACCGAGACCGAGACCCAAACCGAGACACAAACCGAGACCGAGACCCAAAACGAGACCGAGACAAACCGAGACCGAGACACAAACAGAGACCGAGACACAAACCGAGACCCAAACCGTGACCGAGACCCAAACCGAGACCCAAACCGAGACCGAGACCGAGACACAAACCGAGACCGAGACACAAACCGAGACCGAGACCCAAACAGAGACCGAGATCGAGACCGAGACCCGAGACCCAAACCGTGACCGAGACCCAAACCGAGACCGAGACCCAAACCGAGACCGAGACCCAAACCGTGACCGAGACCGAGACCCAAACAGAGACCCAAACCGTGACCGAGACCCAAACCGAGACCGAGACCCAAACCGAGACCCAAACCGAGACCGAGACCCAAACCGAGACCGAGACCCAAATCGAGACCGAGACCCAAACCGAGACCGAGACACAAACCGAGATCGAGACACAAACCGAGACCGAGACCCAAACCGAAACCGAGACCCAAACCGAGATTGAGACCGAGACCCAAACCGAGACCGAGACCCAAACCGAGACCGATACCTCAACCGAGACCCAGACCGAGACTCAGACCGAGATCAAGACCCAGACCGAGACTCAGACCGAGACCCAGACCGAGACCCAGACCTAGTCGAGACCGAGACTATTACTATTACTATTCTATTACTATACTATTACTATAATATACTATTACTATACTATACTATTACTATACTATACTATTACTATACTATACTATTACTATTCTATTACTATTACTATAACTATAACTATACTATTACTATTACTATACTATTACTATGCTATTACTATTACTATACTATTACAACACCAGCAACACCAATACCACCACCAACAACATTAACACCACCACCAACATCCACACCACCACCACCACCACCAACAACAACAACACCAACACCCCCACCACCAGCAACAACACTACCACCGCCAGTAACAACACCAACAATGACAACACCAGCAACCAGCAAACCATACTGTACTTCACCACGCCACACCACTTTAGGTGGGCAGGGATAGTAGGTTGATGGGTGTCGGATCAGGGGTTTATGGGCTGGGTTGTGTTAACCCTAAAAAAATCTACAATAATAAATTAAGTGTAATTTATTTATTTCCTAACTTGGATTAAGAAACTTTTGTTCATGTGTGTTTGTTGGAGGCGTCATAAACTCCTGAATCACTCCCCAGTTTAAATGAAGCCCAGTTACAATGTGCTTAATAATTCTGACTTTTCGAATAGTCGAGCTTGCAGTCGTTTCCGACTGGCTCTTGTTAGGTATGAAATTACATGGTTTTACAGTAACACTGTATGAGACATTTTTGCTGGATCTTAAGGTTGTGGTTTTAAATTTTGTGTAAGTATATAAGCTTATTAACCCTTTCCTTCATATATAAACATTTTTACCCATGTGTGACTAGTGTAGACCCAGATCCTCTGGCATATCCAAGCTGTCTGATCAGAATCTGCACTGGTGGCATTTTGGTCAGAAATAACATAACAAATAAAAAAGCGAATAGTACAGATCCTGATCAGACGGCATGGATGTGTTGGCTGATCTAGATCTACATTGTTCGCCCATGAAATAAAGGTGTGTCTATGGAGGAAAGGGTTATTCTTTATGCTGTGGTGGATTGATCTGCACAACAAATCAAATTAGTAAATGTATTCTACAAATACAAAAGTAAAGGTATTACTGAATTTTCAGAAACTTCATTTAATATTTTAAGGTCCAGGGACCGATCCAGAGGGGGTTCATTAGGTTACTCAAATCCCCTTTTTGGTGATTTTTGTGGGATTTTGTCTAGAAAGTTTTTATTTAACATTAAATTACCCTAAGACTGTCCAAAACAAACCCCCTTCCTGGAAATATTCCAACCCTAAGGTCAGCTCATTCCAACTATTTTCTCTGTGATCATTTTCTTGTAGGGGATACTACATTAGAGCCAAGACTATTGACTATATTCTGCAGAAGTTTTTGGAAAGTAACCATGGCAACAAGCAGATAATATCCCTTGGTGCTGGATTTGATTCTGCCTTCTTCAGGCTGTATAACCAAAACCTGCTGGCCAACACAGTGTTCTATGAGGTTTGGCTTTGACATTTGATAATTGTTGCTGCTGTTTGAACATACTAGGACCATTAAAATTTAAAAGTATTGTCATAAATGTTTTGTCATTTAAAGAGTTTCTAAATTTTTCGCTGAGAACAATTTTTTTTTTGATGAATTTATGAATAATAGCAAATGACAGTGCACATTTTGAAGGTTTTCAGAGTCGGTGAACCTTAAAAAAATTGACATGTGAATAAGATTGGAGCTAAAACTTGCCTCATCGTTATAGAAGTCGTTAAGTCTTTAGTTCTGTTAAAAACAAACAAAAAATTAAAATGTTAAGTAGTAGAGCAGTGTGAAGTTGTGAAGGTTATCTGTACAGTAAAACACTCATTAGGACCACCCAGAAATTAAGACCATCACAATAATAAGACAACAATTTCAATATTGCTTTTTACAGTTTTGCCCTATTTGCCACCTCGAAACAAAGACCATCCCCATTATTCATATCAGTTTGTTCAGTCCAGAGATAGATTTATAAGTGGGGTGTCACTGTGGTTATCAGAGGGTTTCACTTTCCAAAATAGTTGATATTATTACTGATTATCACATGTTGCTTGTATTGTGTATGTAGGTGGATTTCCCAGAGGTTGTGAAGAGGAAGCACGCACTGATACGAGGTGACCCAGATCTGCTGAGTATGGTCGGTGAGGAATGCTCAACTACTGCCGAGAAAAGTCCACATATAGGTAGACGTCAGCGATAGTTGTAAAACTAGTTTTACTAAAATGATGTTAATTTTAAATGTTTGAGGCTTTACTATGATCAGAAGAATAAAAGATGAAAACAAATGCGGAAAATTTCATTTTGACCTCCAAAATAATAAAGACTGATAAGCATTTTCAAAGATGTCTCATATTTATTAAATTAAAGTTCAGACTGTAATGAACCCATTTCTGCAATGCTCTTAATGGTTGGTTTGTGTTAATCAAGTGACATTTTGTTGCCAAATTTTAAAAGTGCTCCTATATTTTTCAAAGATTTTATTTAACAGCTGGCATTTTGAAATTAAAATAATTCCTGGTATGGTTATTTCAAATTTGAATTATTATTAGATAAATCCATGAGCTGGAATGGATGCATGTAAACCATTAATAATAAAATAAATGATACATATATTGAGATGATTATAGCACTTTTCATTCTGCCACAGAACTGACAACCAAGTTGTACAAGCTGCTAGGAGTGGATCTGTCCCAGACGAACACGTTGGAAGCTGCTCTCAAGATATGTGGCCTTGACTTTGACAAACCTACCCTTCTCATGTCGGAATGTGTTCTTACATACATGACTCGAAGAACGTAAGTACAGGAACTTATCAATGTTATCATGTTGTGCAAATACATGTTAGATCGGATGTTTACCTTTTATGCTAATGTCACATTTGCTACCAGTGTAGACCCTGTTTAGTCTGGGTATCTGCTCATTTCAATCAGGGTTGACAAGCTTTTTCATTACAGTGACCTTACGAATGATGTTGGGACAGGCTTAAATAGGAAGAAACAGTTTTCTTGCATACCGGATAAGTATTTCCGCGTGATTTACCGGGGAAAGAAAATCTTATCTTTTCCCTAGGGAAAAGATAAGATAATGTTCGCGTGCTTAATGAGTGACGTCACGTCTTCAAATATGTGACGTAATATATTCAAGTTATTGACGTCATTTAGAACATCTGTCACTGTGGGTGTCGGCAGAGCCTTGTTCCCGCAAAAACAGTTCCCCCTTGGTGACAGATTTTTCCATCTTCACCTCACACTCATGCAAGATACTTATAATCCATTTCATGAAATTAGCAGTCGAAATATTAAGAAAGATAGGGCAATTCAACGATTTACACATATGATTACATTTTGAAATAAAAAAATTAATTGCGACATATAAAATGTGAATTATAAACCCTTTAATCCAAGGGTTTGGCTTTTACCAAGTTTGCGACCAGTGTGGATCCAGATCAGCCAGCACATTTGTAATACATGTATCTGATTTTGATTTTCACTATTAACTTATTGGTGAGAAAAAATCTGATGGATCTAAAAACAAACATAACCTGTTTAGACTACACAAATGTGATGGGATTTCAATATCACATGAAGTAAAACTTAAATTGTGCGGAGGCATACTACAGATATTTAATTAATAGAGAAAAGCAATTAAAAGTTATTTTAGTAAATATATTCTAAAAAAGATTCTATAGGAAGAAGGTTTTTGTAATACTAACTTTGTAGCTATTATATTTAAGCCATATTGATAATGTTATCTTGTTGTCACTTTTCAGAGCCTCAGCAGTGATAAAGTGGGCCAGTGAGACCTTCTATAACTCCATGTTTGTGCTCTATGAACAGGTAACATTCCTGCTTAAACAGTTAGCCTCTTCTGTGTTTGTGCTATATGAACAGGTAACATTGTTCTACTGTATCATACCCATTCCTGCTTAAACAGTTAGCCTCAGTGACACAATCAACCATCTAAATTTCATTTTCAAGATACTAATGATGTTCTGTTATTAATTGAAATCATCTGCAGTTTCAGTTTTAGATATCTTTTAATATTTTGTTTAGTTATTGAGTCCTCACATTTTCTCAAGCAAAAAGAAGATGTATTCAGTTCTTAAACATTTCTATTTTAAATATATAATGTTTCCGATGTACCTGGTTATAGTATTCTGTTTACATTTTTCCATTTCAGATAAATCCTTCAGATGCCTTTGGCTTATTTATGTAAGTAAGAGGAAATTATAAATTGTTGTTAATACTGAACTTAATGTATTAGCATTTTCATCCCTACCATTAGTTAAATCGGGATATTCAAATCATACTGTCTGTTGATTAGGCATTTGAGGTGTGCTCCAGCTGTAATTGGTGGAAATTCATGTGCATATGCCTTAAAAAGTGTATATGGTGAAAAAAGTAAAGGAGAAAAGATGGTTATTAATATAGTTAACTATGTATTCTATGTATATGGCTTTTTCTCATGTGCAGCCAAAGTAGATCCAGATCAGCCTGAACATTTAGTATGACCAGGATCTGCACTTATCACTTAGATTCGTTTGGTTATAATTTTCTGACCAAGAAGCAAAACATGTAAATTTAGATCAGACTGCATGGACATTCAGGCTGATCTGGATCTACACTGGTTAACTATGGAATAGCAGCCATATACCATGGAGTAAAATGTTAAACAATCAATTGGCTGATGCTACCAGAAATTCATTTCAAATTGAAATTTATCGTATGTGATCCAGTGTTTTTCATGACCTGATTGAAACATAGGTAGCAGATATGTTCTAAAGTAGAATGTTTGTTAACAATGTTGAGCAATGTCTCCATTGTAATATTGTAGGCAGAATCACTTCCACACAGTGGGATCCCCTCTCAAGTGTATCAATTACTTTCCCAGCATGCAGTCACAGAGGGAGAGGTTCTCCAAACTGGTAGGTAGCCTCAAATGTTCCATTCTTTCTGACTTGACTTCCCCTTAGGGGTGTTTTAAGTTCTGGTATTTGACGAAGCCTAAACCCTTTACTAAATGGATACAAGTTTTATGAACATCCTTGCTGACCAACCTGGATCTACACTGTTCTTCTCCCTGGTCAGAGTCAGAAATAACTTAGTGAATCTAAAAGCAAATAGTGTAAATCCTGATCAGACTGCATGGATGTGGATTGAAGGCATGGTAAGCAAAATTTCCAGGTCTTAAATGCAGGCTGTCAACCGATTCCTTTATTCCTATATTTCTCCTATATTTTGGATCAGAATCCTATATTCTGAAAAGCCTCCTATATTCCTATATTTCTCCTATATTTTTATGTATTTTCCTATATTTTTTAGTATTTGTTTTTGCTGATTAATGAAGAGAGTAAATATTGCTTTGATACTGCTTTTTTTCTTTCTTCTTTTTTTTCAAGAACAAAACTCAACTTTTAGATTGGTGAAAACTTGGCGGGTGGCATTTACTTAAGTTTTAATCTGATTTTCTAACAACTTTGTAGCAGGTTTCTGTGTATTAAAGCTTACCTAAAAAACAAATTTTAACTTCTATGCAGAATTCTTGTTGCAGTTGCAACCAAATGCAAAAAATGTTAAACATCATTAAATTTTATTCACCAGCTGCAAGGACTAGAGAGCTTATATTTGGTATTGGTGTATTTGGTTGTCTAAAACGTCAAGATGGACACCTGGGAAAAACATGCTTGACTGTGAACAAGAATTCTTCAGCTGACTTTTGTGGTCAGTTTTCCAGTTTGAAAAGACTGTTATCAAACTCTGTTGGAAATGAGTGTATGCAAAAGAAAGAGTGTATGCAAAAGAAGGTGTCTTTACAAAAACAATTATTTTCAAAAGGCAAAGTCAAATAAAGGGAGGTAATAAAAACAATATTATTTGATAATTTGCAACAACTGTTTGTTAAATAAATTGAGATAACTTTAGAATTTTTTTATTAGGATAATCTGCAAAATATTTGCATAGTTTTCTAAAATTACCGTATTGTTTTTTTATGGAACCACTCAATGGATAAAAGTTAAATTACTGTTAAACTTATATGAACCTGAAAGAATAATGTCCATCTATTCCCAAGAAGGCTTTTGATTTTGAAAAATTATTGTTTTTGTATAGAAATTTAATGGTAGTTTAAATTAAAGTTCAGTTATGGTTATAACTTGATAAGTTTTTATCATTTCTCTTGAAACTTGTTGCAATATTCTTTGTATTTAGGTTTACTAACTTATGTGACTGCAGTACTGTTCCATGCAGATTAAATAAATAAATGGAATCATATTCCGGAACTTCTAGAGTAGTGAAGGGCATATAATTTTGTATGATGTATTGCCTACAGGTTCTCAATAGTTTGACCAAAGTAAGGCCTTGGGGTCAATTTTGACTGAACCCTTTTGGACATTGTAACCCAGATTTTTACACACAAAGCAATATTACTATGAGTTGATGGGTCGATGCCGTGTACAGTACTATATAGAAGACAAATGAAAACTGAAAAATCCGGCTTTGTTAATGCATTTTCTGCATTTCCCCCTTGTTTGAATGGTCATTCAGATGCTGGTGATGTGCTTGATGGTGCTGATGTTAAAGTTAATGGTTTCCATCATTTTTACAGTGGACATTTTGGACATTGATAATTGTAGAAACAGTAAATGCACATGTGAAAATCATTTGTATAAGTGCAAGTAAATAAACTATTATCAGTTCCAAACTCCTATATTTTGCCTCAAAAACCAAAAACTCCTATATTTGTTGCAAAAATATTCCTATATTTTTCCTATATTTTGGAGATGGCCTGTAAATGTCTCGGCTTCATGTTGGTGATCACCACCCTTTTAATTATCCAATAGAGGAGCATTCTCTCACTTGGCTGAACATTTGGTAATTCCTCTCTCAGGGCTGGACATGTATTGAGGCTATGGACATGAATGAGTTCTACAACACATTACTGAGCCAGTGTGAGCGGGATAGAGTGGAGAAGTTAGAGTTGTTTGACGAGTATGAGGAGTGGCACCTGAAATGTGCTCACTATATGGTGTTACTTGGTTACCGTGGTAACTGTGTACACCTGCTCAGAGATCTACAGGTAGACCAAGGTAAATATAATTTGCATTTTAAAAGGCTAATTGTTAAAATTCATGTGACTAATTAAGGTTTTTTTAAGAAATAGACTTCTGATGAAAAACCATGTTCATTATGTACATATGTGGTACATGTGTTGCTAAGGCACTTTGTTAACTGGAGATTTTCAGCATTGTTCGTCCCCCACAGGTTCTACTGAAAGAACTTGGCTAAACATTTGTCTTTCCATCTGTTACCACAAATAGTAAATAGTATCCAGTTGGTGTTTTCTTTTAAAAATGGATTGATAAGAAAAACATTTTCTCTCTACCTTTTAACCCTTTCCTCCATTTACACAACTTTATGGCATGGGCCATGGTCTTTTTGTGCCATCTGATCAGGATCTGCACTGTTTGTTTTTTTGCTTTGTTAGGTTATTTCTGACTAAATAGCAACCAGTGCAGATCCTGATCAGACGGCACGGATGTGCCAGCTGATCTGGATTCTACACTTTTTGCACATGCGTAAAAATGTGTATATATAATGAAGGAAAGGGTTAAAGATTATAGAATATAGCCCAATCATGGTCAGTATTGCACACTGACACAATCACAAGGAACTTACATAATGATTGATCTATTGCAAGTGGTCTAGGGGTAGAGAGTCGGACTTCAGGCTCCGTGATTATAAAACTTTTTTCATGCTCAACTCAATTCTGTGCTCGAACTTAAAATGTCTAGAACATTAGCAGTATTCATAAATAAGGAATAACTATCTGTTCAACAGTTGTTGTTGAGAGCAATTTTGTCATATTTTCAGTTTAAAATGTTTTATTTTATATAATGAACAGAAAAGAAGCCATCAAATTTTCATGCTCAAATTGAGTCGAGCATGAAAAAAGTTTTATAATCACGGGACCAGATCTAGAGATTGTGGGTTCAAATCCCTATAGGGATGAGATTCTTCTGCAGTTTTCCCAATCCTCAGTTGGTGTGGAATAACTTGTTTCACTATGTTAAATAACAAGTTTAATAAATTGCAACCTAAGTTGGCATTAATGTTCTTTAAGCTGTTTTTTGTGATCTTACAAGAAAATCACTTGAGCCAATGTCAGTGAATCTATTACTGAAAAAGGTATAAAGATAAATATTAATGAAACATTTATATTTGAGTCATTGCACTATGACAAATATATGTAATTTAAATATAAACTAGTATGGGATTTTCTATTACTCTGCAATCGTCTTGGTACAAAGATTGGCACAAGCTATGTTCCAGATCATCAAACTGAAACAGGAGCCCAGTCTCATATCAAGCATCTGATTGGTTGAATGGAGGCTAAAATTGACCCTTTTTATGCCCCCGGCATCTAGTGATTGAACCGTCCGTCCGTCCGTCCGTACGTCCGTCAATCCGGTTAACATTTTTCGGCAAGTTGGATATTTCTGAATTTCTACAAAGAGCATTGGCATGAAAGTTTAGACACTTACTTAACAGTTCACAGGTCATGACCCTGACAAGTTACATAACTCTGGGTACCTTATTTCTGGTGTTATCTCCCCTTTTTGTACTTAAAAAAGTGGTTAACCTGTTTTGGCAAGTTGGATATTTTTCCATTTCTACAAAGATCATTAGCAGGAAAGTTTACAAACTTAATATACAGTGCACAGGGTATGACTCTGACAAGTTACATAACTCTGGCTATCTTAATTCGGAGTTTTCTCCCCAATTTGTACTTAGAGATAAATGGTTAACATTTTTAGGCAAGTTCGATATTTCTCAATTTCTACAAAGAGCATTGGCATGAAAGTTTACACACTTACTTAACAGTTCACAGGTCATGACACTAACAAGTTACATAACTCTGGGTACCTTATTTCTGGTGTTATCTCCCCTTTTTGTACTTAGAAAATGGTTAACTTATTTCGGCATGTTGGATATTTCGCAATATCCACAAAGAGATCTGGCATTAAAGTTTACACACATACTTAACAGTGCACAGATGATGACCCTTACAAGTTATGTAAGTCTGGCTACCTTTTTTCTGGGATTATCTCCCCATTTTATACTTGGATATAAATGGTTAACTTGTTTTATTTGATTTTTGCCCTTTTTCGCTTAGAAATTAGAATTAAGACTTAGAAATTATGGTTAAAGTTTCAATGTTAGTGTTTTTCTAAGGTAATCTATAGAAAAGGTTTAAAACAGATGTACTTAACATACTTTGGTGAAAGTGCCTAGTGGTTACTATACTATACTATACTATACTATACTATACTATACTATACTATACTATACCATACCATACCATACCATACCATACCATACCATACCATACCATACCATACCATACCATACCATACCATACCATACCATACCATACCATACCATACCATACCATACCATACCATACCATACCATACCATACCATACCATACCAGACCAGACCAGACCAGACCAGACCATACCAGACCACACCACACCACACCACACCACACCACACCACACCACACCACACCACACCACACCACCACCCCCACCACCACCACACCACCACCACCCCCACACCACCACCACCCCCCACCACCCCCATCACACCACCCCATCTCACACCACACCACCACCACCCCACCACACCACCAACAATAATACTGTCAACAACAATGTCAACAACACCACCAACAACACCGTCAACAACACCACCAAAAACTCCGTCATCAACACCACCAAGAACACCGTCAACAACACCACCAACAACAACACCACCACCAACAACAATAGCATCAACAACACCAACAACCAACAACAATAGCATCAACAACACCAACAACTGACAACACCAACAACAACACTGACAACTACACCAACAACAACACCAACAACACCAACATTACCAACACCAACAACAATACCAACAACAGCAACAACACCCACACCACCAACAACAGCAACCAGCATGCCATACCTTACTATACTACACCACACCTCACCACATCACTATAGGTGGGCAGGGATAGTGGGTTGATGGGTGTGGGATCAGGGGTGTATGGACTGGGTTGTGTAAACCCTCTAAAAAAACTACAATAATAAAGTAACTGTAATTTATTGATTTCCTAACTTGGATTAAGAAACTTTTGTTCATGTATGTGTGTTGGGTGTCATAAACTCTTGAATCACTCCCCAGTTTAAATGAAGCCCAGTTTTAAATGTGCTTAAATATGTCTGACTTCAAATAGTCGAGCATGCAGTCGTTTCCGACTGGCTCTTGTTATGATAAATTCTTTTCATGTACAGGTTCTGGCACCAGACGGTTATTTTCATTATTTAGAACTAACTTGTGATTTTAGTTGCAGTTTTAACACTGTGCTATCGTTTAAAATTTGTATCGTTACAAACTTCGCTACCGGGGGCATATGTGTTTTCCGAACACAGCTTCTTGTTATTCATAAAACACAAAAAAAGTTAATATGTAACTGTTTCAAGATAAATGATTATTGATTTGCAGAAATCAATACAAGAATGGAGATCAAGGATATGATTCACTTCTCTAGTGTCACACTGGACAAGACACTGAAGAGGTTTGGTCATGATTCAGCCATACATGGTACCAATCATGCTGTGTGTGTCGGAGGTTTCGGGGAGCAAGCCGGGAAACATATGAGGGTGACTGATATTGTTCTGGTTGATCTGGAAACCCAGGAGATTACAATAATAAATCCAGATGTTGACAACAGAGTTATCGAAGGTAAACTCTCCATTTCCCTTGTTTTGGTCAGAAAGCGGTGTGTAGCAATATCTCCTGCACAGTTAATTTGAGTTTACAGATACGGGTTAAGTTGGTGCAGCAAGGTAGTGACAAAGGAATGTTGCATTTGCACAATAAAGATATCCCACAAGCTATGTGCAAACATTCTTCTGTGCAAGTGTATGACTACATAAAAATGGATGGCCTAACACAGTGACTGTCAATGAGTTAACACCATTTTTCAATAGGAGAAATGAGTTATATGTAGAACAAGGTGTAATTCTTTGGGGATTAAGGATAGTTATCCCAGCCAAATATCGAGAGAGGCTTAATTAAAGCATGCGCTTGTCTTTACAAACCATACCTGCCATATTTCTGGAAAGCATTCCAGGGGATTTGGTTCAAAATTCCAGGGGATTCCGATATAATTCCAGGGGATTTTTTAACGCGGCTAATCAAGTGGAATTTACTAGAAACTAAACTAAGATGCAATATTCTATTATTTATCCTCATTTATTTAAACAATATTTTTATTATGTTTTTTGTAACAGGGTGTCGGCACATAATAAAACTAAATAAAACAAACACTATATGAACAGTCCGACAAACTCTGACGTGCATAGCACAGACTAACATCAGTTAGAACAATTATTTAAGTTAACTAACATGGACTTGGATGTTATTAACTTGCTGCAGATGCTGAGTTCGAACGCTCATCATATTATGGTCTCTGCAGTCAAACCAGACCAGGAGTCAGTCTGGATCTTTCTAAGTATGCCAAGGGGGTATGTTCTATTTTCTGTTCAAAATCCCCATGAAAATTAAATATTGCTGCCCAAAAATTGCGTTTGAGCAACACTACTGAAGTCTATCTGGATCCGTCCCTGAATATATCAACTATTGCAGCTTGGCTATTACATTTTTATTCCAAGAATGAAAGAATCGGCTTGACTGGTTATTTCTTCCTACTTTGTAATTAAAAAAATATTTGCAAACGTGCCAAAACATTAATTGTTGGTCGAATGACGAATAATTCTTATCCGAAAGTGTCCCATTATCCGGATACACACATATTTTGGACATCATAAAAAAACGTCAATTCTTAAACAAGTCCGCTAAATGTACATAAAACAGACGGTATACTTGTGATTTCATTCACAATTACCTGTGCAAACAATCAATTATCCAATAAACAATCCTGTTAAGTGTCAATTCTCACTAAATAATCGATAATCCTCTCGATGACACTAATTAGACGAATTCGGAACGTTTTGACACAACTGTTAGGATTCTGAGATACGTAACGGTGTATTCGGCATTTAGACAAATGTCTGATGAGAGCAACAAAAATGCATTTTTATACCGTTTTTCTTAACTTTTGTTAATTCCGGGGGATTTTCGTATCCCGCCGGGGGGGCTAGGGGATGGCTCTAAATTCGGGGGATTTTTCCGCCCGCCGGGGGATATGGCAGGTATGTTACAAACACAGTGTTTTGTCAGTTAGACACACCTTCTGGGAAATTCAAATTCAAAGTTTTCTGTCTGACAGGTTTAAACTTTTCTTAGAGTTACCATTTTAATTAATGTTTCACTTAAATTTTTAGGTGAAATGTTTATGGCTAAAGGCTGACAATGTACATTTGTGAAAATTTTTAAAATAACTTGTTCAGTAGTTTTTGTCAAATTTTGAAAAAGGGCTCCTTGATGTGAAACATGCATAAAATTATAGAAAAGCCTGCCCCAGCGCCATCTTGAGGTTTATATAGTCCTGTTGCCCCTTTAACATGTATTGTGAAAGTTGGTTCAAAACTGAGATACGTTCACGTAGATTATTAATGTGTTAAAATCAGGAGTAAAAGTTAACACTGATGATGACTCCTCACAAGACAGTGAAACAAGAATTAGCAGTGATTCAGTATTGCCAACAATTAGTTTATCGAAAAGATCTAAAATTTCTGAGCAATCGGCTACGAAACATGAAAACAAGGAAATTGCACCAAGGCTAGCTCCACCCCTAAACCTCAAACAAGTTCTACATCTGAAACATCAAATCTGTATAAATCACCTTCATTACTGGATAATAACAGAAAATACCCAATTGGTGAGAGAAAACCACCTAACAGACTACAGTATGAGAAATTTTAATCTAAACATTAATTTTGTTTCAATAGTGATAAAACAATAAACAGACATTTGTTATCAAATGTTATTATGGAAAGAAGAGAGCAGAACATTAACCTTTACCATTTACTTGACATTTCCTAAATTTTATCTACAAAGCACTGATATTTAGCATTGCTTTATCACTTGTTTCCAATTACAGAAAAATGTTGTGAGAAAAATATAGATAGACTTGCTTACTTACACTTAAATCACAAAAATAGTGGGAAGTATTTATTTTAGCAGGTGGAAATTGTAATATCTTTGGCTTAGCATTTATATCTATGTGAGACCTTCAAGTATTACTCATCATAACTGGATGTATCTTTTTACAACATAAATTAGTTTTTGTTTTTCTTCGTTGTGTGTAGTCATAAACTCCAACATAAAACAGTTTGATAAATTTGTATTTGGATTCAGTTTCATCCAGTCATTGGCTTCAGGTCCCAGGATTATATAACTGAGAATGGAAACCAGTCTCAAATCTCTAGGATCTGGTTGGCTGAAATGGCACCTGTGAGACGTGAGACTGGTTTCTTATCTCAGTTTTATAATCTTCAGCCCAACAAAAAGAGGTTTTTTATTGCACACGATAATTTTAGATCTGAATGCGTTTTCATTATTTTCACAGTGAGTAGAATGCATGGTACCATTTCATGTTTGAAGGATGGAAGACTGCTTTTAATTGGTGGAAGACTTTCTCCTATGAGACTTTGCTCACAAATGGTTGCCATAGATATAGATTATGAGAATTTATCATTGGATAGACCAAAAGGGAACGGCAAAGTCAGTTGTGGTAATGGTTTTAAGTTCAAGTGTATGAATTGTGGTGATTTGAATATTTCTGAAGAAGAAAATAGTGATAGTAAAGCTAAAAATAGTTCAAGTAATGGAAGTAGACCCAAACCGCATGATGTAATGAATAAATTGTGCTCGAATTGTTCTCAAATGAATATTTCTTGTGGTAATGAAGAAAGTGATGAAAGTTTCCATAAACCTGGTGAGAATAAGGAATTAAGTGTCAGGCATGAAAAGAATGAGATTCCTAAAAGATCTGTGATGTATACCACATGTGATAGTAGACAAGGCTCAAGACAAAGTGCAATAGGAGGACAGAAGGATGGTGTTGCTGTCAGGTGTACTGTGATAGAACAATATGGAGAGGTTCCTAGTCCAAGGTGGAGGCACACTGCAGTGTTACATCATGGAAAAGGTTAGCTGTATACAGAAAAATACTGATTTTCACTTTAACAGATCAAGTTAGATATGATTATACTTGTCACAAGGTGAGAAATTTGTATAGCCAGACTGAGACTTGAACCAGGGACCCCTTGCTTAGAGGCGATTTGCTCTCCCGACTGAGCTATCTGAGCCACTTACACATCTTCTCCCCAAATAGTGACTAAATCATTACTGCCAAATATTCCCGCCACATTTAGGAAAATTGTCATCGAAGTCCCGAGGTAATTTACATGAATTACCGTGACAGCATTGCGTTGATAGTCTAAGATGCCTGGAATAATTTATTGCCGGCATCTTAGACTATCAAATTCAATGCAATGCTGTCACAGTCCCTTGTTGGATGCCATATGTCTCAGGGTGAGTAATCGTATAACCAGACCAAGAATCGGACCCGGGACCCCTCACTTACAGGATGAGTGCTCTCCTGCTCTGCTATCAGGGTCTCTTACACATTTTATCCCAAAATAGTGACTAGATCCGTACTGCGACATACTAAAAAATATTACCATTGTTTGGGATGAATCAAAATTGTACTGTGTGAATAATGAGTTTCAGTAGCTAGGCCGAGTGGGCAGAAATATGCATTTCCGTTATTGCCCACTATGAAGCTCTATCAAACCGAGCTTTAATATTTTCATAATTGTTGTGTTGGGTAGCTTTAAAAGTTGTGTCTTCATCTATACATGTATTAACCCTTTCCTCCATAGATACACCTTTATTTCATAGGCGAACAGTTTAGATCCAGATCAGATGGCACATCCTTGCCATCTGATCAGGATCTAAATTGTTCGCTTTTTGATTTGTTTGGTTATTTCTGACCAAAATGCGACCAGTGCAGATCCTGATCAGATGGCAGAGATGTGCCAGCTCATCTGGATCTAAACTGTTCACCTATTCAACTGGTCACACATGCGTAAAAATGTGTATATAATTATGGAGGACAGGGTTAAAGTTTGAGTTATTGTAAGTGCAATCTCGCTAAAGTCACAACTAACAAACTGTTAGATCTGATGACGGCGCGCAGACACCATACATAAGCTATAGCGGTTTTACCCGATTACTACTTTTAGAAATTGTCAACACGGGAAGCATGATTTATATTGTTCACAAACTGATCTGAAGATGTCATTACATTAGAAATAAATGCAATACTACATAAATATATGTGTCTTCAAATATGCATTAAAAAGGCTGTAAACACTTTCCATGGTTTTAAATACTATGTTTACTTTCACTTTTGCGATTTTGTAGCCGACAATCTGATTGGTTCAAAGGGTTAGAGATAAAAGCATGGTTTAGTTACTGGTTGTCAGATCCTGATTGTGTAGCGGTTTTTAGGAGTAAACTTTTATCAGATTGACTGACAGTGTTAATATGAAATTTGTATATTAGTTTCTCCTTTGAAACTGATTGTAGTGACCCAGGCCAGACAGTGATCATTGTTTGCTCTTGTTGCAAATCTTAGGTGAGGACAAGAGCCTGAATACTATTATTAAAATCATGAATTTAAAAGATATTAACATGTTTTCAGAGCTAAGTTTGCAACTGTAGGTACTGTTGCAATCTGCTACATGTCACCAACATGTATTTAAGAGACATGAATTAAAATGAGCTGCATGACTAAACGATGTTAAGTTGGTGTAATAAAAGCTACAATTTAACAAACTTGAAAATAGTATGTTTGTAATGTTTTCAGGAGGAGAGCAGGCAGTGTATATATACGGAGGTAGAAGCCAGAATATCCTAGCGTTCTCTGATTGTTTCAAGTTTACAGTGGAGACACAGCAGTGGTCAAAGGTACAAAGGAATTTTTTTGAGAGTCAGTTCAGTAAAACTTTTCCCAGTTAATGAATCTTTTTTATGTTCACACGAAGTATAGAGTTGCACTCGTACATCTGTACAACTCTTTGTCCGTTCGTTCCCCAAATCTTGTGGCATCAACTTCTCATTAACTATTGGGCGAACTTCTTTCAAACTTGCACAGATGATCAAGCAGGATGTGTAGATGATAGAAAAAGAAAGGATTTCTTTCCTGTTACCATTTTTAGCTCGACTATTCGAAGAATATGTCGAGCTATTGTACTCACTTGGGCGTCGGCGTCGGCGTCCCGCTTTGGTTAAAGTTTACGTGCAACCTACCTATATCTTAAAAACTACTATAGCTACAGCTTTTAAACTTGGCACACTTGTTCGTCATCATGTCCCGAGTGTGTATGCCAAGAACCATAACTCTAACTTTCATTTTGATCAAATTATGGCCCTTTTTTGACTTAGAATTTCAGGTTAAAGTTTGCGTGCAAGCTACTGTACAAACTCATAACTTCAATACTACTTATACTACAGCTTTAAAACTTGACAAACTTGTTTATCATCATGTCCCGAGTGTGTATACCAAGAACCATAACTCTGACTTTCATTTTGATCAAATTATGGCCCTTTTTCGACTTAGAATTTCAGGTTAAAGTTTGCGTGCAAGCTACTATACAAACTAATAACTTCAATACTACTTATACTACAGCTTTGAAACTTTCAACACTTGTTCATCATCATATCCCAAGTGTGTATGCCAAGAACCATAACTCTAACTTTCATTTTTATCAAATTATGCCCCTTTTTCGACTTAGAATTTCAGGTTAAAGTTTGCGTGCAAGCTACTGTACAAACCCATAACTTCCATACTACTTATACTACAGCTTTGAAACTTTCAACGCTTGTTCATCATCATATTTGAAGTTTGTATGCCAAGAACCATAACTCTAACTTCCATTTTGTTCAAATTATGGCCCTTTTTCGACTTAGAATTTCAGGTTAAAGTTTGCGTGCAAGCTAGTTACTTTCATACTTCTTGTACTACAGCTTTGAAACTTAAGACACTTGTTTACCATCATGACCCTGACTATTTCTACCAAGAACCATAACTCTTTCTTTCATTTTTAATCAAATTATGGCCCTTTTTCAATTTAGAATTTCAGGTTAAAGTTTGCGTGCAAGCTAGTTACTTTCATACTTCTTGTACTATAGCTTTGAGACTTAAGACACTTGTTTACCATCATGACCCTGACTATGTATGCCAAGAACCATAACTCTTTCTTTCATTTTTAATCAAATTAAGGCCCTTTTTCGACTTAGAATTTCAGGTTAAAGTTTGGGTGCAAGCTAGTTACTTTCATACTTCTTGTACTATAGCTTTGAAACTTATTCATCATCATGACCCTGACTATGTATGCCAAGAACCATAACTCTTTGATTTTTTTCAAATTACTGCCCTTTTTAGACTTAAAAATTAAGGTTTAAAACTTTGTATACCTTTATTTTATCTTACATCGGGTTTATTTTCAAAGGCCCATAACTCATCCTTGCTTTTTTATATTTGATTTTTGCCCCTTTTCACTTGAAATTAGAATTAAGACTTATACATAATTGTTAAAGTTTCAATGTTAGTGTTTTTTATATGTATTGCTATATAAAAGGTGTAAAACAGATGTCCTTAACATACTTTGGTTGAAAGTGTTGAGTAATTGTGGGGTGGGTGGGTGCATAGACTATACTATACTATACTATACTATACTATACTATACCATACCATACCATACCATACCATACCATACCATACCATACCATACCATACCATACCATACCATACCATACCATACCATACCATACCATACCATACCATACCATACCATACCACTGTACTGTACTGTACCACCACCACCTCCACATACCAACACCACCACCAACAACAACTACAACAACACCAACACAAACAACAACAACACCAACAAAACCACCACCAACAACAACAACACCACCAACAACAACAACACCACCACCACTAACAACAACAACACCACCACCACCACCAACAACACCATCACCACCACCAACAACACCACCACCAACAACAACACCACCACCATTAACAACACCAACACCACAACCACCAACAACTACAACTCCACCATTAACAACAACACCAACACCACCAACAACAACACCAACACCACCACCAACAACAACACCAACAACAATATCAACACCACCAACAACAACAACACAAACACAAACAACACCACCACCAACAACAACACTAACAACAACAACAACACCATCACCACCACCAACAACACCACCACCAACAACAACACCACCACCATTAATAACAACACCACCAACAACACAACCTCCAACAACAACAACACCAACACAAACAACTACACCACCATCACCAACAACAACACCACCAACAACAACACCATCAACACCAACAACAGCAACACCAACAACAACACCACTACCAACAACAACAACAACACCACCACCACTAACAACACCACCAACAACAACATCAACACCACCAACACCAGCACCAACAACAACACCACCACCACCAGCAACACCACCACCAACAACAACACCAACAACATCAACACCAACAACAACATCAACACCACCACCAACAACAGCAACAACAACACCAACAACCAACACCACCACCACCAGCAACAACACTACCACCACCAACAACAACAACACCAACAATGCCAACACCAACACCACCACCAACAACAACACCAACAACAGCAACAACACCACCAACAACAACAACACCACCACCAACAACAGCAACCAGCATGCTATACTGTACTTCACCACGCCACACCACTATAGGTGGGCAAAGATAGTGGGTTGATGGGTGTGGGATCAGGGGTTTATGGGCTGGGTTGTGTAAACCCTAAAAAAAATCTACAAGAATAAATTAAGTGTAATTTATTGATTTCCTAACTTGGATTAAGAAACTTTTGTTCATGTGTGTTTGTTGGTGGTGTCATAAACTCCTGAATCACTCCCCAGTTTAAATGAAGCCCAGTTACAATGTGCTTAATAATTCTGACTTTTCGAATAGTCGAGCGTGCAGTCGTTTCCGACTGGCTCTTGTTACTTGAGTTATGGCCCTTATAACACCACCACCACTAACAACAACAACACCACCACCACCACCAACAACACCATCACCACCACCAACAACACCACCACCAACAACAACACCACCACCATTAACAACACCAACACCACAACCACCAACAACTACAGCTCCACCATTAACAACAACACCACCACCACCAACAACAACACCAACACCACCACCAACAACAACACCAACAACAATATCAACACCACCAACAACAACAACACAAACACAAACAACAACACCACCAACAACAACAACAACACTAACAACAACAACAACACCATCACCACCACCAACAACACCACCACCAACAACAACACCACCACCATTAATAACAACACCACCAACAACAACACAACCTCCAACAACAACAACACCAACACAAACAACTACACCACCATCACCAACAACAACACCACCAACAACAACACCATCAACACCAACAACAGCAACACCACCAACAACACCACCACCACCAACAACAACACCACCACCAACAACAATTACACCAACAACACCACCACCACCAACAACAACAACATCATCACCACCACCAACAACACCACCAACAACAACACCACTACCAACAACAACAACACCACCACCACTAACAACACCACCAACAACAACATCAACACCACCAACACCAGCACCAACAACAACACCACCACCACCAGCAACACCACCACCAACAACAACACCAACAACATCAACACCAACAACAACATCAACACCACCACCAACAACAGCAACAACAACACCAACAACCAACACCACCACCACCAGCAACAACACTACCACCACCAACAACAACAACACCAACAATGCCAACACCAACACCACCACCAACAACAACACCAACAACAGCTACAACACCACCAACAACAACAACACCACCACCAACAACAGCAACCAGCATGCTATACTGTACTTCACCACGCCACACCACTATAGGTGGGCAAAGATAGTGGGTTGATGGGTGTGGGATCAGGGGTTTATGGGCTGGGTTGTGTAAACCCTAAAAAAAATCTACAAGAATAAATTAAGTGTAATTTATTGATTTCCTAACTTGGATTAAGAAACTTTTGTTCATGTGTGTTTGTTGGTGGTGTCATAAACTCCTGAATCACTCCCCAGTTTAAATGAAGCCCAGTTACAATGTGCTTAATAATTCTGACTTTTCGAATAGTCGAGCGTGCAGTCGTTTCCGACTGGCTCTTGTTACTTGAGTTATGGCCCTTTGTTACAAATGTTGTAGAGGTGGGGGGCATCAGTCCGAGGACACATTCTAGTTTTACATTGGTAAGTAAAAGTTGGAACATTAAATAAAAATAGCTAGATCAAACAATTCCCTGAAATTCTATTTACATCTAAACACAAACCTAAGCAACACAAAACAAAACATGTTACTGATAACAATATATGATGTCTCTATATCTAACAAATGTATACAAAATGAGATGTTTGTAAAATTGTATTTGATCTTGTTTTCTGGTCATGTAAATAGATGACAAAAAATAAAATGCTGATCTCTTTTTTCATCATAAAAAGATCTTTTAAAGGAAATGACTGAATCATCATGATGAGTTAGTCATGACTTTAAACATATAGAGGGGCTTAAACTATATATTTATAAAACCTGGGCACAAGATCATAAAACACAATCTGGAGATCAGTCTCAAATCTCAAGCATCTGATTGGCTGAAATGGCGACTGATCTTTTAGGCTGGGGCCCTCAGGCCTATATCATACTGAAAACTGAAGCCTCACATAGAAAAGCCTTTACCTTTTTAACTAATTATTCAAATCAATGCCCTATTCGTTTGCATAAAATAGTTCACCGAATTAAAGGTTTCTACCCATCATCTGTACTTTACAAGTTTTGTTCTTGAACAACTTTTACCGTCTTTTCCTGTGTTTTTCCACAGTATTATTGTTTCACAAATTGTATCAGTCTTTTTTTATATTATTATATAGTTGTTATAATGTTAAACCACTAATCATTTATAAATATAAACAATATATAAATCTTACGGTTCTTGACCTTTAACACACCACAGTTTTCACATAGACGCTTGATTAGGAAACAGTTAACGTCGAGTTAACACAGATTAAAAAAATAGTTCTAGATGTTTAAGTATACAAATAAAACATTTGATAAACTTCATTCTTTATCTCCAATTCATTTTTTTAAGTAATTCTACGAGTTTTATTTGCTAACAAATCATAAAGAAGCAATCACAATCAAAATTAAAAAAGGCATACATGTACCACGTTCTATATTTAAATAAACACTCGAGAGGGTCATTACAAAAGTCAAGTCCATTTAACAGAATGTGAAAATGCGGAGAAACAGGAAAGCATATACATGTAGTGATATCTTATTTTGAGTCATTTCAAAAACTGTAATATGACATATGGATTGATTTTTATACGCCCGTTTGAAAAACAGGACGTATTATGGAACACCTGCGGCCGGCAGGCGGGTTGGCGGGCGGGCGGGCGGCATCTGCAGGGTTTCTGCTCTCTAAGTCAGAGTTTTCATCAGGTCTTTATCAAACTTGGTGAATATGTTGGTCTGCATAATGTCTTGACCAAGTTCCATAACCAGCCAAATCCCCCCAGGCACTCCTGAATTATGGCCCTTTAATTGTCCAAAATTTGGGTTTCCACTCTCTAAGTCAAAGAGTTTTTGTCCTGTCTTTATTTATCCCCCTGCAAATTTCTCCCCCCGCCAAAGGCGAAGGGGATATTAGAAATGCCCTTCGTCCTTCAGTGCATCTGTCCGTCCGTCCGAAACAATTTTGTACGGAGCATAAGTCCAAAACTACTCAAGGGATTTTATTCAAACTTCATACACTGACAGAGCACACTGGAAGGTAGTGCAGTGTGCAAGAACAATAATTCTACCTTGCCTATTTTTAGAGTTATTTCCCTTTATCATATTTACTTGATAAATTTTGTCCGGAGCATAACTCCAAAACTTCTTGAGGGTTACATATGAGAGCTGCTTGATGTGAAATTGATGTTCTACGGAACATTATTTTGTGTTTTTGTCTTACGAGGGAACCATGATCATGTTGACATGATTGTTGAAAAACAGCTCAAGCACTCAATGTGTTGGAAAATCCTGCTCCCAAAAATATTGTCATTACCATTGAATTTACCACAAATATGACAGGCGTATTTTGTGTCAGTTTGGCACTCTTGTTAGATATTGTTATTGATACGAAATTGTATGGTTTTTATCTGTATACTCATTCATTTAATTAGTTCCTTTTAAGGCACTTCCAACCTTAGTAACACTCATTACGTCCTCAAATGCCCCAGCCTTTCTGCGCTTTCAGCTCTTTGATATGATCTTGGGCCCAGAATGTACAGGCCAATATGCTGTAATGTCTTCATTTAAAGTGATTCAGGGGAAGAAGGGAATGTTACCTTAACTTCAACTTGTACTTGATATGCAGCAAGTTTTATAATGATATTTCAGATAGAATCTTGTGGTTCACACCCAGAAGCGAGACAGTCTCACACTGCCTCAATCTGGAGCAAGTATATGGTGATTGCTGGTGGTCTTGACTCAGACCTGCAGCCATTGAACTCTGTCTTCTTGCTGGATCTTGACTCGTGTACATGGACTACATTAGACTGTGATATCAACCCAAGGTAGGGATGCAATTATCACGTCTTCTGGTGAGACAGAAAAAAGGTCAACCAACTGTCTTATTTTATATTTGTGTGAACTCAATACATGTACATTGCAACTCCATTATATCGCCGACCTCGGGGTCCAAGCCTGCCAACTGCGATATAAACGGAGCGCGATAAAAGTACATAAGCGCGCTAAAACAAAGAGAATTCATTTGTTTTTGCTGTCAGATGCATGTATATCGCGGTGTTGTGTAATTAACATGCCGTGAAATCTACGGGTACATCAGGGAGTACGAACCGTGCTGGACAAATGTTTTAAACAACTATTTTATATAAATTATTAAGATTTATTTTTAATAAAAAGAAATTAATTAATGTACAAAACAAAGATCGCCGTTAACAATTTCCAAAGTTGGTATTATTGTTTTCGGTACTTTCAACTGATCGACGATCTGTTGGTCGGTCATGGTCGGCGATGTTAGTTCGTCATCGTCCTTTGTTTTCCAGCTTGATATATTGATGAGCAGGTAATGTCAAAACAACAAATTGTTTTGACGTTTCCTGCTCATCTCTATTTTGGTCAGCAACTTGCATTAATTGTCCCTAATTTGCGGTTTGTCTCGTGAACGAAATTCTGCCAGTACCATATCAGCTTGGTGTTTTTCGCACCTATTGTTCGTCACAAAGGGGGTTTCATGTCAAATCAGAAGCAACAGAATTGTAAAAAAAACAACTTTCATCTATTTAATACGTTTGATGTTAAATTGTATCTGCTGCTGAACGTGTACATCGCCTCTTAATTCCCTGTATACAAAATGTAATAAACAGCTTTCGCCGATAATGACGTAATACAACACGGAAAAAACGTACGTTTCGTGAATTTGTCGCCAACGTTGATTTAATCATTTAATCTTTATTTTTACCACCCACGAAGAATGAACAAACATATACATTGTAAATGTACAAAAAAATTGGGATCCACGGACCAAGCGCGATATATTGGATATCGCGATATAACGGATCGCGATAAAACAGAGTTGCAGTGTATAATTTATAATTGGGATAAGCATGAATTTGAACATTATGATATCGGAACTTTAGTAATATTTTCTAATCTTCATCAAATTTGGTCAGAGTGTTTATACCTTGGGTAAAATTTGATAACCATTATCTGTGGAGTTTTGGGCCTTTAACAAATGATTGTTTACTGAATTAGCACTGGAAAGTCTTTATCTTATTACATGTATCACTGAACTTGTTTATATGGGAATAATATCTGTGTTCAGTTCTTCATTGGATAGCAGTAGTTGCAGCAGAGTTACAGGCCCTTGCAATTATTTCTCTGAAACGAATATCTACTTTCTTTATCTGCTATTCACTTAAGATGGCAGTTGTATTGCACTGTCATTGATAAACAATAAAAATAAAGGAAATTGCAATTCAATTAAACTTTGTCAAAAAAAATGTTACTAAATATATCTTCATTTTATGTATGTTTATTTTATTAATGTTCTGTATTGGTATCATGGAACAGCATGTTGATATGTATCTGTGAATGTTGTTTTTTTCAGATATTCACATACTGCTCATGTTATAAATGACTTCCTGATTCTGATTGGTGGAGTAAACATGTCCCATACTCCTCCGGGTGTTGCTATGATACATCTCCCATCAGGCATCAGTGCAGAGTTCTCACTTCCTGTAAGTATGCATGTACCTTGACAAAATGCAATGAGGAAAGCCTACTAGCCAACAGCCTTCATGTTTTGATGGCAACTGTTGTGTGGTTTTACTTAACCCTTTACTCCATATATACTCTTTTTATCCCATGTGCAACAAGTGTAGATCTAAATCAGCTGGCACATCTGTGCCATCTAAAATGGATCTGCAATGTTTACTTTTTGGTCAGAAATAACCCAATCAATCAACAGTGGAGATCCTGATCAGGCAACATGGATTAAAAATTTAAATTTAACCCTTTCCTCCATAGATACACCTTAATTGCATGGGCGAACAGTTTAGATCCACATCAGCCGGCACATCCGTGCCGTCTGATCAGGATTTAAACTGTTTGCTTTTTGAATCATTAGGTTATTTCTGACCAAAATGTGACCAGTGCAGATCCTGATCAGACGGCACTGATGTGCCGGCTGATCTGGATCTACACTGGTCGCACATGCGTAAAAAGGCGTATATATGGAGGAAAGGGTTAAGAAATGGCTAAGATGGAAACTTATGGACCCTCTATTCTTCTGTTGTGACAAGGAAACACTAACTCTGTTTTTCAAGAAAATTGAAAATGTTGATAACTGCTGCTGAAAATGGGTAAAAATGTTTCCCTATACTAGGAACTTGTGCTGATCCTTGAATATGTAGACAGTTCTCTGAAACTTTGGGTTTCTGCTAATAGGAAACAAAGATTTCACATCAGATGTTTCTTTTGCAGGATGTTAGTAAAGAGAATCTAGTGATGCTACATAGACATTCCAGCGTTGCCATTGACAACAGCAGAATCTTGTTGCTAGGTGGAGGTGGGAACTGTTTCTCATTTGGAACACATCTCAACTCTTCCCCTATTATAATTGACTTAAAACAAGCTCTGGACACAATGGAGCAACATGTGCTCAAGAGGATTGGAAGTGTGTGAATGAGGTTTGCTTAGTTTAACCCTTTCCTCCATTAATATGCATTTTTATGCATGTGCGATCAGTGTTGATCCAGATTAGCCGGCACATCCGTGCTGTCTGATCAGGATCTGCAATGATCGCATAAAAAAGCAAACAGTTTAGATCCTGATCAGATGGCACGAATGTGCCGGCTGATCTGGATCTAAACTGTTCGCCCATGCAATAAATGTGTATCAAAGTTTTAACATGCTTTACCATTAACTTCAGGGAATATAAACCATGGGATATGTCTTGCTGTTGTTACCCTAAGTCTTGGGACAGGGTTATTATTGGGGCGCTATTATTTTTCAGGAAATCAATCGTTTTTGCCTCCCTATATGTTGGGACACTATTATGATTGGTATTTTTTCAGTGTCTTTATGTTTAGAGACTTTTTCTTAAACAATATTTTTCTGCCCTAGATTTTGGGCCACAAAATATTTTAGTTATAATTATTTTTAACTATCACAAGACTACGGGTGATTGCAGTTTATTCCATGGGTGAACAGTGTAGATCAAGGTCAACCTGCACATCTGTGCAGTCTTATTAGGATCAACACTGTTTGTTTGTGTAAATATGACTAAAGAAGATGCTGATCAGATCAGACTGAACCATGTGCAGGCTACTCTGGATCTTCAGTGGTAGCATATGGGTTATCTGTGGAGTAAAGAGTTAAAGCTTTCACTTGTTGCTTTTGTAACCAAGATGAATTTTGGATGCATGGTATCTATAAACTGTTGTTCATATGTTATTTTGATCCTCAATTTTGTTTTTATTCGCATGAACTGTATAGGGGACATCTAATGTCCATGACTTTAAATAATTTTACAATGATCATATTTTAGGTAAATCATTTTTTTGAAACTCTGCACTTAAGTTTGATTTATGTCGATAATTTTCAGCAAAAAAAATCTAGCAAAAGGTCTAATGTATAATAGTTTTTGGTGTATGTTGTAATATCCAGTAGATTCTATTGCTTTCATTATCCATCTGGTGATTTTACAAACCACATACCATTATAGAATCTTGTTATTTAGAAACTATTCACTTTTATGCATACTATTTAGATATCTGTATTTAAGTAGTTAATTTGTAATAAACCTAATGTTTAAGAAATGCAAGTTATTTGCTGAATCAAATAACATTTTAAGACAATGTATGGTTGCTTCTGAACTAATTGACTACTGCTTCAGGGATTCTTTCCTTCTTTAACAGGGGCCATTTACAAGAGTCTTCTGTTATCAAAATTTATTAAAAATCATGCAGTTTTACCCAACAAGTTTCTTAATTTGTTTTTTTCATTCCCCTTCAGAGACTCTATTGCACTATTTTCCCAATAATTGGGGTCCCTTTCCCTGGCAATGAAAAAAAAATAGCCATGTACTTGCATTTCTTGAGCATTTATGTTCAACTTTGTGATTATAATTATGACACACCATGAGAAAACAAGGCTTACTGTTGTTGTGATCAGAGTATATACTAATCAGAATGGACATTCACATGGTTCTAAAAGAATCTTAACTATTTTGATATATTTATAATGCTTCTCTGACTGAATGGCAAACAGCTAAGACCCTGATTATACTGACCAAATGGCAGGCTGATCTGGGTCTACACTGGGTGCAAACGATAATAGTGCCATTTTGTCACGGTCAATTCCCGTGTATTACTTCGATATGTAAAATGACAACAGATGTGTAGTCACAATGGTGTGTTTGTAATGGGACCTTTTATTGTCTACTTGATACACCATTTTAATGCTTGTGTTGTCATCAAAGTGGCTTTGACACTGTCACTTAAGCTATAGCACAATTCAGTAAACTAACAATGCAGTTATGGCAAAAATATTTCTATCAATTTACTGAATAACAAATTAAAAAGTTTGTTCAACTCGGGAATATTCAATCAAAATGAAAAGAATTCAATGAATTCACAGACTGTCAAACACTGGTAAAGGCTGTCAAACTGCAGAAATTCATAATAAAAATTTACACAAAATAATAAATTACCTACATAACATAATATTCTTTCGTGTAAACTAATTAAAGCCAAATTTCAAACATTCAACATAGGTACCAACACTGGCCTTTAAAGATGTCCATATTAGGACACTGTATTAGGATTTAATAATATAATACACTAACATTTAAATGTGGCTGTAGTTTGGAGGGTGGGATGAAATAAATTTAACAGAAGAGAACGAGATAAAACAAACTAGAATTAGCTAGTCACCTGTGTGCCACTGTCTGCACAAGGAATATGTTTTTAGTATAAATACACAAAATTTTGACATGGATACTGATGACCACCTAAAGTCTATCTGTTGAAATCATTAACCCTTAATCGTTTGAAAGCGTGCTTCAGTTTCAACATTCCGTTTGCACTCATGTTATAGTATATAAATATTACATGTCTGACAGGGTGACAGTAAAATTGTCAACTTGAGGAAATACTGTCAACCGAGGCAAAGCCGAGGTTGACAGTATTTTCGAAAGTTGACAATTTTACTGTCACCCTGTCAGACAATTTTAACATTTATTTTATTATACCGAAAAACTATTCAAACAATAGCGCAGCTGGTTGTTCAATTCGGTGGGGTTGTCCACAATTTCACTTAATTCCATGTTTTTTGACGGAAGAAATTCGCTAAACAAATTAACCCCACGCTTCACAACACGCTTCGTGTTTTTTGAGTCTTTCTCTTGATCCAGAGTCTTTAAATCTGCCTCGTTTATGGTAGAAAAACGTTTGTTGCTTGACATTATTGTCGTCTGTTTACAACGGAAATGTAAAAATAGATATTGCGCATGCGCGAATGGTTCAGTATAATTTTCGAACATTCTGTACCTATGGTAGCGAGTGACAGTATTTTTCCGACAGTAAATTTTTTTTTGACAGTACTTATATGTCATGGTGGCCTATGGAAGATTAACATTGTAAATGAAATTGAGGTATATTAATACATCATGTTCAATGTTTTTAATTTGCCAACATAAGGGAATACATCCTCCATCTGGTTGTTTATCAGTAAATATGGTACGTATAGTTCAGTCAACGATGTGACCATCTGAAGAATCTCACAAATCTCGTGTAGAATAATAAAGATTGAGTCATCGATTATCTGAAGTAATTAAAATGGCATTTAAGACCATTACCATGTTCAAACAGTTAAAACTCAGTGCTTGTTCACAGCTCTGCGCTTGTAATCGGCAGACCCTCCCCACTGTGAGTTTGAATCTTGCTGGGGTCCTAACAACTTTCAAGCGAGGAAATTGCTTGCGGATGTCGGTGTTCAATTCTGATTCATCACAGGAAGGATGGTAAGGTGAATTGCCCATCTGTAACCGATAAAACATGTTGAAAACTGGCATAAAACCCAAACAAACAATGTTGACAAACAAACAAACTAAAATATTTGAAGTACATGTATTGCTATTAAAACTTAAATGTCATACCCAGTGTTACATGCTGTATATAGTATTGCGACTCCTGGTTTACCTGAAAAAAGTACATTCACATCGAGTGTAGATTGTTTATTTCTTCTGAAAGCTTCAACGATTACAAATGTAATCACTAGTGCATTGTATTTCAACAATTTATTGCATTTAAGTACAAGCTATAAACAATATAGTTACACATTATGTTGCAACAGTATTGGGATTATTGATAAAAGTCTATACACTATCTCATAACTTATAAGATGACAATGTGTGTACACGTACTTCTTTGAAAGCATGAAGATTGAACAGTAATATCATTGATGGTTATAAAAAAACTCTCTTGTTCATATTTTCTGACTTCTGATTTATGCATGAAGTCATTGTTATCATACTGCTGAGTATTAAGGGTTCACTTTGCTCTTGGACATGTTCTTCTTTCTGTCTGATGTATTTTTAATGGCGTTGCTGGTGTGCATATGCCATCCAAACCATGCCAATTGTCATCATGACTTAGAGGAGAAAAAAAAGCTCTCAGGTAAACCTGATGGTAGGGCTGTTGGCTGAAATTGAATTTGGTTTGTTTGATGAAGCTAAAATTGCTTGTTATATGTTTTCAACACATGTTGAATGTTATTTCTTCTTTAAATGCAGCATTGCGTCATTGCATGGCATTTCTAACTTTCTGTGGATGTTTAAGACGAGAAGCTTGATGACCAAGTTGATGATTTTTAGCTCGACTATTCGAAGAATAGGGGAGCTATCCTACTCACCCCGGTGTCGGCATCGGCGTCGGCGGCTCCGTCCGTTAAACAAAATATGCACTTTGGTCCATAACTTAAAAACTACTTATGATATCAACTTCAAACTTGAAATATATATTCACCATCAAATTCTACATCATTACCAACAAGACCCATAACTCTGCTACAAATATTTTTTAAGTTATGCCCCTTTTTCACTTAAATTTTGCGTTAAGGAAAATATGCACTTTGGTCCATAACTTATAAACTACTGGAGATATCAACTTGAAATTTGGAATATATATTCACCATCAAATTCTACATCATTACCAACAAGACCCATAACTCTGCTGTCAATATATTTCAAGTTATGCCCCTTTTTTCTTATATTTTGTGTTAAGCAAAATATGCATTTTGCCCATAACTTCAAAACTACTTGAGATATTGCCTTGAAACTTGAAATATATTTTCACCATCAAAATCTACATCATAACCAACAAGACCCATTACCCTGCTTTCAATATTTTTCAAATTATGCCCCTTTTCTACTTACATTTTGTGTTAAGCAAAATATACACTTGGCCCTTAACTTCATTATTAATGGAGGGATTTCAAAATAACTTGGCACAAATGTTCACCATGACAAGGCGGTGTGTCGCGTACAATACCTATGCCTGTAGGTCGAAGGTCAAGGTCACTGTTACAAAAAATAGAATTTTCTTGTCCGGGCTGTAACTTTGTTATGAATGGAGGGATTTCAATATAACTTGACACAAATGTTCACAATGACAAGGCTGTGTGTCCGCACAATACCCATGGCTGTAGATCCAAGGTCAAGGTGACTGTTACTAAAAATAGAATTTTCTTGTCCAGGCTGTAACTTTGTTTTGAATGGAGGGATTTCGAAATAACTTGACACAAATGTTCACTATGACAGGGTGGTGTGTCGCGTACCATGCCCATGCCTGTAGGTCAAAGGTCAAGGTCAATCTTACAAAAAAAAGAATTCTCTTGTCCGTGCTGTTACTTTGTTATGAATGGAGGGATTTCAAAATAACTTTGCACAAACGTTCACTATGACAAGGCAGTGTGTCCACACAATACCCAAGCCTGAAGGTCCAGGTCACTGTTACTTAAAACAGAATTTTCTTGTCCAGGATGTAACTTCATTATAAATGGACGGATTTCAAAATAACTTGGCACAATTGTTCACAATGACAGGGTGTTGTATCCCATACCATGACCATGCCTGTAGGTCAAGGTCACTGTTACTAAAAATAGAATTCTCTTGTCCGGGCTGTAACTTCGTTAGGAATAGAGTGATTTCAAAATAACTTGACACAAATGGTCATCATGACAAGTTGGTGTGTCCCGTACCATGCCCATGCCTGTAGGTCCAAGGTCACTGCTACTAAAATAGAATTTTCTTGTCAGGGTTTTAAATACATTAGGAATATAGTAACTTGCCAGAAATGTTCACCATGACAAGCTGGTGAGTCGTGTACCATTTCCATGCCTTTAGGTCAGTTCTTTTCTGTAACATTACTGAAGTGATTGATAATTGACTAAAAGTAAATATCTCTAATAAAAAAATTTCTAACAAGTTTTCTAACAACTTCAGAAATATTTCATAGTTATTCCCCTTTTCAGTTTAATATTTATGGTACATTAAGAAATTATTTCTGTTATTTGAAATGAATTTTTCCCTAACCATTCACTTCACAGACACTTGTTTAGGGGTCATTTGCTGGCCCTATATGCCTATAGAGCTATATAGGCCTATATACAGGCTTACAGGTCTCTAGATCCAAAAGTGGGCAATTTCAGGAAATAAACAGATGATCTATAGCATGAGATACATATACAATCACTTAGAACACAAAATATCCCAGTTTGAAAAAAATACCCGTTCAACAATAATTAACCATTAACCATCATCTGTTTATTTCCTGAAATTGCCCACTTTTGGATCTAGAGACCTGTAAGCCTGTATATAGGCCTATATAGCTCTATAGGCATATAGGGCCAGCAAATGACCCCTAAACAAGTGTCTGTGAATATTTTTACTGATTGCACATGAATGTATGGCCATAGCTGTTACTGTTTTAATCTTCAAATTGCATTTGTTTCAAATGATTCGAATAGTCGAGCATGCTGTCTCCTCTGACAGCTCTTGTTAACTATTTTATGATTTCATGGTTGCAAAGATTTTTAACTCAGGATTTCAAAGAATGCCCTATTGTAAAAATGGACAGAGCGCCAGACCATCTTGCATTAAAGACATCTGTAATTTTAATTGACGGTCAAGTTTTTGATAGAGATTATGCACGAGTAAGCAAGACACTGTCAAACCCCTGTTATTGTATTTACTGAAGTGTTAAAATTGAGGCCCGACTGCTAAATCGGTAATAGTATAATGAACAGGTCAATCAATAACTTATTAAATAACCAGACATGGCGACTTTTTTAAGAATGTGCATGGGAATTTAAACAGCAAAAGAAATGCGTGTTATGGTTAGTTGATAATTTGTAAACATTGATGGTGAAAATATAACTTTACTACTTTTATACACGCATGTGGTTGAACAATCAGAAGGGCCTCATAATAACATCCCTTGGTTTGACATCAGGAAGTACTGTTATAAGTACAGTTGCAAAAAAGCAAGTATAATTATACAGTATAAATAAGGAAGGCTGTACCTTTCCCTTTCAATTTGTTCTTCTGTCTTGTCACTGTGAGTGAATTTGTTCCAGATGCATGCATTGCTTTTTTGTCACCCTTTCGAAGAAAAAGGCAATACTTAGGGATTGCTTTGTCTGTCTGTTATATTTTTTAACATTTTTTTATCAAACTTTCAAATTTTATTGCTTACGATAACACAATCATGATGATGCAAAATTCTTTAGGTCAAGGTCACATTTGATGGAGTTATGCCCTTTTCTTGGATTTTTTATTCTGACAGAGTATTGGAGGGCGACACAAGTGTTCAACAGAAAACCCATCTAGTAAAATTATTGTGACAACCTTACTAATTTCGGAGGCGCATTTTGTCACATTTAAACACAACAAGATTAGATCGGGTTTCCTTCTTTTATCAATAATAATTCTTAATAGTATGTGTAATATACACAACAATTCTAATATAAATAATTATCTCAAGTTTCACTAGTAATGTAATAGAAATTATGTTGGTGAAACTTTGTAAAATCAACTTAATAAAATATTAATACCCCATAAGTAATAAAAAAAACCCCAAAATTCCAATAATTTTCCTGACTGTTCTGACTTCCAAATGAAAAATCTGAGCTTATATAGTGCTTGGCTAGAATTCGGCCGAATCCAGCAGACAGCGGAATTCAACCAGAATGCGGCAGAATCCAAGAACTATAATAGCTCACTTTGCGGAATCCCGCAAAATACTTAATAATGTTGAATGAAAGTTTACAAGGTTTTACCCTAAATACACGGACAAATATTTTGCGAAATTCATTTAAAACCTAATATGAGTGTTTATGGGTTTACTGATGGTGTCTTGGTGTGGCTTTCTTTATTGCTGTAATTTCTTCGGTACTGCTGCTGGTTGTTTTTTTAGCTCACCTGAGCCATAGGCTCATGGTGAGCTATTGTGACCCGTCTTTGTCCGGCGTCCGTCGTCCGTCGTCCGTCAACAATTTCCTTTAAACAACATCTCCTCTGAAACCACTTGATGGATTTTAACCAAATTTGTCCTGAAGCATCCTGGCACTGATGTCTACAAAAGTTGTTCAAATCATGACCACAGGGTCAAGGTCAAGGTCACTGCTGCTAAAAATAGAAATTCAGTCTTTGCTCAATTACTTGAGTTTGCTTAGGGTTATTGACTCCAAACTTGGTGTATGGGTAGCTTATATCAAAAGGCAGCTTGGGGTTGCTTCCCAGGTGTCTGTGATCAAGGTCAAGGTCACTGTCGCTAAAAATAGAAATTCAGTCTTTGCTCAATTACTTGAGTTTGCTTAGGCATATTGACTCCAAACTTGGTGTATGGGTAGCTTATATCAAAAGGCAGCTTGGGGTTGCTACCCAGGTGTCTGTGATCAAGGTCAAGGTCACTATTGCTAAAAATAGAAATTCAGTCTTTGCTCAATTACTTGAGTTTGCTTAGGCCTATTGACTCCAAACTTGGTGTATGGGTAGCTTATATCAAAAGGCAGCTTGGGGTTGCTACCCAGGTGTCTGTGATCAAGGTCAAGGTCACTGTTGCTAAAAATAGAAATTCAGGTTCTGCTTAATAACTTGAGTTTGCTTTGGCATATTGACTCCGAACTTGATGTATGGGTAGCTTATATCAAAAGGCAGCTTGGGGTTGCTACCCAGGTGTCTGATATTAAGGTCAAGGTCACTGTTACTAAAAATAGAAATGCAGTTTCTACTTAATTACTTGAGATTGCTTTGGCCTATTGACTCCAAACTTGGTATATGGATAGCTTATATCTAGAGGCAGCTTGGGGTTGCTACCCAGGTGTCTGTGATTAAGGTCAAGGTCACTGTTACTAAAAATAGCAATTCAGTTTCTACTTAATTACTTGAGATTGCTTTGGCCTATTGACTCCAAACTTGGTATATGGATAGCTTAAATTAAGAGGCAACTTGGGAAAGCTACCTAGGTGTCTGTGATCAAGGTCAAGGTCATTGTTGCTAAAAATAGAAATTCAGTTTCCACTTAATAACTTGAGTTTGCTTTGGTTTTTTGACTCCACACTTGGTGTATAGATAGCTTAAATTTAGAGGCAACTTGGGAAAGCTACCTAGGTGTCTGTGATCAAGGTCAAGGTCACTGTTGCTAAAAATAGAAATTCAGTTTCCACTTAATAACTTGAGTTTGCTTTGGTTTTTTGACTCCACACTTGGTGTATGAGTAGCTTATATCAAACTGCAGCTTGTGATTGCTACCCAGGTATCTCTGATCAAGGTTAAGGTCACAGTTGTTAAAAATAGAAATTCAGTTTCCACTTAATAACTTGAGTTTGCTTTGGCATATTGACTCCAAACTTGGTATATGGGTAGCTTATAACAAGAGACAAATTGGGATTGCTACCCACGTGTCTGTGATCAAGGTCAAGGTCACTGTTGCTAAAAATAAAAATTCAGTTTCTGGTTAATAACTTGAGTTTCATACTCAGGTGAGCGATTCAGGGCCATCATGGCCCTCTTGTTTGTAATACGGTTGGTACGTGTGAAATTTCTGCTTGTTATGGGCATGGTAGTTGATGGTAGCTGTTGCTGGGTTTTTCATTATTTGTAGAATTTACGTTTTCATTATTTTCTCTGGTATTCAGTCTCTCAGTGAGACCGTTAAGTTCCTCGATTAGATTACCAAGGGCTAGACCCATTGTTTTAACCTCACCTCTCAGGAAGGTTATCTCTTCCTTGAGTTCTTCGTGGGCTTAACCAGGTAAACTTGCTATTCTATTTAAAAACATCACTATTGGAAAACACAGGTTATCGAATGACATAATAAGATAAAATTAGAAAACTTCATACAGCAACATTGGTACAGTACCCCACCCATTAAGAATTAACAGGTAATAACTTCAGTGCAAAAATAAATGCTTCAGCGAGAACCAATTAGGGTTCACATTATGCCAGTCATTTTCCCAGTCACTATCTGTAAAAGAACAAGATAGTACAGTTTATGAAAAAAGTATATTTCCTATTAACCCTTTCCTCCATATATACACCTTTTTACTCATGTGTGACCAGTGTAGATCCAGATCAGCCGGCACATCCGATGCACTGATCGCATTTTGGTCGAGATAACCTAACAAATCAGAAAGGGAAAAGTTTAGATCCTGATCAGACATCAAGGATGTGCCAGCTGATCTGGATCTAAATTGTTCACCCTTGCAATTTAGGTGTATCTATGGAAAGGAAAGGGTTAAGTTTTTTTACTCCATCGGGATGTTGGAAAGTCTGGTGATGTTAAGGCTGATGACGTCTGCTTCTAAGACTAAGGTGGCAGAATCTGCAGAAATTGTCAGCAGTGAAGTTTTTTAATAGGGCAGTGGTCTGTCTGCTATTGGATCTGAAGGGAACCATACACTGGTTTGGTGGAGGGACTGTGCTTGTTGATAGCAAAACATTGTTATTAAACTGGTTCACTGCTCCGGGCCCTATTGCACTTAATTTCCATGGTCTAGTTTTGGTCAGTATTCCGTTAGGCCCTGTTGCTCTTAGCTTGTATCACCAAGTTGTGTTGAGAACTTTGTAATCCCTTAATATGACCCTTTCACACTTACAAGTAATATCCATGGCCAAGTTTTGGTCAGTACTTCGTACTCCCATAAGGCACAATTACACTTAGCTTCCACGGTCTGGTTGTGGTGAGAACTTTGTAAGTCCATGTTAGAAAACAGATGATATTTATGATAGGGGCCACTATATTCCCCCCCCCTCCAAATATTTTTGGGGGATCATAAATTTATTATGCAAAATTTAATGTAATATTCTTGAATAATAGAAAGTGTGAAATATGATAATAAGTTTTTAATAATTCAAGATTGATAAGTACATAAATTTAAAAGTTTACGATCATGAGTTAATGTTCTTGTTATTGCTTTTATTTACCATTTGTGTGTCTAGATCCACTCCAGAACCCATCTTCTGTTTTCTTTGCAAGAGAAATGTTCTCTGGCAATAGCCAGCTCATGTATTGGAATGTCACTTAGACAATACATTATACATAGGAAGGCCAAATAGGTTACATATGCATGCATATTCTTGGCCAGAATGTTGTGAATAGTTACTTTAAATTACATCATTTAATAATATGTGCAACACAAAAATAAGTGTCAACCAATTTTGTTTGGTCCTTGCGTACTTAACTTCCACGGCCTTGGTGTAGTGAACACTGTTTTCTGAGATGATATCTATAATATACAAAAAGAAAATTAGTATTATATTACCAATTTTGTGTTGTCCTTGTGTACTTGACTTCCACGGCCTTGATGAAGTAAGCACTGTTACCTGAGATGTTATCAATAATATGCAATAACAAAATTAGTATTAAAATAAGTTTTATTATTATTACAACAAAATTATTTATTTCTATTTATAAAGATATTTTTGCACCGATTGGAATTTTCTGGTGTTATCCTTTGTTGAACAACTGAACTTATTAGTAACAATATCTCTTCCTTTTGGAATATTTTTATAATAATCAGGATTTTCTTCCCATTTGAAACCTTTAAAACTTAATTGCTGTGACATAGCCCAACCATATAAATTGTTTGCATCAAGATATAGTAAATATTTTTCCATTAAGAAATCATTTAAGTTTCCTCCATTCTTTAATACCGTATATTCCCTATTAAACGCCCCTCACCTAATAAACGCCCCCCCCAGTCTTTTTTCAAAAGTAAACAAGTGACTTACAATGACATGACAATCTTTAATCTCTCAGCATTAATCCAAATGAATACATTTCATCATTTCGGTGTGAAAAATTTCATTTCAGGTTAAGTTTTTTAAAAATAAGTTATAGGAAAATGACAAAATTGTTTCCTACGGTTATTTATTAAAAAATAACACAAATATTGAAAACTACATTTTGTCAATAGTTGGTCTCTATTAAACGCCCCCCCTTTGCAAAATGTAACGCCCCCGGGGGCGTTTAATAGGGAATATACGGTAGTTCTAAACATTTTTTCATTTCATTTTCATCTAATATTCTATTTCCCCTATCATGATAATTAGGTGTATATTATAATTTATTAAATGCTTTGACATGTCTTGGGCCTAGAACACCAGAGAAACCACCTCTGATACCTTTCTCAAACATTTGTAACATATCAACATCGGTTAATAATTCTAATTCAATTCCTGTATATTTTAATCCACATTGCCATGTTAAACCAGGAGCAGAGTAACAATAACAAGGATCTATTTCATGATATTTTAAAAAGAATTTTCTAAATTTTTCAAACGCATCTGCTAAGATAAGAACATCTGTTTTAAGATATAAATTATGATAGTCTAATAAATTTTTACAATTATAATGTTTCCAGACTCTCTGCGCATGTTCATACTCTTCATCTGTAATTGTTTTTTGGGTTAATGTGGAATAAAATTCTTTAATATTTGGCAATTTCTCTTCTTTTAATTTTTCTATAGAATCTACATATTCATATGGATAGAATCCTTTTTGTTTTAGTAAAGAAATATTTCCATCAAACTCTTTTTCTAAAATAGGAAACTCATCCATTGATTTAGCAATGTCTGATAAGCCTTTTAACATAAATCTATATGAATCTAGGAATCTTAATTTTTTATAATAGGATCCATAATCTATAGAAATATAATTTTCTGAGTTTTTAGAAAGAAGTTTTACTTTATTATATTCATCTTCATATTTCATCAATTCTTCAATTAAAAAGTGGAAATCATAATTTGATCCATTATGAAAGAACACAGGTATTATTTTTGATTTCTTTCCTTCTTTAGAATTACAAGAATAACAAGCGGCTCCTCTATATTTACCTGAAAGATGATTATGTTCTCTTACTTTTTTATTTTCTTCAAATTCTTTTTCACAAATATAACATTCAATTGCTTCTTTAAATTCGTTTTCTTCATACTTATTTAATATTGGTTTTTTCTGTTCATTAAGATAGATCTCATAATTTATTTTTATACCCCCACAAACGAAGTTTGAGGGGGTATATAGGAGTGAGCTTGTCGGTCGGTCGGTCGGTCTGTCAGTCGGTCGGTCGGATTCTTCGTTTCCAGATGATAACTCATGAAAGGCTTGACAGAATTAAATAATTTTTGGTACACAGGTATATCGTCATAAGATACAGGTCAAGTTCGATTTTGGGGCTGGTGGGATCAGTGTCAAGGTCACTGTTACTAAAAATAGAAAAATGGTTTCCGGATGATAACTCATGAAACACTTCACAGATTTAATCCTTGTTTGGTAAATAGATGTAACATCACAAGATACAGGTCAGGTTCGACTTTGGGGCTGGTGGGGTCAATGTCAAGGTCAGTATTACTAAAAATAGAAAAAGGGTTTCCAGATAATAACTCATGAAAAACTTCACAGATTAAATCCTTTTTTGGTACATATATGTAATATCAGAAGATACAGGTCGAGTTCGACTTTGGGGCCTGAGGGGTCAGTGTCAAGGTCACTGTAACTTAAAAAAGAAAAATTGTTTCTGGACTATAACTCATGAAATACTTCATAGATTTAATTATTTTTTGGGACACAGATGTAACATAACAAGATAAAGATTAGGTTTGACCTTGGGGCCTGTGGGTTCAAGGTCAAGGTCACTGTTATTTAAACTTCAAAACTTCGTTTCCACTCAGTAACTATAGCTTGGAATGAGATTCTTAAATGAAATTTGGTGCATTGATGGTTTTTGTGAAGATGACTTTTGGGATTCAAGGCCTGTGGGGTCAAGGTCACTGTTACTAAAAATAGAAAATAAACTGTATGCTCAATAACTTTGGTTCAGAATGAGATATTGTGATGAAAATTGCTATATAGGTAGTGTCTGTGAAGACGAAACTTGGTATTGAAATTGGGCCTGATGGGGTCAAGGTCACTGTTACTAAAAATAGAAAAAATGGTTTCTGGATGATTTCTCATAAACAATGTTTGGCACACAGTTCTTAGATAAAAGTTAGATAAAGGCCACTGTTACTAACATATTTAAACCATTTCTGCTCAATAAATTTAGAAGGAATGAGATATTGTGATGAAACTTGCTGAATATGTGGCTACTGTGAAGACGACACTTTGGATTGAAAGTGGGGCACATTATGCCATTGATTTGAAGTTTTCCCAGTTCAATTATCAAGCATACATGTGGGGGTATTTAATCACTTTCAGTGATAATTCTAGTTTTAAATATTTTCATTACTTTTTCAACATATTTTTCTGCTGCATCGTCGCCAACATATGAAAAGTATTGTGATTTATATATTTTTGGGTACTCCGAATGAACATATATACCGTAACTATTAATTTTTTGTTTACTGATTGCGTTTGTATATGATTTATCCGGATTTGGTTGAGTTGTAGATAACAGAATATTATTTGATTCGAAATCAGAATAGAACAAATGGTAATTTATTTTTAAAATGATAATTTTCAAATTTAAGAATATTTTTTCCTGGTTTAGGCATTATGACTTTACAATGTTCGTTATTATAACATATTTCTTTATGTTTAATTAGTGTTTCTTCTCTTTGAAATCCTTGTAAACAGTTTCTACGTGTAAATTGTTTATTATTATTTTTATCACACCTGAAACTGTCTAAATTTTTAATTAAACAATAATGAGTATCTTCATTGCTTTCAATGTATAAGAGATCAACTACATTTTCACTTTCTACGTTTGAAACATAAACTGGATATAAAGATTCTTTATTTGTTTGGTCCTCTAACGCAAATACATTTATACTTAAATTATTTTGTTTCTCTACTTTTGAAATATCTTTTATTGATACAGGATGTTCAATTCCTTCCATGTTAATTTTATCTTCATATGCTTTATATTTAGATACTCTTTGTTTGTTTTTATCATCTTTATCAGCAGGATATAACTTTGCTAATATACGCCTTTCCAATAAACAGTTTCGCAGTCCTGTACGAGTTACTTCCCGCGACCGAAAATCAATCCAAAACGAGGCTCTGCAGGATAGCTGAACGATCGGGCTAATGGCTTAAGCACATAATAGCTAACCTTTTTTCTTTAACACACTGTTCCCTGACAGCGCCTCCCAGTAATAATCAGTAATTGATTGTTGAGGAGTAACTAGTAGATGATGTAGATGTCTTATCCGCTATATTGCAGGTCTGCGTTCGTCGCCGGCGTGAAAAAATAAGTTGCTGGTCTGTTATTCTAGCCAGACTTTTTTATGTTTACTATTTGTTAGATATTTAGATTTTTAATGATTTAAGAACATGTACCATTCTTGATGATAGAAGGCAGTATGAAACGCAATTTGGACAAACATAAGCATTAATTTTACCAATTATGTACAACAATTTCTTCTTAATATCTTTTCTGCTGAAAATATATTTTACGGGTGTACATGTTGCAAATTGCTAAGGCTAGTAATGCGCTATTATCCGGAAATCGTGATATGTCAACATCTGGTTTCATGATCTGTGGACAAAAAAAATACAATCTGAATTTGTTGATACTTACACATTTGAACAATAGAATTGTCCTAAAAATTTAAGGCGTTTATGGTCAACGAATAAATAATTTGAATATTTAAAATGTTAACGTATACTTCACAACCAAATATGATTGATTCTGTCTAGAAATAAAACAGGATCGGTAATCTGATTGTTTGTTGTAGAAGTATCATTCGTAGAATAAAATCCAAGGATTTAGATGCCGGCTTCCAAAAAGATGGGAATATTTATATCACAATATTGTTGCATATCCAATTTAGATTTCTTAGGTTTGACAGATTGTAATTTTGGCATAAAAGCCCAAACTCTTAATTAAACATATATAAAATGTTTTGACAAGATTTGTTTCTTATTGACGGCTTTTGTTTCTATAACGTGTCGTAATGTTGATTAAGAATCCATTTAAGTGCTAAATCAAATACATTTGCTGGCACATTCAGTAGTTAAAGGACTCCTTAATACTTAAGAATTGGGAGGTGTAGATACCTTGTAAATAGAAATTACACGATCTCTATTGGTCAATGATATCTGCCCCTTTAAGTAATTGACAGTTGACCCCGTGTGCGAGACAGTGTGACATGTTTATGGCATGCCGCCTTCAAAATCAATCGCCGCCGACATAATCACAACATGATGTCAGTAGTTGAATAGACACGCTAATCCGGAAACGAGACTCAATTAAGCCGTGAAGAGAACACTGCGACTGTCTGTTAGTTCAAGTCGTTTAGTGTTTAATGCGAGGAATAATGAATTGACACTTTTAGTCAGAAACCTGATTGTTTTATAAATTATTTTCAAAAATATCATGACGCTGATGTATTAATACTAATTCAGAGAGAAAATATATTTTTCAAAAAAGATTTTATGATAAAAAAGAAAGTTGTAGGTACATATTCCCTATTACGTTATTACAGCGAGCAATCATTTTTCCTGTAGAGCAGTCACGTGACTGGACAGGGGAGGTAACCAAATAAATTCATCGAATTATTGGAAAGGCGTATAGCCCATATGAAATATTTGTTATCATTTTTATTTTGAACTTTGATGATATTACGTGATTTAAATTGAAGAGGAATATAAGATGAAGCTTTCTGATAATCATATTTATATTGTTTTACTTTTACACTTTTAATATTTTTGAAAACAAAACCGGATCCTCTTTCTTGAAATTCATCTATCCAAGTTTCAAATTTATCTATTAAAGTTTTATAGAATGTTGCTATACTGTTTTCTGTTAAAATAACTTGAACAGGATGAGAGTAATGACTTTCTATTACATCAAATGACATAGGCGTTGACAATTCACTTGTTATTATTATTTTTATTTTCAAAGGAATTTGATTAATAACTATTTTATCTTTTAATAAGTTTATATATTTAGTTATATCAGTTTCTTCTATGTTATCAATAATAATTTCAGTAATAAGATCTTTAAATGATTTAGATTTTTGGGAGGACATTTTTAATAGACATACTTTTAATTAAGTATAAATTTTTTTAAAGTAATATTCATGTCGTTAATTAGGATTTCTTAGTATAAATTCTTGATAAGATTGTTTATATTTTTCCTTGTTTTTTTGATAATGTTTTTGTTTTACTATTTTTCTACATTGTTTACATTGACATTCAACACCCATCGGTTTATCCTTTGCTTTCCTTACAAGTAGTACAAACTTTTCCTTCAATCATTTTTTAAGAAAAACAATTTTATTTATTTAAAAATGGAGCATCCAAAAATATATTGTTTACGTTGTAAAAAGCATACTGAAAATGAATCAGTCAAACAAGTAACAACAACTAATAATAGACAGATGTTAAAAGCTAAGTGTTCTGAATGTGGATCTATCAAAAATAGATTTATAGGTGGACTAACAAATAAATTAGCAGATGAACTACATCATAGAGTTATAAAAAATTTCCTAAAAGACGTGTTTATGTTTATTCAATAGACCAAACATGGGCCGTTGATTTGGTAGATATGCAACAATATTCAAAACAAAATAAACACAATAAATATTTATTAGCAGTTATAGATGTTTTTAGTAAATATGGGTGGTTAATTCCTTTGAAAAATAAAACAGGAGCAACAGTAACCGAAGCATTTAAAACATTATTTGAAGAAAGAAAACCAATGTATATTTGGTCAGATAAAGGTTCTGAATTTTACAATCGACAAGTAAAAGAATTGTTTAAAGATAATAATATAGAATTATATTCAACTGAGAATGAAGAAAAATCTAGTGTAGTGGAACGCTGGATAGGAACAATGAAACAAAATATGTTTAAATATTTTACTGCTCATGAAACTACTAAATATTATGATATATTAGATAATTTAGTTAAAGATTATAACAATACAGTTCATTCTTCTATTAAAATGACACCTGTGGAAGCAAGTAACTTAGAAAATGAATTAATAGTGTATGAAAATTTATATCAAGAAAAAGAAGAGAAAATTAAAAAACCTAAATTCAAAGTTGAGAGAGAAAGTAAGAATAGCAAAGAGGAAAGGTAAGTTCGAAAAAGGTTATACCACTCGTTGGACTAGAGAAATATTTGTAATTGAAAAAGTTTTAAATACAAATCCTGTTACTTATAAAATAAAAGATTTAAAAGGAGAAGAAATTAAAGGTAGTTTTTATGAACAAGAATTACAGATTACTGAGTTTTAGATCTTTCTTTACTTAAGGTTAATTTATTTCCAAAACAATAATCAGTTTCGAAATTTTAATTTGAAAACAAAAGTGCAATAAATACATACAAGTCAAACACTATAAACATAATATCACTGTTCTGAGTTCTTTTGTCCAAACCGCTCATGGTAAGAGCTGTCACATCCGCTGATCATGTATGATCACTCCTTATATGGAATATATACAATAGTAAAGAGTTGTCCCGCCCACTGATCATGTATGATCACTTCTTATATGGAATAAGAAAATCAATATCACATACATATCAAACCTCTTGTGAGTGAGTAAGTCCATCTACTGGAATACTGTCTTCATGTCTCCAAAAGGTGGCAAACTCATCGATTGTTAACATTTGTTTGATAAGTTCTTGTTTTGAAAGAATATCATTGATTGAGACATTAATGTTCAGAAAACCCTTAAATCCTCTAAGTAGATTAGAAAGTTGTCTTAATTTACGAGGATGAGGTATAGATATATCTATCTTAGATGATAACCATGTGTCCCACGTTTCACTGAACGATCTCTTTTCCTTTTCCTCAAGAAACCAGTTTCTCACATCATTAAGGAAATCACCGAAAGTAAGGTTAAACAGCATACCTTGGGCATTATGTCTTCCCAAGTGTTTGTGTGCTTCTTGTAACTGTTTAACAATGTCTTCTCCACTTTGTGGATTAAAAACAAACTTCCCCTCGAAATTGCCCTTGATAAATCCACCTTTCTGCTTCTTAGAAAGGTGTGAAGTTCTTCAGGGGTCATGATAGTTTGCTTTCTTTTCTTTCCCAGTTTAAGTCCTGCACCTTTCTTTTCGGAGCTTTTGGAAGATTTACCGGCCCGAAATTCTTAGCACGTTCGATGGCCTCAATCATTCTCTGATAGAAAATGATATTTTCATCCAAAGTGTTAATTTCTCCCGAACTCCATGGACAGTTCTGTGGTTGAGACTGCATTTCGGAATCTGGAATAATCAATGGATTTACACTTCTTGAATAATCCAATAAACGAGAATGAGAGTCCCGGCACTCTTAAATTTCCTTTTCTAGTTCTTTTGTAGAAATACTTTCTTGAGACATGAAAATCCTTCTCGATATCCTACACACTTTCCTAACACATTAATTCACGTCTTCTCACCACTTTACATTTTTACACTTTTTTACTTTTTACGTTTTACTGGTTCTTGAGGGGGGTACTGGAAGAGGGGTGGTTAATTTTTTTAAAATAGGGGGTAGTTAATTTTTTTTTAAATAGGGGATAGTTAATTTAAAAAAAAAAGGGGGGGGGGGTGGACTGGTTCAATACACTTACTACTAAGGTCACTGCTAACATATTCAAACCGTTTCTGCTCAATCAATTTAGAAGGAATGAGATATTGTGATGAAACTTGCTTTATATGTGTCTACTGTGAAGACGACACTTAAGATTGGGCCACTTTGGTAAAGGTCACTGTTACTAAAGACAGAAAAACTTTTTATACGTTAGTGAGAAATGAGATATTGTGATGAAACTTACTGTTTAGGTTGCTATTTTTGAAGACTGCTTGGGATTGAAAATAGGTGTGTGGGATCAAGTTCAGGTCACTACTACATGTGTCCAGGTTTTTAGTGTTAGTTATATTATGATGCGTCTGGTAATGTCCCCTTATCTAGCAATGTCGGAAGATCTATATGCCGGAGTTCTAGAGAGGGAAGAGAAACCCTTGGTTAAAATTTCAAGTGTTTATTCTTTGAAGCCTGAGCTTTGAATGATCATCATTAATTAAAACATATTAAAATCATTTCAGTAAATATCAAATCAAATACAATTACATACTAAAAGATTCACAACAGATCAACATTTCATTAACAATTATCTCTAAGTATTATGGGGGAAATAAGGAAAAACTCGCTTAAGTGAAAGGTTATTTCAAAAATGTCGAACTGAACTGACTCATTAAAATAGTATGCAAATTAACTATTTTACTTTAATAAATATTTACTGAATTTCATACTTTAATTTAATTTAACTTTTCAACTAATTTAAAAATTGATCAAAAGTTCTACATAGAATTAAATTCAAATAAACAAATAATGTACATACCTAGAGAGGGAAGAGAAACCCTTGGTTAAAATTTCAAGTGTTTATTCTTTGAAGCCTGAGCTTTGAATGATGCCCAGACTTCACCTAAGGGTTCCACATAAACTCCCTTTCCCACGCCACAAGGATTGCTGGACTTCTCTTGATTGCGGTTAATAGGATGCCTTGCAGACAGAGCATGAAACTGTTGTCAACCGCAGCCAAGTGAAGACCACCACAAAGAAATTACATGGCAGATAAATGGCCTTTAAGATTATTGATTCCAGAAATTTAATTAACTCTGAACCCAAGATATAAAGGTCAGAAAATGACTAAAAAAACTCATTTTCCCTAAATTATTGTTTAAAATTTAAAATTAACAAACTTTAATTAATAGATTTGAACTCTATGAAGAACAAGAAACATGTTGATACTAAACTTGATGTTGAAATACCATAATTAAAAATAATGACATTTTAAAAATATTTTTTTTTGAAATATACTGAAAAAATATGCTTCATAATAGTTACATTACGCAATTGATTCGAAGCATTTCCAGTTCAAGTATCAAGCACACATGTGGGGGTATTTAATCACTTTCAGTGATAATTCTAGTTAAATCCTGTTCTCGAAAAGACATCAAAGCTCTTTTAAGCATATGTCTTTTGACTTCATTTTCTAACCACTACCTATTTCAACAAAATCTACGGGCATATAGTTGATGCTCTGTAAGAAATTGTATGATTAACCTAGACTTACCTTCGTAAAAGGGAAGGCAAAGGTTGATCTCAATTTCATCCGATTGCTAACTCCCTGAGGGCTCACTTACATGAATGAGCCTTAATATATGGTTTCTGACAAATTGTTTGTTTTGCTCCCCCTTCCGCTGTAAAAAGGCTTGTCATTGGTCAGTTGGGTGAGCTTGATTTTAGACTCCCCAAGATGTTTAATTTTTTCCCCAAGTTGTCCCCAAACAATTCATGGCTGATGTAGAATTGTCACATAACGGTTTGTATGGCTGCAGGAGATCTTTCCTTATTTCTTCCTTTCTGATGCTAATGCTTTCTAATGCTAATTTTGGCTACTGAATGTGTCAGGATTTTAAAAGCATCAATAATTTGGTTCTTGAGTGCTTTGTCTTCCGATTTCTGGGACAGATCTAGCGCCTTCAGATATGGAACCAACGCAAATTGTGCGTGTTCCTGTGACTTTTGTAAGAAATAGTCTGTATTTTTTGTTTCCCGTTTTAGTTGTGACCATAGGATGTCGTTAACTTTTGGAGTTTGAAGATACTCCACATTTTGAGGACGTTTGTGTCGTTCTTGTAGTGTCTTCCACTTTTCTGGCTGGACCTTGGTTGAGATAGCAGTTTTTGTTAATGCTGCCAGGTTTTCATCTATTGCGTCTCCAGTGTCAGTGGACTCCTCAAAATAATCGAGTAGGTCGGATAACCCATCTACCTCCTTGTACTTTTTTTCCGTTTCCTCCTCTTGAAACAATTTACTTAGACCCTCTTCTAATGAATCCGTACTTTCATTGTCACTGCCACTGTTGGATTTTTCGGAGCTGTCTTTTTGTTTCTTAGATGTTTCTTAGATGGACCCGGCTCAACCACAGATTGTGATTGTCTGTTCTGGGACTTAAATTCCCTTATTTCTGTCTGGATCGTTTTTACACTCTCTGCTAAATCCTTAAAAGATTTTGACATGGTCTTCTTGAAATCTTCGAGATTCTGGTTTACAGCCTCCCCTGTTTCCACCATGGCCTGTAAGGATTTTTCTTTGGAGGTCGAATGAGTATCCGTTCTGAAATTTGAAAAAGGTTAAACTACTTTTATCTGTAAGACTCTCGAGTAACATTATATCAAATTTTGTTACTAAGACAATTAATGTTGTATCTTAAAGTGTTAACAACCCATAATTCTATTATAAGTATTTTTAGCAACAACCCCATGGTTGATTTGCGCACATGAAAACTGCGAATCATATCGCTTGTTATCTTCAATGACCCCATCTGGCCTCAGGGAGTAACAATTGGATGAAATTATACTATCCTCAGTGCTTCTTTTCTCAGAATGCACAATTGACCAGCATCACTATACACACTACTTATATCACCAACACATGGTTGATCCTTAACCATCACTCTTTGCATACACTTCCTGACATTACATTACATTACACCTTTTTCATTAGCACACACATCATTGTGGAATACCTAGACATAATATCATGCATTCCATTACTAGATTCATTAATGTATTCTCATTATTTAGCAAAGTCATGTCAAAATTCAGTATGAGGTAAATCAAGTATAACAACTTCTTCAACATCTGGAAAGATTGTAAGATTTAAACAAGACTTACCAGATTTGTAGATTTGGTTTGAATCTCTTTTCTCGTTTGAACTGTGTTGTTGTTGTTGTCTGTACTGTTGATGGTGGATGGGAGTGTAGTTCCCTCCGCACTACCTTTTCTCTAAAAAATCCTTCTTCTGGGTGGTCTATGGGGTCATTTTAATGTTCTTAGAACTCTCGAGCTGTTTGGTATGTTCTGACAGTTGGTCACCAAAAAGACCGGTAGCTGACACTGGGTTTTCATCAGCGCATATCAGCTTAAATTTGGGATCAAGTTTCTTTTTAATAGACTCCTGTCTTTGCTGATTAACGATGACGATCGATTTGCACACCAGTTTAAAAGTGTCACCAATCAACTCTTTCAGGACATTGCAGTCTGGCTTTTCAGTTGTGCTAGTGCGGTCCATGGCTGCAACCTGGGGAGTGGCAATTGTGTTCAGATGGTTGATCATTTTCTGTCTCTGGATATCAGCTGACTTGGTTGGAATTTTTAGCTGATTCCAGAGAAATCCATCTATCCGCAGAACTTGAAGACTGTTGACATTGGAGGGCCTCTTGTATTTCTCACAGAATAACATTGTTTTTTCTGTACAAAGACGGGACGGGTGTAAAGCTTTGTTTACAACTTTTGCAACAGTAGGTCCTCAAACAATCTGTTCCACAAAAAATTCATCTTAATCCTGCAACAGGTTGTTTCCATCATTTTCTTGCGAAGTAGTTTGGGTTTTATGACTTTTTCAGCAAACAGTTGATGCCGTCATAGTCGAAAGATTGTGAATTGTCTACTTAGTCAGTTTCACTTTCAGTTTTGATCTGTGTAACTTTTGCTGGTGTTCCATAGCTGCCCTTGCCAGTTTCGTCTTGTAGACATTTAAGATCATTTAGGGTCTGTTGCACAGTTGAAGCAATAGTTTTCATTTGTTTGTTGTGCCCCTCCAACGCTCAATTTAAATATATTAAGTATCGCTTCTCCTTTCTGAAGGAACCTGGCCAATTTGTTTACATCTGACTGCGCGCTCACATTGTTGTCTATATCACACCCGCCCTCATCTAAACACTGGATATCTACAACATAGTTAGAAATCCAAGTTGAAGCAAGTAATGAATTCATTAAGTAATGTTGAATGTCGTGCAATACGATAAATTTTGAAAATACATTTTTATGCGTGCAGCATAAGCTGTTCTATTTTTAGTCCGAGTCGATCAAATCCACGGACCCAATTTGAAGAGAGGTTGAATTTCTTTTGAGGATCATCTCAGATCATGTTTGTTTTTCCATTCAGGAAAATAAGTCATTCAGACTGTGTCGCAGACTGATAATCTATCTGACCTGTACTAAATTATGTCTGCCTAGAATCGTGCAGTCAAACGTTGCATTGCATGGTCGTTGTCGAAAATCAAGAATCAATCAAAAATAAAAATAATCAATTGCTTATCTGTATTAATTTTTGGCTTATGTTATGAATGAATATATCCACTATAATATAGCAGTGTAATATCACATATAATGAATGGGATTAATGTGATTTTAAAGATATTAAAGCTCTGAAAATATTGTCTGTGACTGTATTTCACACAAAGTAAGCCTCGTTCTGATTTCTCACAAATTGTGAGCTACGTCATCTCTCAGTTTGATCCCTTGAAATTTCTAAAAAAAACTTATTTTGACCTTTAGGATTTAAGCTGAAGGGTCATTTTTAGCTCACCTGTCACATAGTGACAGGGTGAGCTTTTGTGATCACCCTTCGTCCGTCTGTCCGTCGTCCGTTCACAATTGTTGTCCGCACTCTAGCGGTCATAATTTTTATCCGATCTTCTTCAAACTTGGTCAGAATGTTTATCTCATTGATATCTAGATCAAGTTCGAAACTGGGTTATGTGACCTTGAAATCTAGGTCACTAGGTCAAATTATAGAAAAATCTTGTCCGCACTCTAGCAGTCTCAATTTTGGTGTGATCTTTAAACTTGGTCAGAATGTTTATCTCAATGATATCTAGATCAAGTTCGTACCAGGGTCATGTGACCCTTAAAACTAGGTCAGTAGGTCAATTTAAAGAAAAAGCTTGTCTGCACTGTAGAGGTCTTAATTTTGGTCCGATCTTTCTCAAACTTTGTCAGAATGTTTATCTCATTGATATCTAGGTCAAGTTTGAAACTGGGTCATGTGACCTTGAAATCCAGGTCACTAGGTCAAATTATATAAAAATCTTGTCTGCACTCTAGCGGTCTTCATTTTGGTGCAATCTTCTTTAAACTTGGTCAGAATGTTTATCTCAATGATATCTAGATCAAGTTCGTAACTGGGTCATGTGACCCTTAAAACTAGGTCAGTAGGTCAAATTAAAGAAAAAGCTTGTCTGCACTCTAGAAGTCTTAATTTTGATTGGATCTTTTTCAAGCTTGGTCAGAAAGTATATTTCGATGATATCTAGGTCAGGTTTGAAACTGGGTCATGTGACCTTGAAATCAAGGTCACTAGGTTAAATTATATTAAAATCTTGTCTGCAACTTAGCGGTCTTAATTTTGGTCCGATCTTCTTCAAACTTGGTCATATGTTTATCTAAATAATATCTTGGTCAAGTTTGACAGGTGAGCGATTTAGGGCCAATTGGCCCTCTTGTTTAATGTTTAAATTAACTTGTTTAACTGGTTATATTGATAATGTTGATAATGTTTGCAACTTCTTTATAATTATTCGTTCAGCAGTGCTGAAATAAGAAATCATCAGCATCAATGAAGATATATATAAATCTAAAGAACAAAATAAACACTTAGTTGATGTAATTTCTCAATAATTCCCATTATTTAAGCTATTTAGTTACTAATCTATTATTTTATAACCTCAAATTTTAAAATTTACTGTAAATTGGCCATTAAACTACCTGGCCGAGCATTGGACCGAATCTACTGAAATTTAGTTGTGTTGAACTTGTTAAAAACCGTTTACCCATCAACTGACGTCATCCAGGGGCAATGTGTGTATGACCTAATTTTGTAAATACATGCTGACTACATAGCAACATTGAACATTGAAGGACGGTCGGAAAATAAAATATTTCTAGAGAATAAGTTATGAAACTGGCCCAGCATAGGTAACTTGACTCTATTTTTGGTTTACAATTGAGAGAATCCCTTAAAAATGGACAAAATGACCCTTGAGATTTAACAGCTAGTGGAACCTCTGCACATACGTATGTTCAGAATGCAGGACAGTAAAATAACTTTCTTTAAGAACTTTGAATCAAAACCAAAGCTGACATTAATTTATAATAATATTCCATTTTACATACTAATTAATCATGACACATGAAACAAGGTTGAACAATAATACAAATCTAATTTATGTTAAACTGAAACAGCATTTTCACACATGACCTATGTAGACCCTGGGTCTACAGTGTTCCTTTTCATAATCATTCATAATAACCATCACCAGGAGTAATGAGTTGAAAACATGAAACAATGGATGGATTTGCTGAATGAAATACATCTCTGCAATAAGTGTAGACCCTGGGTCTACAGTGTTACCAAACTTAAATAAAATCCCTGCAGATGTTGACTTATTTTTATTTAATAAACATACACCTTAATTAAAATATTTGAAGTCTTTTAACAGCTTTCCTTTGGTCACACACAAAAAAAATAATAAATTAACCCATAAATTAACCACTCAATGATCTATATTAATTAAGATGTAAGTTTCAGTCAACCAGATTGAAATTCATCGGTGAGTCTGACAAGAAGATGTCGAAAATAAAAGTCCCTGATTCGGGGAAGGATTCCATTATGAATTCTTCATCGTAGTGCACATCAATCACACACTGTTTCTCTACGGTCCACGCAATTAACTTGCACATTACCGAGTTGGTGCAAAACATTGCAATCTGTACTTGAGAGTAATACCCATTTTTGCCCTTTGGGCTCAATTTCAGATCGCCATTTTCCACTATAACATCGTATTTCCTGAAGATACTAGGTCTTTCAGTCGTCTTATTGGGCACTTAATTTCTGTGAAAGTTCTTTGGTCAATAATCCCATCTGGACTGGCGGCAATGTAGGGTTCTTCCTCACTAACAACAATGCCTGATAAATGCACTGTCATGCCCAAGATGGATTCAAACCATGCACGAGCTACCGATTCAAATTTGTGTTCATGACTTGTTGCTGTACTTCCTTTGAATCTGGTGTATATATGATTGTTCACAAATTTATTTGGATCAGCTCTTAGAGTTTTTGGCAAATCACTCACTCTGCTGCTTGTTATTCTTAACTTCCTACCTGTGCGAAATTTGGACTGGAATTCTTATCATTCTTAAAGAATTCTTGTGAATTCTAAGTACTTTTTTTTCCTAGAGAATCCAAAGTGGTTGGATTTTATTGGAATAAATTGGCGGTATTGGCATACTTTTCCTAGAAAATCCTAGGATTTCCAGTTGGCAAAACTGTGGAATATATAGGAATTAACAAATGGGAAATCAGGGGAATTCTCGAGAAATCCAACATGTTAGAAATCCCAAGTATTCCAAATAAATCCAAGATGTTAGAAATAATATGAATTCATAGGAATTCATAGAAAATCCTACAAAATCCAAAAGTTAGAAATGATACGAATACTTAGGAAATCATTAGAAATTTCGTCAATAGCTATGACTATTAAATACCTTATATTAGCCAGCACAGCAGTGCTTTCTAATCAGGATATACAGTCTTTGCTTTAGATTCATTAGGTTATATCTGACAAAGAAGCTAAATATAAATCCTAATCTGGATTAACACTTTTGCACATGCAATAAAACCATATAAATGGAGTTAAGGTTCTGTGCAGATTACATAAAAATGTCATATAAAAATGTCAAGAGTTATAGTACCCTCAGTTCTACAGCTGGTACTATTATATATGGTAAAGGATTAATGGTTTGATGATGATATTGAGTATTAATGACATTTCAGGTTAAAACCATATTATAACTACCAAAACAAGAGACATTTTATGCAAAATTTGCAAAGAAATGAACATTCTTTGAATCAGACTTGGTGGTAACAAACTGATATTATCAATCTTTAAGCCTGGATCTGCAATCTAACTAAATTGATTGATTGATTGATTGATTGATTGATTGATTGATTGATTGATTGATTTATTCGTGCATATATATGTCATATCGATTAAAATTTTATAGAAATTACATACAAGTTCAGATATCACAGATTAGTATCAACATTTAAGATTTTAACATCACTAGATGCTATTTAACCAAAAAAAAAATAAATAAATTTGATCTCGAGACATATATACAACACAGGATGACCCATGAAAGTTTTTCAACTTATTTCCAATGGGGTCCCTTTGAATAAATGTCAAGGTTCAAAATGATGGTCACATTCGCAGACTAGATTTTAAAAATATAAAAATTGAGAATGTGTAATATTCTTGAGATCAAATCAAAGCACATATTATTGTCACAAAAGCTATTTTTGACAAATATCACAGTATTCTGACTATTAATGCAATAGAGACTAACGGCAATACAGACATATATATTGCAAAACCAATCATATAAAAAAGTTTTAAAACTTAGACAATTAATAAAAAATAAAATCAGCTTCTTCCTTAAATTTCATATTTTCTACAAGTACAGATTTTACCTTACTTTTAAATTCAAACTTATTTCTCACATTCTTAACACATGGTGGAAGACTATTCCAGTCCTGAATTGCTTGATAATAAAAAGTATCTATAGTAAAACTGTTCACTGACTGTACATAGAAATTGGACTTACTATATCTGCTATTATGAGAATGAATGTCAGAGACTAACTGAAAATTGTCATACATATAAGATGGACATTTTTTATTATAAATCTTGTGAACATGATTGAGTCTCAACTGCTTGACTCTATTTTCATCATTTAACCAACCAATGCTTTTAAAATCATTTACAGTTAATGAAGTCATAAAGTCATATCCATGAATAAACCTAATAACTTTATTCTGAGCAGCTTGTAATCTCTGTTTTAATTGTTTAGTAATACCACTGTACCATGAAGAACTGGCATAATCAAAATAGCACTGTATCAAAGAATTACACAATAACTTTTTCATGTCTATATTTAAACAATGTTTCTGTCTGTACAAAAATCTTACTCTAGAATTAACCTTTTTCACAATATTATTAACAATAGATGTAGCTGAGAGATCATTGTCTAATATAGAACCAAGATACTTAACAGATGGTTGTGAATTAATAGTTTGATTATTGCACTCCACATTAAAATTTTTGATTTTCGACAATTTCCTTTTAGAACTGAATAATATACATTCTGTTTTTCCAAGGTGTAAAGATAGCTTGTTATCAACTAACCACTTACTACTATTTTCTAATTCCTTGCCTAGAACAGTACTAATAACCTTAGGGTCTTTGTGCGAGAAAAGTATAGCACTATCATCTGCATAGAGAATGAGTTTACATTTCTTGCTAATACTGATGCTCATGTCATTGATATAACATAAAAACAAAAGTGGTCCCAGAATACTACCTTGAGGCACCCCACATGTGATTTTCATAGACTCGGACATGGCATTATTAACACTAACCATTTGGTTTCGATCTGTTAAATAAGATTGAAACCATTCTACTGACTCAACACCCATCATATTTAGTTTTTGACATAAAATACCATGGTCCACAGTGTCAAACGCCTTCTGTAGATCTAGCATAATCATTCCGGTATACAATCCTTTTGAAGTTTGACTTTTTATGTGGTCAGTGAGGTGTATGAGACAAGAATCAGTAGAATAGTTACATCTAAAACCACTTTGAAATTCATATAAAAGTCCCTCTTTAATTAAAAAAGACTCCAACTGATTATAAACAGCTCTTTCTAAAATTTTGGAAACAATGGATAGAATACTAACAGGCCTATAGTTTGAAACATCAGATCTATTATTCTTTTTAAACAGTGGTTTGACCTTAGCACATTTAAGATCCCTAGGAACTGTATTTGAAGTAATAGAACTGTTAACTAAAAATGTAATATGTATCTTTATAAAGGGAGCAGCATCCTTCAAGTATTTGGCAGGAATATCATCTAATCCTGTACTTTTAGAACAATTCAATTTACAAAGTTCCTTATATATGTACTCTTCACTAACAGTATGAATCTTAAATTTACAATCATTAGGATTTCTATCCTTATAGAACTGTCTAACAAGGTCAGATTGTACATTGAAAATATTAAAAGGAACAGGTAGCTTATCCACCAAAACAGATGCTACTGTTGTAAAAAAAGTATTGAAATGGCTAGCAATTTTAGTTGGTTCAAAACAGTTCTCATTATCAATGCTCAATACAACATTGGGCGAAGATTTTGTTTTATTACTATACCCTAGATCCTTTAACTGAGACCATAGTCTTTTAGAATTAAACTTATTTTCCTCTAACTGATGAGAAATATACTCTGACTTAGCTTTTTTTACCTGTCTTTGTACTAAGTTTCTATAAAAACAATATTTAATATACATTTCTTTTTTTTTATACTTCTTATACTTGTACAGATAGGAATCTCTAATACTTATATGTTCCAAAATAGTGGAATCTAACCAAGGCTCACTCCTCTGCTTAAGTCTGATTTGTTTAATAGGAGCAACACAATTTAATACACTGGAAAACATCTCTTTAAAAAATAACCAAGACTCTTCTGCAGAACCGGCAGTAAACATACCAGACCAGTCACAAATTTTAAGATTGTGTATAAAAGCTTCAGCATTGTAGTTTTTCAATGATCTAATTACAATATTTTCTGGACGAATGATGGGTCATAATATATTATTACTATGTAATTATTACTTGATTATATTTACTATAGTACAATTAGGCCGGCGCTAGCGAATGCTGAGAACCATGTGGCCCGGCTTTGGCATAGTATAAAGTATGGAGTGGAGTCTTGGAGTGGAGTCTTGGAGTTAAATAATATGATTCCCTATAAATTTGTCCCAGTCTGGGATACTTGTGGACAGTGTTTGTTTTCTTTAGGACAACTAGATATGTGATTTTTATAAATAACTGTCAAAATTCAAGAAACTTCATAACACAATGTCTGCAGAGCTTTTTTCTGTGTTTATTGGAGCAGAGACAGTCTCTAGGGAACTGAGATGATAGACGCTGGACATTAACTCTTGGTGTACCTTAAATCATTATTCGACAATTAGACTGAACTTAAGCTTTAGCAATAAAACATCTGTTTTAAGGTGAATTCAAGGTGTTCTTATGGAATGGGAATTTTTACAGCTTTAATAAAACATTTAATAAAGCAAACCTGTGATTAATACAAATGTATTACAACAATTGTTTATATTAAAATAATTAAATATCATTTGTTAGTATGAAGTTGTACTTTCATTTCAATAAAACAACTGTGATGCAATATGAATACATGAAGGATCTCAAACCTTGAAGTATGCAATATATATATTAGCATGCTGATCATGTATAATCAAGTTATTTACTTTTATGCAAACCAGTTAGAAAATCAATTGATGGAAACAACATAAAATGGCCAACATTAATGACATTAAATATTCAGATTTGTTTCTTGTACAATAAATGTTTTGTTGGGTATGTCTTCTCCAAATTAATAGGTCAATAATGGTTCAAACAATGTTCTCTCTATGTTCCTGCCAGTGATACTGCTCAGTTATATGACATGCTAAATGGTCAGTTCAAGGCACCATGGCAGCCCAAGAGAATTTCAAGAAAAACAATGATCTAATCTTGACACTTATGGGTTCCTGCCATAACAAGGTTGACTCATTACAAAAAGTGCAGGTGCATCCAAATTTTGTGATAGATGTCATGGGATGTAAGAATAATAAACTGTAAAACGCATTAATTTCGCGTGGAGAAAATTTCGCGATTTTCATAAAAAAATCACCAATTTTCATTATTCGCGTATTTATGAACTTGCGACGTCGTAAGACTCGAAATCGAAAGTATATAAGGATAATTTATTACCGTGATCACGATTTCATAAGTAATTAAATCAAATAACTGAAATGTGGCCAAAAAGGAATTTTATGCGGCCTATAAAGTGATTATCAGTTCTGTTAAAGTTGCCTTTTTTTCGCATAATTATCGGATATATAAAAACTCATCATATATTTGCGATATGTATGAATTCACTAGGTAAACGATTCGCGAATATTAGCGAAAATAAAACTAACGTGGATAAAAACCAGTTCTACAGTATTGTTTCTGAAAACTGTTCTTTGAACATTACTTTTGACTTTTAAACTGATAATCATAATGAAAGAAGGCTTTAAGTCCTCGGCAGATATAAAAATAATGACAATTATTGTTTATGATTTCAGAAAAAATTGCTGTAAAAAAAAATAGAAATTTAAAATAGTTTAAGGTATATTCTGCCCATATTGTACTCTTGAGATAAAAATACATTTAAAAAAATGAAAATACCATACAATATTACTACTGGTATGAAGATTATTATCAAAATACAAGGGATTCTTTAATTATTTTTTGTTAAAATCTTAAAACACCGCACAGTTTTTTAACACATGCAGATCAGCAAACTTAACATTGTGTTGCTATAAAAAAAGAAAGTGGTAATTACCTATTATTAAAGTGCAATTAAAAATATTGATCATAAATAGCTTAGAAGACATTCGTGTGTACTGAAACATGCTTATTACATAAAATAATAAGTATGTTTACTATAAGATTTGAACCCATGCCCGCTACAGATAAAAAAGAATATCATTGTCATGAAATATTTCAAAACTAAGACTAAACCAACTCCAAGGTCAGACTCCAAATTGTCACTCCAAAAATTCAGCTCCAAAATTCAGCTCCAAGGTCAGACTCCCGACTCCACTCCAAGACTCCACTCCAAGACTCCACACCATATTTTATACTATGCCCCCGGCTTTATATATAGATCGTTGAGTAATGAACGGGAACCATGTCGTATGTACGTTAAGTTCAAGGTCAAGCTATTTATAATTGAGTATATTAATATAAATATTGAATTGAATTATCTCCTCTTAACTATAAATATAAATATATACATGTATAGATTATATAAATAGATCGATTAGTCGGTGTTTTCTTTTAATTATGCGAATTGAAAGTTTATTGTTGTAAGCAGTTATAGAAAGATTGTACATGTAGTAAGAGACATTGTTCAGATAGTTATTCTTGGATGATATTGAAGTTTGTGTTCTGTTTACGAATATTGGCAATCCTATGACTTGATTTTCGGCGCGTGAAAGTGACCTATATTATGATGGTTCTTTGTTTACAAATGTTTTTGATGTTGAAATTGACGGTTCTAGTGGGTTTCTGTTTTACAAGTGGGCGATTTCGTGTCTATAAAGTAAATAATGATTGTATAACCATTTTTTGTAGGTCTTTTTCTGTTGTTAAGAATAATTGTGACTCATCCCCATCCCCTCCCATTCCCCCCCCCCCCCCCTGGTTTACGGGATCAAGATGCTGAATATAGAAAGTTAGTATAGATTTTTCATCCTGAAAGTACCAAAGGAATTGCCATGTACGTTGTAGGACAATTTTGAAAGATAATGTTGAATTTAAATAGAGCAAATTCATTTAATGTGGTTAGTGCTATGCTAATACCTGCATGAACCGTTACACCCAACATCTAACTTCTTTAAATGTCGTCCACATACAACACGTCTGTGTTATACTTTTCTTGTTATGCTTATTAAAAGTACCTTTCTGAAGTTTTCTAGTACAATATACAGGAAGATGGTCACTAAGCCCCACAGGCAGAGTACCAGACTGAAAAATTTTATCAGGATGACTACATATAATGTGATCAAGGAGACTGGAAGACTTATCACAAATTCTTGTTGGCTCTGAAATAATCTGAGTCAAATTAAAAATACTAAGTAATTGTAAAAAATTTCTATATAAAACAGATTTTTTGTTCAAAAAACAGAAGTTTAAATCACCAAGAATATACCATTCGGTGTCAGACCTAAACTTTACTAGTACAGACTCAAGAAGTGTTACAAAATCACTTTGTTTAGGTGGTCTATAACATGACCCAACTAAAATAGGTTTAGTTTTGGGTAATAAAATATCAGCCCATACAGATTCAAGATTGTCACATTCAAGATCTCTTCTTTCTGAAAAAGCCAGGTCTTCATGTATGTAGAGGCACACTCCCCCTCCTTGTCTGTCTCGGTCCCGTCTGATTACGTTGTAGCCATCAATCCTCACTTCTTGGTCAGTCACCGTATCATCGAGCCATGTTTCTGAAAAAGCTATCACTGCAACTTTAAAATTTGAAGTAAAATGTCTGATTTCTGATATTTTGGGTAAAAGTGAGCGAATGTTAAAATGGATAAAATAACTAAATTCATTATAATGTAACAGCTTTGAATGAGAATCAGTTTCTACGTAGCATAATTAATACAGAATTTATAAAACTGAACTAAACAATGTACACATTCATTCTAAACATGCAGTACAATTGATACAAATTCACAGCAGATCTTTACAAAGAAGTTTGGGTGCGCATACAGTATGTCAGCCATATTTTTGAAAAGTGTTTTGCAGTATTACACTCTTGCCTAAATACTCATATAATGTAAAAATACTAAGATAATTACACTGCAAGTACATTTGAATACTCTTTAAATCAAATACTCGGTAGCTAATTGTTATCTTTTTTAACTTTCAATATTTGGCTGCATAGTATTTTTAAAACAATTTTTGCAGCATTTGCCTCCCCTTATTTGAAAATGATGTACAATTGAAATATAAAACAACTGTCAAATATTTGCCTGCATAGTATATCTGTAAATTGCCTGCATAGTAAGTTTAAAAACTTATTTCTTTTGCAACATTTGCCTCCCTTTACTTGAAAACCATGTACATTTGAAATTTTCAAGATAGTTCACATTACATATATATAAAACACCATAAATAAGTTCAGTGGGATAAATATTGGTAATGTTTATAATTGAAAATAAAGTAAACTAATGAACTCCATTAAATGCAGTTACTGATTTTGAATTTCTCATGCAATTATATTAAACCTTAAACTTCATCCTTTACATTGAAGTCTTATGCACAAATCATATTTTCACAATGTGACATATTACCTTATAAGAGGCAAGCTACATTAAAGGGCACTCACAGTTTATTGGATTGTGCACACTTTTTTTACTTGTGACATTGATCAGCACCCTTTTTTGCCACAAGTTACTGATAAAGGCTTGGTGTCATTCAACTTGACTTCAATGTGTTAATTATAAAATTAAACGAGACCTGAATCAAACAGTTTGCAAATTTGTTTATATATGCACATGTTGTTGTATTGTCAGTGTAGATCCTTACATGTAAACTGGTTTTATTATTGCAAAACGATGTAATAGTTAACTGACAAGCTTTAATGTTAATGTGTAAAGTTTGTTCAAGAGAATCCCAGACACCGCTTAATCGTAGGTTTTCTGTTTCATTGTATCCTCCCCACCCAGAGCCTGACGCATCTGAGAAAAGTATCAGGTCGGGTTTACCATGAGATACTTTTTTAGAACTGTTCGGTAAATTATCAATCCACCACCTAATGATGGGTTCACATTGTTTAGGGATAATTAAAAAACTTTCAAATTTGCCCTTGTGAGCTCGTAATGCACTATTTTTAACCTTTCCCAAAGGTTTGTAAAATAAGGGTGCATATCTCTAATGCTCCAGATAAATCTACTGACCCAAAATAACAGTTTTCTCGCTTAGCATTGACTGCTGTATACAGTGTCTCCATTTTAAAATGAATATGTTTCATGAAATTAGTATTAAAAGCTTTTAGATTGAGGATCACCCTAACACGACCATCTTTTTTAGGCCTGATAAATATTTTGGAAATGAATTCACCATCGCACTCGGGCTCCTCTCCCACTTCTTCAACGATACGACATTTCAGAAATCTGTCAAGTTCAATTTTAATTTGTTCAGTTTCTTCTGGAGCAAAAGTAAGAGGTTTTGGTATTGTTTTTTGAAAGGGAGGGGTTTCGAGTTCAACTGAGTAACCACATATAGTATTTAGGATCCATTGGTCTGTTGTTAGTTTTTTCCAATTTTTTAAATAGAGTTTTGTTTTTTCCTGCAGAAAAATTGTCAACTGTATTTTTTAGGAATGAATCAACTGGGGTACCTAAGGTTATTTGTGGTAGTGTTGGCGTGGCTTCTGTAGATGGCCCTGCTTTTTCTGTTGAAAACTGGTATTGTTGTTGTTTGAATACTTTTGTCCCTGCGTTGTTGGTTTTCTGTGTTGTTTGTGGTGAAAGGAGGAGTGATTCATTGTGTTCGCTCCCCCTTTTTCCCTAAAAAAGGCAGTTGTTGCTGATTTTGGGTGATGTTTAATCGTGAGGTTTCCATCTTCTTGATTTGTTCTTGGATGTTATCCCCGAACAGTTGAGTCGCGGATGCCTGATTTTCACAGATGCTTTTAAATCTCAGTTGAATTTTACTTTTTATTTTTCCGACCCGACGAGCGTTGTTTTCTTTTACCGTCAGACACGCCATTTTTTTTTATAGCATCCATGAGATAGTTTACTGCAGTGTCAGCATCTTTGCTTTTAGTGAGACAGTCAACAGCTTTCAGGACTGGCACTATTTGCATATTGATAGTGCCTATCACCCGTTGGTTCAGCACATCTGAAGTTCTAGTCAGGGTTGCCAGCGGACTTGAAAAGTCAGTTAAATTAGATTTTTTTTCAAGGTCAGGGAATTGTCAGGAAATTTTGAAAATTGGTCATTGAAAAATAAAAATCCTGAAAAGTCAGTGAAAAGTCAGGGAAAAATAATTTTGAAAGAAAAAAAATTGTTCTATTTTATTAAAGATTGCATTTACTAATTTTCAGTTATAAACATTTTTATCATTGTGTATTATAATAAAAGTTCTTATATAATAAATAAAATTGCCTGAAGACTGAAAGGCTCTGCAACCCTTTCCTCCACAAATTATAAAAACAAGGTGCTACACACAAAACCCCTGTTCTTTCCTCCAAGATCCAGCTCAAAGCAACACTCTGAACTTAGTTATTTCTGCTATATAGGCCTTACTGATGATAGTTTGTGTCTTTGACCATATAATTTCATCTATGGTTGGATTTTAAAATAATTGGCAGAAGTGACTGTCATAATGTGAACATGTCATGTACAAAATCTGTGTTCCAACATTAAGTTCACAGCAACCTAGCGTTTTGAATAACAGCAGGATTTTTAAAAAATATTGCGATACGAACTACTGCTACATTTTCCAAGATACTGACTTGAAACTTTAAACAAGTGAGGTACTTGGTATCATGTGTAGATGTGCCTGACATATTTTTTATGTGGCCAGTCCATCATTTTTATGACAGGTGCATGATTTTTTTAATCTAGTGACACAAACTTCAAAAATTTTCTCAAGATTAATTTGAAAAATTAAGCATACATTCTGCATCAACTGACCTATTTTCCATTAGGCCCAGAGTATATGTGGCTGACATATTTTTCCTTTGGATCAATCTATTAATTATTAATATTTATTGGATTGGAACAGGGATCTTCAAAACCTACATGCATTTTTTCTAAGTTTATCCAAGCACTGAACAGGCTAAATTGTGTGTTTTTGTTTCACTTGTATAGTGTAAACATCATTGTATTTGAGTTGTGTATAAACATATTTTATTTTACAACATGAAGGAAACATGTATGCGCGTTCTGTCTGAGGGGTTGTTTAACTTGCGTAAAATGGTATGTTGTTTGCTGGCCCATTTTACAAATCTATTATGTATATTTCTTTTACTCTGCATTTGATGATTATTCCAGTCATTAGTGAATAATGGATACTTAAGCTTCATGTGTGATAATCTCTTGCTTTATACTGTGTTGTTTATTCATTTAGTTTATGTATGAAAAATAAGAATACATTATTTGCCAATAGAGGTCTTTCACATTGTTGTGCGCATGCGTCGTACGCCACGTTAGGTGCGGAAAATATTGGTTTTATCCCAAACCGACAAGTGAGGGGGCATTTAACTGTGGCATTGCTAACAGAATGAACAGACATGATCACGGTGTCGTCTTAAAGCTTATGATAAATTATAATAATAATTATGATAAAGCATAATAAATTAGAGTTTTAGAATTTCCGAATATAATAGGCTTAAAATGTCTGGTCGGCAAGATTTGATTGTAAAAAGCGTAAAACAATCAAAGACGTGGTTGCCACTTTGAATCGGGAAGTCTTATATGAAAACAATACATTGTGGATTACACGTTACTGTATATTTTCCACAGACACATATATAAGCGTATCAAGTTTTTCTGACAAAATGCGTTTACTTCAAGAAATATATTTTATGTTACATGATCTCTCTAAATTGGAGGTAAACCCATGAATTCAGTAATGTATCGTCGTTGTATTCAACGCCCGTTAAGCTTATTAAGTTATTCATGTTATTATAAACATCTTTTTTTTATAAAATCGTCAGCCATAGTCAATAGACATTAGTTTAAGTCGCATTTCATAAATATCTACGTGTTACGAAAATGATGTAGAAAGAAGATAAAATGTCCACAGACCTCCAAAATCTCAGGATTTTATCTGAAATCTCTGGACCGTAAGGTTCTTCTCCGGATCTAAGGATTTTCAGGCAAAATCTCAGGATTTAAAAATATTGAAAAGGATAATTAATGAAACATAAATGTAACTGAATTTAGAATGGGTTTTACAATTATATTAATTGGTCACGGCTCCAAAATTTCCTGTTTATTGAGAGATTACTTGATAGTGACACGCTGCCTCGGGAACACATGTACACAACAGCTAAGTGTCATAAAACTAAACTCGGACGTGAATATCACAGTCCCGTTCATTTGTTTTGGTCCATGGTCATTTTGATTTTAAACAGAAATGAAAATATTATATTTCAAAACCTTCAGCGACAACAATTACAAACTTCAACATCAAAATAGTTTTTTAGCTCGACTATTCGAAGAATATGTCGAGCTATTGTACTCACTTGGGCGTCGGCGTCGGCGTCGCCGTCGGCGTCCCGCTTTGGTTAAAGTTTACGTGCAACCTACCTATATCTTAAAAACTACTATAGCTACATCTTTTAAACTTGGCACACTTCTTCGTCATCATGTCTGGAGTGTGTATGCCAAGAACCATAACTCTAACTTTCATTTTGATCAAATTATGGCCCTTTTTTGACTTATAATTTCAGGTTAAAGTTTGCGTGCAAGCTACTGTACAAACTCATAACTTCAATACTACTAATAGTACAGCTTTAAAACTTGGCACACTTGTTCATCATCATGTCCCGAGTGTGTATACCAAGAACCATAACTCTGACTTTACTTTTGTTCAAATTATGGCCCTTTTTTCGACTTAGAATTACAGGTTAAAGTTTGCGTGCAAGCTACTATACAAACTAATAACTTCAATACTACTTACACTACAGCTTTGAAACTTTCAACACTTGATCATCATCATATCCCAAGTGTGTATGCTAAGAACCATAACTCTAACTTCTATTTTGTTCAAATTATGCCCCTTTTTGACTTAGAATTTCAGGTTAAAGTTTGCATGCAAGCTACTGTACAAACCCATAACTTCCATACTACTTATACTACAGCTTTAAAACTTTCAACACTTGTTCATCATCATATTTGAAGTTTGTATGCCAAGAACCATAACTCTAACTTCAATTTTGTTCAAATTATTGCCCTTTTTCGACTTAGAATTTTTGGTTTTTGCCCCTTTTCACTTGAAATTAGAATTAAGACTTATAAATAATTGTTAAAGGTTCAATGTTAGTGTTTTTCATATGTAATGCTTTAGAAAATGTTTAAAACAGATGTACTTTACATACTTTGGTTGAAAGTGTTGAGAAATTGTGAGGTGGGTGGGGCCATATACTATACTATACTATACTATACTATACCAGACCAGACCAGACCAGACCGAGACCCAAACCGAGACCGAGACCCAAACCGAGACCGAGACCCAAACCGAGACCGAGACACAAACCGAGACCGAGACCCAAACCGAGACCGAGACACAAACCGAGACCGAGACACAAACCGAGACCGAGACACAAACCGAGACCGAGACCAAAACCGAGGCCAAGACCGAGACCGAGACCAAAACCGAGACTGAGACCGAGACCCAAACCGAGACCGAGACCCAAACCGAGACCGAGACCCAAACCGACACCGAGACCCAAACCGAGACCGAGACCCAAACCGAGACCGAGACCCAAACCCAGACCGAGACCCAAACCCAGACCGAGACCCAAACCGTGACCAAGACCCAAATCGAGACCGAGACCCAAATCGAGACCGAGACCCAAACCGAGACCGAGACCCAAATCGAGACCCAAACCGAGACCGAGACACAAACCGAGATCGAGACACAAACCGAGACTGAGACACAAACCGAGACCGAGACCGAGACCCAAACCGAGACCGAGACCCAAACCGAGATTGAGACCGAGACCCAAACCGAGTCCGAGACCCAAACCGAGACCGATACCTCAACCGAGACCCTGACCGAGACTCAGACCGAGACCAAGACCCAGACCGAGACTCAGACCGAGACCCAGACCGAGACCCAGACCTAGTCGAGACCGAGACTATTACTATTACTATTACTATTCTATTACTATACTATTACTATACTATACTATTACTATACTATACTATTACTATACTATACTATTACTATACTATACTATTACTATTCTATTACTATTACTATAACTATAACTATACTATTACTATTACTATACTATTACTATGCTATTACTATTACTATACTATTACAACACCAGCAACACCAATACCACCACCAACACTTTAACACCACCACCAACATCAACACCACCACCACTAACAACAACAACAACACCAACACCCCCACCACCAGCAACAACACTACCACCGCCAGTAACAACACCAACAATGACAACACCAGCAACCAGCATACCATACTGTACTTCACCACGCCACACCACTTTAGGTGGGCAGGGATAGTAGGTTGATGGGTGTCGGATCAGGGGTTTATGGGCTGGGTTGTGTTAACCCTAAAAAAATCTACAATAATAAATTAAGTGTAATTTATTTATTTCCTAACTTGGATTAAGAAACTTTTGTTCATGTGTGTTTGTTGGAGGTGTCATAAACTCTTGAATCACTCCCCAGTTTAAATGAAGCCCAGTTACAATGTGCTTAATAATTCTGACTTTTCGAATAGTCGAGCTTGCAGTCGTTTCCGACTGGCTCTTGTATTTAAAAAAAAACTATCTGGATTTTTTTAAATAGGTTTTGGTTGGCCTGCCGTCTGGCAACATTCGTTTGGTTCAATCAATTTAACGATTTCTCGGGTTGTAGCTGGAATCATCCTATTATGTAAATAGGTAATATTTTTTCTCAAAAGCAAAACACGCAAAACACATATCAACCTAGTCGCCGACGAGCTACATAAGAATATAATTATGTCACATTCCACTGTAAATTATAGCGTTACAAAAAAAAAAAATGCCGTAAAACGGTAAAATGTCCGATAATGTTCGTCTGAATTGTCAATTATACAGATTTATTTTTAGTTAACACAATTCATGTGTGTATTTTCATCAAAAACCCAAACAAATCCGTTGGATACTCGCGTCCTTAAAATACCGCGATAAACAATGTTTAAAATGCGCATAAACTTTCTTTATGTGCTTGTAAATGATCATAACTTTTTTTTTTCTTCGTTGTTTGACTGAACTTACTTATTTATAAATTTGAAATGATTAATCAACATTTTCTTAATTTTATAATCACTTAGTCATATTAACAATAGTAAACGATGCCCCCTCGCGTGCATTTATCGACTAAATATGCTCTTCAATTTTAGAGAGTGCAAAGGGGAGGTAACAATGTGAAAGAACTCTATTATCTAAGAAGTACAAGCATGTATTGGTTAAATCTTATAAGAGTACATATTTAATATTTCACTATCAAACTTTATACTTGATATATAAATGATGCTTAAATTATTAAATAATGTAATAATATATTGTTAAAATAATAGAGTTACATAGAGTTATTTCAGACTTTTCTTTTTTTGAAGCTTGTATTTTTTTTAAAAAATATAAGAACTTGAAGTTTGAACAAATATTAATGTAATATATATCCTTATGGCTTTGGGGTTACAAAGCAATATTTACACTCATCTTGCACTATGCTGTGTTGAGGTCACTCTTGAAATAGTTTTCATTAAAAATAAACAAAGACAAAACATTTGCTCTATTGCATGGCCACAAGAAAACCTGCTCACAAACACTTGACTTATGTTACATGCGAGATCAGCAATATACACTCTTCTTGCACTTTGCTGTGATAATGTCTCATAATCTTTTAGTGAAAAAGAACAACATTTGCTCTATTGCATGGCTACAAGAAAACCTGCTCACAAATACTTGATTTATGTTACATGTGAGATCAGCAAAGTATAACTGTTAAATATTTGCCTGCATAGTAGTTTTTTTGCAGCATTTGCCTCCCTTTAACTGAAAAATGCTGTACATTTGAACATTGTTTAAATTACATTTTCTCTGTTGCACAGCTACAACAAACCTGCTCACAAACACTTGATTTATGTTACATTCCAGATCAGCATTATACATTCTTCTTGCACTTTGTTGTCTAGTAGTCACTTTATAATCTTTAAGTGAATTTAACCAACATTTGCTCTATTGCATGGCTACAATAACACTGGATTTATGTTAAATGCGAGATAAGCATAGTATATCTGTTTATTTGCCTGCATAGTAGTTTTTTCACAACAATTTTTTGCAGCATTTGGATCCCTTTAATTGAAACATTTGAAATTTTCAACACATTTTACTTTACATTTGCTCTGTAGCATGGTTACAAGAAAACCTGCTCACAAACACTGGATTTATGTTACATGCTAGTTCAGCAATATACACTCTTCTTGCACTTTGCTGATGGGTTTCAGATCACCTGTTCTGTTTCAGATACATTTTCTTCTGAAAATACAAGATATACATATGCATTATAAACTAGATGGGCTTTCAGTTAAACACTTGTGTCACCCTCTTGTGCTTTGTTGTAATAAATAATGCAAGTATTAAATGGGGCATAACTCCATCTAATGTGACTTTGACCTAAAGAATTTGGCATCATGAAGACTGTGTTTTCAAAAGCAATATAATTTTCAAAATTTGATGAAGAAATATTAAGATATTGCACAGTTATAGTGAATGTTAAGTTTTTATGTCAATATCCATGTACAAAAAGGGTCCTGTTTGTTAACCTTTAAATGACATTTCAGTGAATTCCAACAGGCCAATATATAAATGGTTGTGTAGTTTACTTAATCAAAAATTAAAAGTCCAATAACTTTGAAAAATCATCACACCATAATGTGCTGACAGTATGAATTCTATAAAGTGTCATTAAATTCCAACAGGCGAATTCTGAGAAATACCCAGACCAAAATGGACCTGTATTCTTTTGTACAGAAATTAAAATGGGCTTGGCCTATTACTTTGTGACACTCATCAAAATGGATTTTGTTGACAAAGATACACATCATTCACTTTTATTGAAACTTCCCATGGTCTCTTGAAATTACATTAAGTGGTTGCTGAGATTTAGCCTGGGTAAAAGTTAGGAATGGATTGAATTTTTTTATAACTTACCTGGTATTGGGATTCCACTGTATTGATCCCTCAGGATCTTGAGCCGGTTTCTCATTTTGGTCTCGACAACCTGATTACTGACATCAAAGTGTGTTGCAAGTAGCACTGTATAAACAGAGGAACAATTATGACCATTAGCTTTTGAATTAATTAATGTTATAACTATACTTAAAGAAATTAGAAACACAACTTTTTAAACACAAAATATGTTTTGTGATTTTTTGTGATTAAAGAAGTTGCGTTTTTATTAATTTCTTATACTACATTATATGTACTTGAAGAAATTAGAAATGCAACTTCTTTAAACATTAAACATTAAATGTATTTTGTTTTTGGTATGATACAGACAATATATAAATAAACTTTGTTTATTTAAATTTTTGCGATAAATATTTTGAAAAAAGTCAGATTGATTGAGTAACCAAACACTAAGGTGGTTATTTCTCACTTCAATTTGCCAAACATTAAAGGTAAATATCCTCAAAGTGGTCTTTGAACACAGGTTTGCCAGTACATGTATATTTTCTGTATTTTTATTTTACCTGTTAAATAGCCCAGGCTTTCTGAGTCCAGTGCTGGTTTATTTGAACGACTTGACCCATGAAGAGTTGACGATGTTAATTCCTTGATTGTAAAGCACATTTTGGTTAATTCTCTAACAGCTTTTGGAAGAGTTGTGCGTGTTTTCAGTCTTCTTTCAACTTGGATCTAACACCAATATTGGCATATTTAAGTCTTGTTTGCCTGGATATCATCCTGTGTTATTTTAATATGGAAGAAACCTTTAGCTAAATCATGCTGCAACACAAATAACTAATTCATCTGACATTATGCCATTCTTTTCACATATATAAATATAAAATAAAAAATGTAATAATTCCTGATGTTTCGCCAAATTTTATAAAATGACCATAATGGCAGAATTGATGTAAGTAATGTTTGGTTTCTGTATAGTGACAACTTAAATAAGGTACAATAAAAAATTTGTAGTGAAAACTTGGACATGTTCTACATTTGAGTTCTTGTCACCTGTTCCAAGTTAGTATTACTTTCTCGGCTGATCTGAACATACTTCCCATAAAACACTTGGCATTTACTGCATGACAATGGCATCAGAATTGGATTTGCCGGGTTCAAAGTATGGTCCTGGTGGGGAATTTCATCAGCAGGGCATCTGCTTTCTTCCGGTGCATGTAAATTTTTATGCATCATAGTACCTGGTGCCAAGGTTATAAAACTGAGATTAGAAACCAGTCTCAAATCTCAAGCATCAGATGCTTGAGATTTGAGACTGGTTTCCATGCTCAGTTTTATAACCTTAGGCACAGGAGACTCCCAAATGTCTTTCACTGCGGAGTTTGATACAAACTCTTGTAAATCACTGTGGTTAATGAACTGTTGGATGGGAGTGGGTTTTCAATGGCTGTCTTTTCATTTGACTTGTCACTGTTCAATTTAAGTTCAAATGGACTCGGTCGGTCAAACACCATATGTGATATCATATCATGAGAGAGTACTTGTGCTGCTCCTCTTCCCCACACATGCTTTTTGTCAGTGCTAGTTTCCCCAGCAACACCATCAGCCCAGACCAGTGTAATGGCATAGATGATGGCCGACATAAGGCTGCATGAGCGGGCACTGCCAGCTGGACACGTACAATGTCCAGTTTCAATTGAACAATCTGCAGAAACTGCAATCCAAGTATTATAGTCTTTGTGTCCAATACCTGGCTGACTTGGTGAAATTTTGACCTTGATGTATTTCACACCATCACATTCAAGTGACCAAATGTCGCCCATCCATCCGTTCTGAACGTAGTTATATCCATATAGGGCTCTGAATGATTTCAATGCTTTTCCATCATAAGCTTTGGTGTGGACCAGGTAGTCAACAAGGTCTTCATAAACCAGCTTGGGCCAGGCTTTGGTGTTGTTTTTTACCCATTTTAAGTCTTCAGGTGGCAGCCCTCTAAGCACAGAAAATAAAATAAATCATCAGATTATTAGTATCAACACCATAAGTTATTATTCCTTTACTCTAACGATTTTCACCGCTTGTTGTTTTTTATGTCAGAAATAACCAAATGAGTGTAAATCCAGATCCGATTTTATGGATGTGCAAGATGATAGTAATCTACACTCGTCACCCTGGTGATAAAATGAGTAAGGTTCATGAAAAATGAATTATTATCTGGTTTTTATTTGATTAATCTTGTTCTTTATTTATAGGCCCTAATTTCTACATGCAGACATCAACATTTACACATTATCCTGTATTTATTACAGTATGCCGATACCTATCAAACTTTTCGTTATTATTTAAACCCATAACAACATGTGCTTTAAATCGTTGACAAGTTAAAATTATAGTCAGAATATGAAAAAACAATGTCAGGAGCCTGGACAGTTCGTTCTCGTTTTAACATGGTATTAGGCCCTTCGTTAAGAAAAAAAACAACACCCAATTACTACATGCATTGTTTGTTTATGTAATAAAAGAAAAGATAGATCGATCGGTTTTAAGCTGATCAATCATGCTTACTTGTAAAATCTGTGAAATATCCGATCCGCCATGATTTGATGCATGTAATATTCGACTGTGTTAACACATCAGTTGACTACCTGATTTACAAGCCAGTTCAAAATTTAAACATTAGTCACTATTTATAGTTACATTCAAAAACATTATTCCAATAAAACTACTTATGAAACTGCTTGATATCTGTCATTGTTTGGCAGAAATTTTCGACTTTTGGTTCAGGATTGTTGTATAGCATTGTCAAAGACTAGCAGGAATTTTCACTTCTGTAAATTATGGCGAACAGTCGCGTGACAAAAAAATAGCGGCAGTCTAATTAATGATTTTGGAATCATCTATACCTATAGTCCTAAAGCTAAACAGCTTTTTTTGTTTATGATCGATTACATTTGGTTTTTCCTTCTGATTGCTGTTTCTTTTCTTCTTCTCTTTTCTGCTGTCTTTCAAGTTTTTCTTTTCTTTCCCTTTTCTGTTGTTTTCTGGCCAGATACTTTTCCCGGTCGTACAGGCCCAATCTTCTGGGTTGCGGTTGATGGCTACATTTATCGTTGATTACATTAGAAATGGTGTTCAGAAAAGGACGAATGTTGCACAACATCCAGTCTATTCCAGAACTTTACAAAAATAAGCCAAATGATGTAGACCAAAACAAAGTGTTTTTTCATAAAAGATGTTGTAATGGTTTTTTTGCTCACACAAAGTTACACTTGTCCGTATGTATGTCCATACGTCCAACCATATGTCCCCCAAATCTTGTGGCATCAACCCCCAAATCTTGTGGCATCAATTCCTCATTAACTGTTGGGCCGATTTCTTTCAAACTTGAACAGATGATCAAGCAGGAAGTGGAGATGATTGTAAAGAAAAGATATTTTTCTTGCAATTATTTTTACCAGTGATTTGGCCCTTTGTTACAAATGTTTTAGCAGTGGGGGCATTAGTGTCCCACAAACACAGTCTAGTTTATTCCAAAAATAATAAAATATTATTAATGCAATTAATATCGAGGCCAATCTAATAAAGATTGTAGAACCACATTAAATCCAGCCCTTGAAACACTTCCCCTCAGTAGTCTTAATGTTATCACTGGGTCAACATCGTCTCTGAAAAATAATAGTTATACGGTAAATTCGACATCTTTTAGGTACGAAAAAATAATTTCAAAACATGAAAACCTTGGTCAAAGACTTAGAGTGCTCCAAGACTTAGGTAAAAGACGATAATCACATGACTGTTCTGACATTACCACCTGTAAGCTGGGTACAGATGGAAAATGTTCCGAATTGTGTTCCGTTGTCTTCATTAGCATATTCCATTGTCCAGAATGTGCAGAATTAACAATGTTACAGATGCACCTTCAGTAATGTTCTTGTAACCTCAAACAAAATGATTTATTCTTAACACCAAAATAGGAATTAAATGTTATGCAGGGACTATGTTAAAATTTTGGCAAAATTGACTACACATCTGTTTTCATTTTTACTATGAGTCTATGTTACTATATGTTTGTATTCTTGGAAATAACATTTAATGTGGTATTTGGTGATTGACAATAATTGTGATAATTTATTATGTTTTAACTATATGTTGCTGCAAAAGACACACATTAGGAATTTACTGTTCTTTTCATTCTTGTTGTTGTTTTTGCTGCAACTTTGTTAATGCTTTGCTCATGGTTTTTATGCTTGTACTTTTTATGCTTGTACATGAAAAGAAAATTGCTTTTTTTTCATTTCAGTGATTATTAAGGGAAATTGTCATTGTGTTAATCACTGCAGAACAAACATCTTTGAAGTATTTTTGACAAGGATTTGCAAATGTTTAATTTTCACATGAATACTTGCTGTTTTATAGTTTAACCCTTACCTCCATATATACGTCTTTTTATGCATGTGCTACCAGTGTAGATCCAGATCAGCCGGCACATTCGTGCCATCTGATCAGGATCTGCATTGGTCGCATTTTGGTTAGAAATAACCCTTATGAATCAAAAGCGAACAGTTTAGATCCTGATCAAATAACCCTTATGAATCAAATGGGAACAGTTTAGATCCTGATCAGTTGGCACGGATGTGCCGGCTGATCTGGATCTAAACTGTTTGCCCAATACAATAAAGGTGTATCTATGGAGGAAAGGGTTAATTGCATTTCCTTGATTGTAATACTGTATTTAAAGTAAACCCTTTATTGCATGGATGAAAGTGTAGATCCAGATCTGTGTTGTCTGATCCGGATATCTACACAGTTCATTTTTAGATTCATTATATTATTTCTGACCAAGATATGACCAGTGTTGATCTGGATCAGATGGCACAGGTGTACTGGCTGATCAGGATCTACACTGATTGTAAATGTGTTAAAACTTGTATAATAATATGGAGTAGAGGGTTTAGTATTCTGTTGCTTTAATTTAGAGAAACTTGTGAACCCTTTACTCCATGGATACAACTTCTATCACATGAGTTACCAGTATAGATCAGGCACAGCAAAAACTTCCATGCTGTCTGATCTGGATCTATTCTTTTTGCTTTTTGGTCAAGTAAACCCTAATTGATCTAAAAGGGAAGAGTGTTGATCTTGATCAGAAAAGGTTCTGACTGATCTGGATCTACACTCACCACCGTGAGATTAAAATATCTCCCATCGAGTAAGGGTATAATACTGCACACTCTGTAACAAAATGTTGATGTACATAACTTAACCCTTTCCTGGATATATACACATTTTTACGCGTGTCAGGAATAACCTAATGAATCAAAAAGCGAACAGTTTAGATCCTGATCAGACGGCACGAATGTGCCGGCTGATCTGGATCTAAACTGTTTGCCCTCTCCATAAAGGTGTGTCTGTACAGGAAAGGGTTAAAATCCTCATGTTACAGTTTTCTTTTTTTTTACATTTTCAGAAACAATGTGGTATACATGTACATTATTTACAGATCCATATTGTTCAAAATTGAATATTCTTGTAATGATCTTTACCATGTAAACTGATTCATCAGCCAATATTGACATTGGTTACATTTAATTTAATGGTACATGAATGTTTTGTTTTTTGGTTCACAAGTTAAACTGTAAATTTTTTTCAAAAACAAACCAAAGATGGTTAATCAATGTTTATGAAATGTTTATTGCAACATGTATTTGTATTTGCAATCTTTCTAATATTGCTGTATTTTTTTAAGGTATATATTTAAAATGTTAAACTGTTTCTGGGTTAGAATCATTCTTTATTATTCAATTGTGATGGAATATTATCAAATGTTGTGTGATTGTGAATACCTGAGTTTTCAAAAACCATAATATTATGATGGATTTCTGTATTTTGGAGATAAAAGATGCTAATCAGCAGTATTTCAGTATAAGACATTTGTGAACTTGGATATATTTTATGAAGCTGCGGCGTTGCAGGAGTCCCTTTCTTTGGGTTGATGAACACAAGTGTCTATTGATTTGTAACTTTTATTCTGTTGTAATTTATAAAATAACAATTGTAGATCCACAAGTAAAATTTAACAATATTAATTTAAACTTCAGTAAGAATTGTGCACAGTGGTTAGTCCTACTGTCACAGTAGAAGGTTAAATCCGTTCTATGTGTTACTCTAGAAGGCAAAATCCATTCTGTCTTTTAAAATGTTTTGGATTGCATTTTTATAAGACAATAATAACTTGTTGACACATGTTGAGACATATGCTCGAAACCATATTTAGTAATAAGTTTTAAGTAAACAATACAAGTGTCAAAATATATAGAAGTCACAGAAGGTAAATCCTTTCATATTGTGATTAATTATAAATGATTAAGATTAAGGTGTTATAAACAATGACTGGCATTTGATTAGTTAACCTTACTCGAGAAGTTCTTAACATTTTTGAGAAATAACTATTATAACAAGAATTTTATACTGAAATAAAGCAAATAGAAATTTAAATGCAAAAATATAAATTTTTGCTGCATAATAACTCTCCTCTGCTTTAAAAAACTTTGTCCTCAAAGTTAAAATAGTGAAAACTGTTAGTAAACAATTAAGGAGTAAGTCTCCTCTGCTTTAAGACTTTGACAATTAAGGAGTAAGTCTCCTCTGCTTTAAGACTGATGTATAGCTTTCAAATAATTCACAATGAAATGCCTGTAATGATTAAACTGTTCATATTTGTTTTTTATGTTATAATATAAATTTTGATTTTATCAGTTTGTATTTTTAGCCTAATACTAATAAAGACATTTCATAACATTTTAGTTAATTAGAAAAGTTTCTTTGTTTGACAAAATACTGCAAAATGCCCTGGTTTTAAACATAAGAAGCATGTATTCCTGATGCCTGGACAAATACGTTGTTCATGGAACACCCTACTTCCACAGTTTTGGCATGGGGAAACCACCTGATTAGGGTGCATGTTACTGCTGTCCATAGCACAATACCATGTTGTCATTGATGCCATCTCCTGTTTTAGTAGAGTTTGTTTATATTCTACTTGAGCTTGTGTTACACTGCAGGTTGCTCCATTTTGTCTTGCTGCTTCATTATTCTGTTGCTGTTGTTGTAGCTTAGATAACTCTGATTTAAGGTTGTTGTTTTCATGTTCAAGACGCTTGATCTGTCGGCAGGTATTCCTTTCCTTAGCTGTCGTGGAATCATGTCGTTGCTGTTCTAATTTTAATTTATCCTCAATCTGGGACAATTTTGCTTCCAGATTTTGGTTGTGGATAAGAGCAGCATTCAAATTCTTTTGCAGATCATCAACTTGTTTCCTTAATAAATTCACATGAACTTGCAGGTCACAATTTTCCTTCTTGATTTCTTGAAATTTAGTTTCATTTGTTTTACACTGATTGTTAGGAACAAATTTCACTATTTCTTGATTATTAATTTCATAAAATGGCATAATTGCACATACTGATTTTCTCTCTTTGAATGTTACCAATCTTCTATAGTCCCGTTCTCGTCGTCGCTTTGATTTCTGCTGTTTGTTTGCAGGCTTTTGATTTTGAAACTTTTCATTAGTTCTGGCTGGTTTCCTCGAACTAATGTTGCGGCAGAATTTGGCATAATGTCCTTTCTTTCCGCAGACAAAGCAATGCCTTTGCAGAGCTTTACAAAAGTGTTCATATAAAGTGGACTCACCACACCTGTTGCATGCTCCATAACTGCCTGTTTTCCAGGAATATTGTTGCTGTCTCCATGAAGCTGGCCGTCCATGCATGTTTCTCCTTTTTGTGGTAGAACGAGCTGGAATCTGGTCCATTCTTCATTGGTAGATTATTTATTGATGATGGGGGAATCTATGATGCTTGGCTGTGTGCTTTTGAGGTTCCAGGAACGTTAGATGAGCTAGAAAGTCATCTACCCGGATTCTCCACCAGTTTTTATGAAGCTGCGGCGTTGCAGGAGTCCCTTTCTTTGGGTTGATGAACACAAGTGTCTATTGATTTGTAACTTTTATTCTGTTGTAATTTATAAAATAACAATTGTAGATCCACAAGTAAAATTTAACAATATTAATTTAAACTTCAGTAAGAATTGTGCACAGTGGTTAGTCCTACTGTCACAGTAGAAGGTTAAATCCGTTCTATGTGTTACTCTAGAAGGCAAAATCCATTCTGTCTTTTAAAATGTTTTGGATTGCATTTTTATAAGACAATAATAACTTGTTGACACATGTTGAGACATATGCTCGAAACCATATTTAGTAATAAGTTTTAAGTAAACAATACAAGTGTCAAAATATATAGAAGTCACAGAAGGTAAATCCTTTCATATTGTGATTAATTATAAATGATTAAGATTAAGGTGTTATAAACAATGACTGGCATTTGATTAGTTAACCTTACTCGAGAAGTTCTTAACATTTTTGAGAAATAACTATTATAACAAGAATTTTATACTGAAATAAAGCAAATAGAAATTTAAATGCAAAAATATAAATTTTTGCTGCATAATAACTAGTTAATGTTTGAAGTTCACTGTTTTATGAGCCTGGTATAGTAATCTTTGTGCAAAATTGGTATACAGTTAAACGTTCCTTAGCAGCCACCTGCAAATAGCAACCACCTGTCTTAAACAGCCAGTTTGAATATGTCCTAAACTGACATTTTGTTCTCATTTTCACCTGTCTTTAACAGCCACCTGTGCACAGCAGCCACTTTTTGTCGCTCCCTTGGGTGGCTGCTAAGGCAGGTTTGACTCTAAGTACAATTATTGAAACGAGAACATGTTATACCGTTATTGCACCAAGGTGACATTGATTTTAAATGTTTATTCTGTCATACTATTGTTTTACCTTGACACTCTTGAAATTCTATTTTGCAGGTTTAGGCCATAGATATATAGCGTCTTTTCTTTTCTTTGCTTTAAAACCTTTATATATGGAGTAAAGGGATAATGTGTATTCAAAAAGCTGACATAACTGCTTAGAAATATTTAGAAATAAAATTTGATGGACAAAATTGGTATGCAATGACTGTGTGAAGCATTTCAAGTGAGAATTGTACATGTACATGTATTTCTTCTCTTACATCACCTTAATTCTATAACATTGCATTTGCTTTTTGGAATGTTTCATATTGCTTTGTATGTCTTGCACTTTTTGTGCAAATTGGTTGTTTTTGGAATAAATTTGAAAAAATTGAAATATTTGTTTTGTTGTTCATGAACTAAGAAATGAATTACACTATTACACTAAATCACATTGACCCTCAGAGAACAGTTTAAAGGATGATGAGCCCAAGATTATAAAACTGAGAATGGAGACCAGTCTCAAACTTAAGTATTTGATTCGCTGAAATGGCTACAAGTCTCTATTTGAGCCAATCAGATGGTTGAGATTTGAGACTGGTCATCCTGCTCAGTTTAATATTCTTTGGCCATGATCCTAGCCATGTTCAGTTACAAGCCAGATTGTCCTGCAGGTAGCTATGTCCCCACTGACTGGCTGTTTGCAACTCGTGTTTTAGCTATGTCCCCACTGACTGGCTGTTTGCAACTTGTGTTTTAGCTATGTCCCCGCTGACTGGCTGTTTGCAATTCGTGTTTTAGCTGTGTCCCCACTGACTGGCTGTTTGCAATTTGTGTTTTAGCTGTGTCCCCACTGACTGGCTGTTTGCAACTTGTGTTTTAGCTATGTCCCCACTGACTGGCTGTTTGCAACTGGTGTTTAAGCTGTGTCCCCGCTGACTGGCTGTTTGCAACTCGTGTTTTAGCTGTGTCCCCGCTGACTGGCTGTTTGCAACTCGTGTTTTAGCTGTGTCCCCGCTGACTGGCTGTTTGCAACTCGTGTTTTAGCTGTGTCCCCACTGACAGGCTGTTTGCAACTTGTGTTTTATCTGTGTCCCACTGACTGGCTGTTTGCAACTTGTGTTTTAGCTGTGTCCCCACTGACTGGCTGTTTGCAACTCGTGTTTTAGCTGTGTCTCCACTGACTGGTTGTTTGCAACTTGTGTTTTATCTGTGTCCCCACTGACTGGCTGTTTGCAACTTGTGTTTTAGCTATGTCCCCGCTGACTGGCTGTTTGCAATTCGTGTTTTAGCTGTGTCCCCACTGACTGGCTGTTTGCAACTTGTGTTTTATCTGTGTCCCCACTGACTGGCTGTTTGCAACTTGTGTTTTAGCTGTGTCCCCACTGACTGGCTGTTTGCAACTCGTGTTTTAGCTGTGTCTCCACTGACTGGTTGTTTGCAACTTGTGTTTTATCTGTGTCCCCACTGACTGGCTGTTTGCAACTTGTGTTTTATCTGTGTCCCCACTGACTGGCTGTTTGCAACTCGTGTTTTAGCTATGTCCCCACTGACTGGCTGTTTGCAACTCGTGTTTTAGCTGTGTCCCCACTGATTGGCTGTTTGCAACTCGTGTTTTAGCTATGTCCCCACTGACTGGCTGTTTGCAACTCGTCTTTTATTTGTGTGTAACTTCCCTTGGCAAATAAGTGTAATAAAAGAAGTTTGAATCTGATTAAGTTATGAAATAACAGCCTTTCAACATGCCCTTTAACCCTTTCCTGTATAGAGAAACCCTTATTGCTGGGACGAACAGTTTAGATCTAGATCAGATGGCATGGATAACAGTTTAGATCCAGATCAGCTGGAACATCTGTGCCTTCTGATCAGGATGTAAACTGTTCGCTTTTTGATTCATTAGGTTATTTCTGACCAAAATGCGACCAGTGCAGATCCAGATCAGATGGCACGGATGTGCCAGCTGATCTGGATCTACACTAGTTGCACATGCGTAAAAATGCGTATATATCAAGGAAAGGCTTAAGTGAAATAGTTCCAAGAAGACTTGATTACTGTTTTGTGAAGGTTTAATTTTTGCATATGTCTGGTAGTAAAATATGCATAATTTAACAGCAGCTAAATTTAACCATGAAATAGCTTATCTGAAAAGAAAAATAAAACTGCAAATTTGAGTCTATGTAAATATGTCATTGGTAATATTGACAATAGCACCATGAAATATAATGATACATGACCTATATATAAAATGTAGGTGGTTTGTTTCATGGAACCTTGTTACCACGGAACAATATTGCATGTATATCTCCTCCGAAACAGTGGGAAGACAACTTTATTTTGTCCTTTTGGTCTGTCTATCCATCTGTCTGTCTGTATGTTTTTGTCTGGATGTCTGTTGACTCACAAATCATACGAGTGCCGAGTACCCAGAAAAAATGCCTATATTGTCAGCAATTTCCATTTGGCAGATTTTTACATGAGTAATGGCCATTTCTTTTAGGCAAAGAAATCTTGATGGTCACAAAGTATAGTCAAAGGTAGAGCAAATGTTTTGCATGTTCCAGTATACAGTTAATGATAGTTTGGAACCTTTCTATTACACATGGCTTCAGCTGCAATTGTGTAGTGTGATGTCAATCATATTATTAAGGGAATACTATCATATTATTATGGGAATACTATCATATTATGGGAATACTATCATATTATTATGGGAATACTATCATATTATTATGGGAATACTATCATATTGTTATGGGAATACTATCATATTATTATGGGAATACTATAGTTCGATTTTGGCCCGTGAGCTGTGACCTTTCGGACAAGTCCACTGTTATAATCTTAAATAGGTGAAATGCGTCAATTTACAGAGTTACCATTAAGTTACTTTACTTACACGGCATTAAAATCTGTTCAAAGCAGCAGATATTTAGTCACGATGCAATAGCTCAGTGGGTAATGATCTCAGGCTATGATGCAACACATTGCAAGTTCGAATCCAGTAACAGTAACTTTTTTATTTTTGTCTTTCACTTGCTTTTTATAATTTTAAGTTAATTCACAAGGTATGATTTTATTGAGTTGTTTTATCTTTAATTTTGCAATTGCTTTTTTAATTTTGTTCATGTTAATTCCATTTTCTAACAATATTATATTTTGTTGAGAAACTTGCTGTTACCCCTTAAATCTCTGCCCGAAGCGTGAACCCTGACGTTTTGTAAACAATTGTAGTAAATGGAACCTTCATTACATTCTCTTTCTTTTATTAACAAAATTCATTACCATTTTTGCATAACTATATGACTTCGTCCGACAACTGCGTTTGAGAAAGCTTCGATCTTATCAACCTGTTTGATGAAAGCTTACTCGAAATTTGCACGGTTTAATGGCAATTTTGTCGGTGTCTACATGAATGTACTAAAACAGCATAAAACACAGATAAAAAGACATCCCCTTATGAGGATTCGAACTCACAACCCTATGTTACATTACTAGAAATCAGATGTGTTAATCTCACAGCCATGAAACCTTTTGGTTCAGAGGCATATAACTTTTACATTATGAGCTATGATGGAAATGTCTAACTTCCCTATTTTGTGGAATATTCCAAAAATCTATAAATACAAAAGTACATTCAAGGCTCAATGCGTAAAATCGGACTATACAAAGTATTTTTTTGCCGAAGTCGATTTCAAATTATCTCATGCATGTTCAAGGGGAAAAACTGCAGTCAGACCTATACTTAGCCTATTTGAATTATCTCCCTTGTTATAATGATTTCTTAATTTTCTATTGATCAGAACCAATTAACATTTTCAAATCCACTTTGATTTGATGTCTTCCTCCACTTCTCCTATGGACATAAATATACCCCTACTTCGAAGAAGAGGGGGGTTTACCGTTTATCCTTGTCTGTCTGCTTGTTCGTCTGTTCTTCTCTCCGTCCGTAATAAAATTTTCATCACAGTTTTCTAAACAACAATAACATGCAGCAGCCTGATATTTTGCATATTGCTTTATTATATAGTCCCATAATGGTGTAATGTGATTTAATGCTCCTTGCTCATCTAGTACCTGTTTAAAGAATATGCGACCAGTGCTGATTCTGATCAGACCGCACGGATGTGCCGACTGATCTGGATATTAATGGTGGCACATGCGTAAAAATGAGTATATAAATTATGGAGGAAAGGGTTAAGGTACTAGTTAGTAGAAAAAATCTAGTATGTTGGTTTCTATGTCTGTCCAACTGTTTTTGCCTCATTGTGATTCCTCCTGTCACTCCCACCATTTCATTGGATTCAAGTATGAGAGGAGACACATTTTTGACATTTAATGCTAGTATGTGGTACATCACATCAAATAAAACAGAAAAAAAATAAATTTTTTTACCTTTATTTCCAGCATTGCTACATTTTGACAGCTAGTGCATGTACGGTACTTGAGAGATAAGGTGCCTTTATTAACAAGTAGTTGGTGTTTTAATTCAACAAGTCAAAAGTCTACAACTGAACACAAGAAATATGGCTAAATATTATCCATTGCATTTCTACCAGCATGACATTATCAGTTGGATGTCATTTTTAGAGCTGGATACACTTTTATACACACTGCGGCTTGTAATTTTGAAAATAAAATCTGTGATTTTGAATGAAATACCAGTTTCCAGGGAAGTGATCAGGTGCCAAGGTTATAAAGCTGAGATTGGAAACCAGTCTCATATCTCGAGCATCTGATTGGCTGAAATGGCGACTGGTCGCCATTTCAGCCAATCAGATGCTTGAGATTTGAGACTGGTTTCCATGCTCAGTTTTATAACCTTGGGCACAGTTTTCCTTTTCAAGAGTTGCTTCCTCTATTACTCTGTCCACCACTGCCAATAATGACAACAATTTTATCACATAACTTCCTGTGTATAATAACAACAGTATATATTTTCATTAACTAGCTGCCATCTGATCAGGATCTACACTGTTTACTTTCAGATTCATTAGTTGATTTCTAAACATGATGCAACCAGTGTAGATCCAGATCAGATAGTACAGATATGCCACCTGATCTGGATCTACACTGATCATACATGCAATTAAACCCATACAAATGAAGTAAAGGCTGAATCGTACAAGTTTTAAAATTTCCCAATACACTTATAAAATTCAAGCAGGCTTTTGACAAAAATTTGCCAATACATTTATAAAATTCAAGCAGGTTTTGGACATAAAAAAAAACTTATTTATCATAAAAAGGCCATAATGTATTTATAGAAGTATACCCAGCTCTTTGAAACCAAACCAAGAAAACTACCCCAGGCCTATAGCTTAGGACAAAAAATTTTGTGTGTTAGGTTAACTCACTGAACAACACTAGGCAGAGAATTGGGTAAAAACTAACAAAATGTCTGCTATTTGGTATTATTTTATCCAAACAAAGGAAATATTTCATGTAAAATCATTAATTGCATTAAACAACCCTGACTAAATGTGAGCCTTTAAAAAATGTTGACTCATCATTAATCCTTTCCTCCATAGACACACCTTTATTGCGTGGGCAAACAGTTTAGATCCAGATCAGCTGGCACATCTGTTCTGTCCAATCAGGATCTAAACTGTTCGCTTTTTGTTCATTAGGCTATTTCTGCCAAAATGTGACCAGTGCAGATCCTGATCAGAAAGTATGGATGTGCCGTCTGATCTTGATCTACACTGGTCGCACATTCAAAAAAAATTAAAATGCTTGTATATGGAGGAAAGGGTTAACCCTTTACTTCATGGTTTTAGCCTATTATCCCTTGTGTGACAAGAGTTGATTCATCTATCATGGTCAGAAATAACCCAACAAATTAGAAGTAAACCATGTAGATCATGAATAGATTGCATGGATGTGCAGTGTGCAGGCTGATTTGGATCTACACTGGCCACACAAGGGATGTAAGTTGTATCCATGAGGGTTAACTGTTCAAATAACAGAAGCTTTGTGACAGTTTATTGTTCTATTTGGCATATGCAATGACATTCAATGAATACAACTTTTTAAATACATTAACAATACAATACAAACATAACATACAATCAAAATAACAAGCACTGGATTATATAGAAGTACAAGTATGTACAACTGAAACTCATTGTCACAGTCCTGTTGAACTTTCATATAATATTTTACTGGTCAAATCAAATTTGAGATAAAAAAAGTACAAACAAATCAAAGTAAATTATAATAAGGCCAGAGAAAATAAATTATTAGATTCTCATCCGGATTTTGGGAAAAAAAGGGGCGGGTAGGCACTTTTTAATTTTTATTTTTCATTAACGAAATACCTTATGAAGGTATTTTGGGATGGTCTAAAACCCGTTCTGTACGGAACAGAATATGTTTCGATTTTTTTACCAATAAATTTTTTTGGGGCGGGTGGTTTTGGACAGGGGCAGGCGGGTATGAGAATCTCAAATATTTTTTTCTCTGGCCTAAGCATCCATTTTTTACATACTGTCATCTGACAAGTCAAAGTGTGAAAATGTCCACACCCAAACAATGTAAAGAGCATCATTAATGGTGGACAAACCAAGATAAATAATAATAATCATATTGGTTAATTTCACCCTTTACTCCATATTTACAAGTGTTATCGGCTGTGCAGCCAGTGAAAATACAGATCAGCTTGCACGTCTGTTCCGTCTAACCTGGATTTTTACTGTTAACTTCTTGGTCAGAAATAACCTAATGACCTAGCATGTAGATTAGACTGTCCAGATGGCAAACATGCTGGCTGATCCGGATCTATACTGTTCGACCATGGGATAACAGCCATATTCTACGAAGTAAAGGGTAAAAGTGCACTCAGTTAATGCATTTTTGGATACTGATAATCACAATTTAAAATTAATTTTCATTTCACTTGTGATCTATAACTGCACATATCTTACGACAATTGAACTTTTAAAAAGTGTGAATACATCAAATAGTAGTGATCAAAATGTGCATCAAGATACATGCATGCATGTATTTCTATACATGGGCCAGTTAACTGACGCTTTCTTAATAATTTGTAAAACACTTAAAACATTTTCACCTATTAAAAGTGATAGTTATCAACCAGTAAAAATGTTAAAATTAACATATAACAAAGCACATAGACTGGCCTGTAAAAATAGCCACATACCCAAATAGTATATTTGAATGTACCTGATCAAAGAGCACATAATCATGTACCCAGTCAAAGAGCCTATGATCATGTACCTGATCAAAGAGCACATAATCATGCACCCAGTCAAAGAGCCTATGATCATGTACCTGATCAAAGAGCACATAATCATGTATCCAGTCAAAAAACCTATGATCATGTACCTGATCAAAGAGCAAATAATCATGTACCCAGTCAAAGAGCCTATGATCATGTATCTGATTAAAGAGAACATGATAATGTTCCCAGTCAAAGAGCCTATGATCATGTACCTGATTAAAAAGAACATGATAATGTTCCCAGTCAAAGAGCCTATGCTCATGTACCTGATTAAAGAAAACATGATAATGTTCCCAGTTAAAGAACCTATGATCATGTACATGATTAAAGAGAACATGATAATGATCCCAGTCAAAGAGCCTATGATCATGTACCTGATCAATGAGCACATGATCATATACCCAGTCAGAGAGCCTATAATCATGTACATGATTAAAGAGAACATAATAATGTTCCAAGTCAAAGAGCCTATGATCATGTACATGATTAAAGAGAACATGATAATGATCCCATTCAAAGAGCCTATGATCATGTACCTGATCAAAGAGCACATAATCATGTACCCAGTCAAAGAGCCTATGATCATGTACCTGATCAAAGAGCACATAATCATGTACCCAGGCAAAAGCCTATGATCATGTACCTGATTAAAGAGAACATGATAATGTTCCAGGTCAAAGAGCCTATGCTCATGTACCTGATTAAAGAAAACATGATAATGTTCCCAGTTAAAGAACCTATGATCATGTACATGATTAAAGAGAACATGATAATGATCCCAGTCAAAGAGCCTATGATCATGTACCTGATCAATGAGCACATGATCATATACCCAGTCAGAGAGCCTATAATCATGTACATGATTAAAGAGAACATGATAATGTTCCAAGTCAAAGAGCCTATGATCATGTACATGATTAAAGAGAACATGATAATGATCCCATTCAAAGAGCCTATGATCATGTACCTGATCAAAGAGCACATAATCATGTACCCAGTCAAAGAGCCTATGATCATGTACCTGATCAAAGAGCACATAATCATGTACCCAGGCAAAGAGCCTATGATCATGTACCTGATTAAAGAGAACATGATAATGTTCCCAGTCAAAGAGCCTATGCTCATGTACCTGATTAAAGAGAACATGATAATGTTCCCAGTTAAAGAACCTATGATCATGTACATGATTAAAGAGAACATGATAATGATCCCAGTCAAAGAGCCTATGATCATGTACCTGATCAATGAGCACATGATCATATACCCAGTCAAAGAGCCTATGATCATGTACCTGATTAAAGAGAACATGATAATGTTCCCAGTCAAAGAGCCAATAATCATGTACCTGATCAAAGAGCACCGATCATATACAAAATAATGAATACAAAAAAAAAAGCATATGATTCTTTACCCAATGCAAGAATCTCATTGTAATACATAAAATACATACAAACAATAAAATACTGATGGCTAACTAGACATTCTGCACCAAATATGTCACTTTAATATTACTATCTACTATCAATGGCATCAATACAATAAGCATCATCAATTACACTTATTAGGCCAACTTTTTACATAAAAATAAATGCTACCATATATGGCCCTAGTTTTGTTATACAAAGCCCTATTACAGTCTGTTCCTATCTAAACAAATCCAAAGAAACACTTGACTAACTGTATCTTTTCCACCTGACAATAAAAAATTAACCCATTACTCCATATATAGGCATTGTAATCGCATGTGCAACCAATATTGATCTAGATCAGCCTGCACATCCATCTGAGTAAGGTCTGCTATGTTCAGAAAAACCTAATAAAACAAAAAGCAATATCTATTATTATTTTCATTATTATTATTTTAGTTCTGACCACCGGCAGATATACCGGCTGATCTGGATATACACTGTTCACCAATGCCATAAATATTAACCCTTTCCTGTGTAGATACACCTTTATTGCTAGGGCGAACAGTTTAGATCCAGATCAGCCGGCACATCCTTGCCGTCTGATCAGGATCTAAACTGTTCGCTTTCTGATTCATTAGGTTATTTCTGACCAAAATGCGACCAGTGCTGATCCTGATCAGACGGCACGGATGTGCCGGCTGATCTGGATCTACACTGGTCGCACATGCGTAAAAATGCGTATATATCCAGGAAAGGGTTAAGGGGAAAATTTAATAATATTATCCATAATTTTTTATAACAATGAAATATTTCACCACATAAAAGGATGTTTATCAATGCTGCCATTGATTTGGCTAGAACACAGACATAAAAGTTATAATATGTTATAATAGGTTAGACAGAAAATAACACTAAACAAACTCAAAACAAAAATACATGGACAACATGAAAAAGGAAATATTAAAAGGCGAGCAAAGTAAGGGTCTAGAGAAAAACAGGAGGAAGAAAATGTTTTATGAAAAGTAAATGACACTAATATCACATATAACTTTCATGCATTAAATATGTATAATATTTCAAATTGTGCATGTCACCCTATCTCTTTATTTTTATCAACCAGGTAGAACTTTCATATGGTATGCATTATATTGATGATCTGTAGATCTGTAATGAACAATTTTCACAAAAAGATAATCTCACAATGGCAGTTATTGTAGACCCAGATCAGAGTCTACATTTTTGGCTGTTGAAATTTAATGGCACTCAAACAAATCTTGTATCATGATTAGACTGCATAGCTGTGCAGTTGGACAACTGGCTTAAAGATTATAAAACCGTGATTGTATACCAGTCTTAAATCTCAAGCATCTGAGAGGCTGAAATGGAGAGAAGTATCCATTTCAGCCAATCAGATGCTTGAGATCTGAGACTGGTATTCATTCTCATCTTATAATCTTGGGACCTGGGTTGAAGGTTATAAAACTGAGATTGGAAACCAGTCTCAAATCTCAAGCATCTGACCAGTCGCCATTTCAGCCAATCACATGCTTGAGATTTGAGACTGGTTTCCAATCTCAGCTTTATAACCTTGGGCACTGGTCTATACCCTGTTCTTATTCAGTCCATCACATTGATGGGGGTTGACAATAAACTCAACATAAGGCTGGTCCCTAACACAAATTCAGCATATTAAAAAAGGGATAATCAATTAATTCCTAAAACACCCCTTTGAAACTGGAATGGAATGCATCTGTTTCTTGGAAAGACTGATTCATCCGAAACATTTTAGGTCACTTCCTCAGAATAATTGAGCTGCGCCATGCTAAAATGTGTCTTTGGAAAATTGATGTCACCTCTTGAAACAACATTATTTTTAAAACATTTTGAAAACAATATTAGTCACTGTGCAAATACGTAACAATATCATCAAACAGTAATTGAAACATGACAGAGAATTGTTAGTTACAAGTATTTAAAAAAAATATATCAAAACTACACATGAAAAAACATCACAGAAGACATGGTATGGCTCAAATAATTTCTCCGCAAATCATGAACAACTTTCATAAAACCAGCATAAAATGACAGATACCTAGATAGTTAACACGAAAGCTGCTCTTTCCTTAATGTTCTACATGCCACAATTAAAATTCAGAACTAACAAGCAGAGAGTTCTTTTCTGGTCACACTCCGGTATGGATGAAAAACAAAATTTCAGTGGTTTAAGAATTGCATACATGTATTTTAATCCACATTTAACATGAAGTGTAGGCCCAGATCGGCATTTGCATTCTTGCGGCCTGATCAGGGTCTACACTGGTAGCTGTTAACTGAACACATGTCTGCGTACACACCCAAAATAAAAATAATAAATGGATTGGTCCATATTCATGAAGTAAGTTGTGTGTTTGGTGCACAACATTTGGTCCTTATTCATAAAGCATGACTTAGTGTATTAAACAAATGACAATTAAAACAGCATCCTAAAATACATGTATAGTAAAGGTCATAGATTTCATCATTCTGGCCCAAGGTGACGCCTCTCACTGCATGTTCCTCCTTGACCTTTTTGAGGCTAAAACATATCGCCTAACATGAAGTAAAACTAGGAAGCAGATATTTTATTAATACATTTGGCTAAAGGCCAAATGTTTAGAATGAAAATCAAACTTCAGTGATGTAATTTATGTAATTTGAATAAGGCCACTGAGAGGTTCTAACTTTACAGAAAGATACCAAACTACCATCCTCATCCAGTGTTTATTTTTAACTGAAAGGTATTGCCTTACATTTATCGTAGGGTAGGCAAAACATATTTTACAATTAAAGAAATGGTCACAAAATACTGAAAATATAAAACATGAAGTGCAAAAATATTTTATAAAATTAGAAAGTTTTGAGATACGAGTAAAACCTGTTGGATACATAAACTTAATTTATGTCGAGTTTCTCCAATATTGTTATAGATGTCATTAAAGCATTTTTTTCTGATATCATTACAGCTAAAACTAAAGGTCTTAAGCCTGACGGTTTTATGTCCTTGGACCAATTTTCAAATGTAAACACATAACAAAGGAGGTAAAAGGCTAAAAGAAATATTAAACAGTCACATGCTACATTTTGAAAGCTTTTAAGACACACATTTACATTAAACAAAACAGCTCTAACATACATAACATAACACCACACCTAAGGTCAAGATTTTGCCCTGTGACATTGCCCTCTATGGCATTTATTGCAACCCTTTCCTCCATATATACACCTTTATGCCATGGGAAAACAGCCTACACTGATTGCTCTATAATTTATTAGATTATTTCTAAGCAAAAACTGCACAGAGCAGATCCTTATCAGATGACACAGAATGATGTGCTAGCTGATACGGATAGGCACATGCAATAAAATTATGGGGTAAATAAGCCTTATAAACTATTCAACATTAAGAAATCATGTCTTACAACACACATACATCATGAAATATGTGATGCCAACTTGAAAGGTGTGAACAAAACATGTAATGCCTCAGTAAAAGAGTAACATAGTAAACAAAGACAAAACGCACCATTGACAAAACAAAGCACCAACATTTTAAAACAGAATTACCCGTTTCAGTTTCAAATATTTCAAGTGCTGTGGCTTTATTGCCATACCCCTTTAATCCATTAATATGAGTTTTATCGCATAAGCTACCAGTGAAGATCCTGATTAGCTGGCACATCCATGCCATCTTATTTGAATCTACACTGTTTGTTTGTTGGTCAGAAATAACCTAATGAATCTAGAAGCGAACAGTGGATATCCTAATCAGAAGGCATGGATGTGCCAGCTGATCTGGATCTACACTGTTTGCCCAAAAGATAACAGCCATATCCCATGAAGTAAAGGGCTAAGTATGATATAAATCTAATAAAGTGTTTGTTTCACTAGATACATACTCATCAGGACCCCTTGAATAACAGGTCCTGAGTGCAGGGTCCAAGATCAGTAACAGAGATATTAGACCAGTCTCAAATTTCAAGCATCTTGTTGGCTGAACTGGCAACTAGTTTCCATTTCAGCCAATCAGATGCTTGAGATTTGACACTGGTCTCTAGATTTTAGTTTCATGACCTTGGTCACAGGAATACAACACTGGCGGAGAAAGTGGGACTTTTTTTCATTATAATCTCATATATCAACAATCACATTTGTTTTTGTATTTTTAAAGGAATTGAGTTAACCCTTTCCTCCATAGATACACCTTCATTGCATTGGCAAGCAGTGTAGATCCAGATTAGCCAGCACATCTGTGCCGTCTGATCAGGATCTGCACTTTTCGTTTTATGATTCGCTAGGTTATTTTTGACCAAAATGCAACCAGTGTAGATCCTAATCAGACAGCACGGAAGATCAATGGCACGGATGATCAGGATCATGCATAAAACGGCGTATATTTGGAGTAAAATGTTAAATTATTTCTGACCAAGAAGTGGCCAGTCTTATCAAATGGTATGCCTGTGCAGGGTGATCTGGATCTACACTGGTTGCATACGGAATAAAGGTTATATCCTTGGAGGAAAAGGTTAATATATATGATGCAAAAATACTGTAGTTTACCAAAGTCTTCAGTTTCTACAACAAAGTCTTCAGTTTCTACAATCACATATTTTTTCTTATGGAACTTGGAGGCATGCACGTCTTGCTTAATATACCCAAGTTTATGGTAAATTAAATATTTTTCAAATTTTTTCAATAATGTCTCGCAAAGTTCATCATGTATATGTTTAAACAGTGAAGGGTACAATGTAAGCTTTAGCACTGAAATACAATAAAACAAGTATAAAATAAACAGGATTGCTATGTATCTATATGGAGTTTCCATTATAACAACAGTTACAGTTTTAATATTAAATCTAAGCATAAAAATAACAGCTTGTTAAAAATCAAATACCAATGTTTGTAATATCATGTACAAAACCAATATTTTCAATGTTTGCTGAATATTAAGGATTCTATTGAAATTGAAGATTAAATGGCCTAACAGTCATGTGGGTATCTCAAGACTTGGGTAAATTTAATTATACTTATTTAATCCTTTACTCCATGGGATATGGCTGTTATCCACTGGCAGACAATGAAGATCCAGATCAGTTGGAATATCAGTTCCATCTAATCAGGATTTACACTGTTTGCTTTTAGATTGGGTTGTTTCTAATCAAGAAGCAACCAGTTCAGATCCAGATCAAACGGCACAAATGGCTTATATGGAAATACACAGGCTGCATTTATTAACCCTTTCCTCCATAGAAACACCTTTATTGCATGGGCGAACAGTGTAGATCCAGATCAGCCAGCACATCTGTGCCGTTTGATCAGGATCTGCACTGTTTGCTTTTTGATTCATTAGGTTATTTCCGACCAAAATGCGACCAGTGCAGATCTTGATCAGACGGCACGGATATGTTGGCTGATCTGGATCTACACTGGTCACACATGTGTAAAAATGCGTATATATGATGGAAAGGGTTAAGTGATAAAACTCGTATCTATGGAATAAAGGGTTAACATGGAATGATTCAATCATTACTGTATATAATTAGTGTACAAATGAATTCATTTAATTTGTGTTATTTTAAATTAAAACTGATGACTAGATCAGTGATTGTTAAAAGCTTGTGAGCATATCATTAAAATTGTAAAAGCTGAACACTATTATGATCTCTGGTTATATGTTACACAGATAAACAGAGCTTGGTTTACATTGTCTAAGCATACTGAAAAGTGGCATCTTTATCTGGTGATGCAGCCGTTTCCAGGTATTTACAGGCAACTAGTGCAGCACCAAATGCAGCGTCTGTTCCAGGGCATTCGATAACAGTAAGTGGTGAATACATTCTTTTCACATACTCCTTGACATACGGTTGCCTGTCAACAACAGTTCCGGTAAGAACCAGTCTCTGGACCCCACTTTCTATCAGTTTCGACAACGGCATCATATGGTGTAGATTGTTAACGAGGCCTTCACACAGTGCCCTGAACAGGAATTCCAGTGACGTGTTTTGCTCGTTGGCCCCCGACATAGAAGCAGTCAGCTGGGGATCGTGCCTCTCCCCATACAGTAGAGGGTGAATTAGGAGTCCGTTTGCACCACATGTATAATCCCCTGATGCCGCCAGATCGGTCAACTTCTTCCATATCTCATCTCTTTCAATTCTGAAATCTAAAAATAGGGGTACCGATCATAAGCAGCCAGCAAATAGCGAAGTTTGATAGGTGGCTGCAGCCAGAAAATAGTGAAGTTTGATAGGTGGCTGCTTACAGAGGAGGGATACTTAATACACAACAGTCAAACCAAACATGTCTTCAAAGACCACTCAGGGATAAGCCCGAAAAGTAGTCTTTTAACCCTGTCCTGTACAGACACACCTTTAATGCTAGGGCGAACAGTTTAGATCCAGATCAGCCGGCACATCCGTGCCGTCTGATCAGGATCTAAACTGTTCGCTTTTTGATTCATTAGGTTATTTCTGGCCAAAATGCGACCAGTGCAGATCCAGATCAGACGGCACGGATGTGCCGGCTGATCTGGATCTACACTGGTCGCACATGCGTAAAAAAGCGTATCTATACAGGAAAGGGTTAAAATATGCAGTCTTTGATCAAATGTGAGTTGGTGCTGTAAGTCAGTCAGCGGGACAAATAAAATGTGGCCTTTATAAACTGGTGGTCTTTGTTTACAGATCATCTTTAGCAGAGGTTGGACTGTATTATTGATGATAAATTTAACTTGCATGGAACTCCACCATGTTATTAGGTTAGATAAAGTTTTGACAAAAAATAGCCTGGAAACAACAGTTCTTACTTACAGTTGCTTAATTATTACTGTAAATTAAAGAAACTCTTTATAACAAAGAGATCAGTTTTGATTACAACCAAAGTACCCAAAAGTCAAATCAGCTACAGCATGCTGTTTTGTGATTTAAAGCAACATTTCTGAAATTTGATTTTTTATATTTCTGATAACTGTTACAACAACACTAATCTATATAATCAGAATGAATGCTGAAATTGCTTTTTCAAATTTATCAGTAGCATTATTAATAAGCAGACATGACTGTACACACAGCTAAACCTGACATCATAGGCCAAGTCTGAAAACCAGATGTACAGGCTTTAATATGTTTGGCAATACAGACACAGACATGTATGTTAATGACTCGCAGTGTAATGTCAAACTTTTTTTTTCTCATAAAATTTTCCTCATAGGCACGCACTTTCCTTAACCCTTTCCTCCATACACACCTATTATTGCATGGGAAAACAGTTAAGATCCAGATCATCCAGCACATCCGTGCCCTCTGATCAGGATCTTAACTGTTCGCTTTTTTACCAATATGCGATCATTGCAGATTCTGATCAGACAGCACACACACGCGTAAAAATGTGTATATATGGAGGAAAGGGTTAACTCTATAGACAAGATTGTTGTTAAACAGTAGTAGTGTAGATCCAAATCAGCTAGTACATCTGTGCCATCTGATCAGGATCAACACTGATAGCCTTTAGAAAAAATTTGAAATAACAAAGCAAGCAGTATAGTCTATTAGATCCAGATCAGTCATCTACAGTACTTGCTTATGTGATGATTGGTGTGTCCATGGAGTAAAGGGTTAAAGTCACTTGTATGAATCCTAGTGCCAAGGTTAAAAAACTGAGCATGGAAACCAGTCTCAAATCTCAAGCAGCTGATTGGCTGAAATGGCAACTGGTTGCCATTTCAGCCAATCAGATACTTGAGATTTGAGACTGATTTCCATCCTCAGCTTTATAACCTTCAACCCTAGATTCATGACAATTTTACTTCCAAATGCAACATCTATTTTCAAATGGACCAGATTTACTTTTTTTAAATTTTAAGATGATGCTATTCAGCCCACATATACAATAAAACCTACCAAATGTGGCAAACCATTTTTCTAACATTCTAACAAATGCTGATAATGCATTCCCTCCATTTAGGCTGGCCGCTACAGCTAAGTATGACTGGTCGAAGTAAGGGAAGTAAGCAATTGGTGTTGGCACATCAGAACGTGACGGGATAAATCCCGAGGTGAGCACTGGGTAACACACCTGACTTGACGTGGAAATGTTCATCACTGTAACAGAGAAAAAACTGGATGTATTCCACTGGATATTTTTTATGACCTAAACAACCACTGCCCAAAATAAAACCAGTCGCCTTTTTTTAAGCCAATCAGATGCTAAAGATCTGAGACAGGTATCCAGATTCAGTTTTATGATCTTGGGCATAGTCTTTTTTGATTTACAGACTTGTTTTCGTCAACTTATCTAACATTAGAATGGTACACACATGGGTACTTAAAGAGTCTGTATTAATTTTATGAGGTTAACGTAAATAAAAGATGACACTCTACAACACTATTAAACACAAGTCATAAATGGAGTTTTATAGCCTGTGGAGCACTGCCAAGACTCATTTATTGTCATCAGAAACTTCCATCAACTAAGCTTTGTTACAAAGCAGCCTTAAAATAGGGTCAGAGGAGAAGAAAATCTAGGAATAAATTTCCTTCCTGTAACTTTTTTATTACCATTGCATTCCATTGCACATTTTAACCCTTTCCTGTATAGATACGCATTTTTACGCATGTGCGAACAGTGTAGATCCAGATCAGCCGTCACATCCGTGCCGTCTGATCAGGATCTGCACTGTTCGCAGTTTGTTCAGAAATAAGATAATGAATCAAAAAGCGAACAGTTTAGATCCTGATCAGACGGCACGGATGTGCCGGCTGATCTGGATCTAAACTGTTCGCCCTAGCAATAAAGGGGTGTCTATACAGGAAAGGGTTAAACCAACTGCTTAAAATTGGCGACTCTTTACTGGTGTCCATTGGGCCAGGTGCCGATATAGTTAAGTACCCTTTGCTTAACTGTTTTAACAATCTGATTAAAATCATCTCCTGAAAACCGTTACGCTATCAGGATCTGACGACGAGTAACTAAAACGTGATTTTATCGCTAACCCGTTGAACCAATCAGATTGTCGCCTACAAAATCGCAAAAGTGAAAGTAAACATAGTATTTTAAACCACGGAAAGTGTTTACAGCCTGCCTAAGACATATTTTACTGAAGATATATGTGTTTATGTAGTATTGCATTCATTTCTAATGCAATGGCATCTTCAGATCATTTTGTGAACGTTATAGCTCAAGCTTCATGTGTTGACAATTTCTAAAAATAGTAATCGGGGAAAACCGCTACAGCTAATGTACGGTGTATGCGGGCCGTCATCAGATCTAACAATTTGTTAGATCTGACTTTAGTGAGATTGCTGTTTTAATGCCAATATTGCACATGTCACAATTATCCTTATTCATTATTGCCTGGATGAACAGAGAAGATCTGGATCAGCCAGCACATCCATGCTGTCTTATCTGGATCTACACTGTTCACATCACTCTCTAACACTATCGGCTCATATACATTCACCTCTGTTATAGGCTGGGACTACTTTCAACTACGTTTACTTTGGCGCAACAAAATAGTACACTAACTACATTTAAAATAGCTTGGGTTTCTTTGGATTTAATGAAAGAAAGTGAAGATTTCTGTCATTTGCTATACCACAAGCTTTCAAATTCATAATTATGACTGTATACAACGAAGCTTCTTAGTTTGGTCAAAAATCTTGACATTGAGCCTTTGGCAGAGGTGTAAAGTGAGTGTAAGGAACGACAACTCTGCGAAGGAGATTGTGTTCACATTAGATTCACTTGGTCATTTTTGACCACGATGAAACCAGTGCAGATCCAGATCAGATGGGATGGTAGTGCCAGCTAATCTGGCTCTATAGTGGTTGTACATGCATTAACCCTTTCCTCCATAGATACACCTTTATTGCATGGGCGAACAGTTTAGATGCAGATCAGCCGGCACATCTGTGCCGTCTGATCAGGATCTAAACTGTTCCCTTTTAGATAGGTTGTTTCTGACCAAAATGCGACCAGTGCAGTTCCTAATCTGACGGCACAGATGTGCCGGCTGATTTGGATCTACACTGTTAGCCCACGCAATAAAGGTGTGTCTATGGAGGAAAGGGTTAACAGGCTTATATACTGAGTTAAGGTCATTTACCCTCTTATTTCATTTGCTTACCGGCATCCATTGGTTGTTTGGATCCAGAGACAAAAGAGCACTGCAGATCTCCAAGCCCGGCTAGCACCGGTGTACCTTTAGCAATACCAAACCAGTCCCTACACAGAGATCCTGCCTTTGATCCAGACTTAACAACCACTGGCAGTAAATACACTGGGAAATTGGCCTCCTGCAAGCTGCAAAACAAACAACGTTATTTAACCCTCTACAAGCCTTTTAACTCGTGTGCGAACAGTGTAGATCTTGATCAGATGACATGGATGTGCCGGCTGGTCTGGATCTACATTGTTCTCCCATGAAATTATTGTGTATCTATGGAGGAAAGGGATAATAACCTTTATTATTATGGGGATTTAATGGTGGATAATCAAGTATTTTCTATGTAAATATCTATTGATTTATTCAAATTTTCAGACTTAAGTCCTTCTTTCAAGAATATCACCAGAATTATAAGCTTTGCATAATAGTGAAAATTTACATAGAACTATTACTGACTTCCTTACACATTTCTGAAAAGTAATTTACAATCTCATATATTTCTTCATTTATTTTATACCTAAACAATGATTATATACATGATGTTGCTTTTTTCAATTTTATAGGCATTTGAGATAGAGTGATTATCTTCATTTTTTTAATGATATTAAAGTAATACTAATATATTAGTGTGTTGTTAGTTTTCAGAATTTCAATATCTGCACTGGTCTTATTTTGGTCAGAAATAACCTAACAAATCAATAAGCAAACACTTTAGATCCTGATCAGACAGCACAACTTGCTGGAAGATCTGAATTTAAACTGTTTTCCCATGCAATAAAGGTGTATCTATGGAGGAAAGGGATATTCAGAGTTTATAGTGGAATACCTCTTTTTTTAAGATTTGTTTAATATTCATTGTACCATTATAATTATAATGCATATAAATGATTCAACAGGTGTGTAAGTGGACTAATCAGTACATATAAGGATCTGTTGTGAGTGAAATTTTCTGGGAGAGTAAGGATATAAAAAATTGCACTTTCTTTCTTCACAGGTCTTCCAGTTTCAATTATGAACTTTGATATTAGAAAACACTTAATATTTAGTCCCTGATACATGATAACGCACCTTTAACCCTTTCCTCCATAGACACACCTTTATTGAGTGGGCGAAGTTTAGATTTAGATCAGCCAGCACATCCATGCCATCTGATCAGGATCTAAACTGTTCTCTTTTTGATTTATAAGGTTATTTCTGACCAAAATGCGTCCACTGCAGATCCTGATCAGACGGCACGAATGTTATGGCTGATCTGGATCTACACTAGTCGCATATGTGTAACAAGAGCTGTCAGAGGAGACAGCGCGCTTGACTATTCAAATCAATGGAAACAAATGCAATTTAAAGATTAAAACAATAACAACTATGGCCATACATTCATGTGCAATCAGGAAAAATATTAACAAGTGAATGGTACGGGAGAAATTCCTTAATGTACCATAAATATTAAACTTAACAGGGGAATAACTATGAAATATTTATGGATTTGTTAGAAAACTTGTTAGTAATTTTTTATTAGAGACATTTACTTTTGGTTCAATATCAATCACTTCAGTAATGTTACAGAAAAAGAACTGAAATGAAAGTATAATGGAAGTTTGAAGTTGATACCTTAAGTATTTGCAGAGTTATCGATGAAGTGCAGTTAAGTGAAAATATAAGTGAAAAAGGAACAGTGGAAAAAGGGGCATAACTTGTAGAGTAATTGTATTACAGTTATGGGTCTTGTTGTTTATGATGTAGATTTTGATGGTGAAAAGATATTCAAAGTTTCAATGAAATATCGAATAGTCGAGGTAAAAACTAAATGCAAAAGGGGCATAACTTTATATTTCCAATAGAGTTATGGATCTTGTTGATAATGATTTAGAAACTGATGGCAAACATATATTCCAAGTTTCAAAGTAATATCTCCTGTTGTTTCAAAATTATGGGACAATTGCATAAGTGAAAAAGGGGCATAACTTGAAAAATATTGGTAGCAGAGTTATGGGTTTGTTGATAATGACCTAGATTTCGAAGGTGAATATAATTTCCAGGTTTCAAGGTGATAGCTCAAGTAGTTTTAAAGTTAAAGGCCAAGTGATATTTTGCTTAACGCAAAATTTAAGTGAAAAAGGGTCATAATTTGAAAAATATTGGAAGCAGGGTTATGGGTCTTATTGGTTATGATGTAGATTTTGATGGTGAAAATATATTTCAAGTTTCATGGCAGTATCTCAAATAGTTTTAAAGTTATGGGCAAAATACATACTTTGCTTAACACAAAATGTAAGAAAAAAGGGGCATAACTTGAAATATATTGACAGCAGAGTTATGGGTCTTGTTGGTAATGATGTAGAATTTGATGGTGAATATATATTCCAAGTTTCAAGTTGATATCTCAAGTGGTTTATAAGTTATGGACCAAAGTGCATATTTTTCTTAACGCAAAATTTAAGTGAAAAAGGGGCATAACTTGAAAATTATTTGTAACAGAGTTATGGGTGTTGTTAGTAATGATGTAGTATTTGATGGTGAATATATATTCCAAGTTTCAAGTTGATATCATAAGTAGTTTTCAAGTTATGGACCAAAGTGCATTTTTTGTTTAACAGACGCCGACAGGGACGCCGACACCGGGGCGAGTAGGATAGCTCCCTTATTCTTCGAATAGTCGAGCTAAAAATGCGTATATTTGGGGGAAAGAGTTAATACAGTATGTTTACACCCCACACTTATGACCATGTTTGAGACTGCTTCTACACTTTCACAAGAAACCAGAAAAATCCTTTTCCATTACCAAATTGTCTCGTGTTACTTATTAAGGAGGAGGAAATTTTATACAAACACAAATTGCCCTCCATGTCTTGAAAGTTATTCACTTCGTTTTCTTGAACAACATCCCTAAGAAATCAAATACAAGGCATTGCTATTTTAGCACTAGCTTTTGCCAAATGAGCCATTTGGGTACAACTTAATCAATCTGGTTCCAAGTTTTTCATAAATTATAAGCTTGGCTCCTAAGATATAGAAAGTATGTGAGACAATTATGTCTTTAAAGAATGTTATATTTATATCCATGGAGTGCATATTGCATACATGTACTTGGCCAATTCAGCTACAACTGAAATGCTGCTAGCACTTACCTAGCATTCAGGTACTCACAATTTACCACCTCCCCACACCCCGACTTCATCACATGGGGGAGCTATGCAGATCCAGATCAATCCAAACATCAGTGCTGTCTGATCTGGATTGTTCATTTCTTGGTAAGAAATTACCTTATGATAATAAAATGGAACAGTGTAGAACCTGAACAGAATGATGCAGGGATGTGCCATCTGATCTGGTTCTGAAGTGTTCATATGTGTGCTAAAATTCATTTCTGTGGAGTAAAACCCCAGTTACACAGAGCCATTGGTGACTGGTAGATTTTTAGCCAAATTATGGAGTGAACTGATGACAAGGGATTTACCACTGATATCAACTATTGATCACCTATTTGCCGCTATTGGGGAAAGATGAGTTTCGTCTGTGATAAATTACCGATCGTGATTTTTAGACATGTTTAAAATTCTCGATTGGTGAAAATATTTTACAAATAACTGACCGACATCCTGTCTAAAACCGATATCACTGATCAACAACCTGTCTACAACCACTATCTCTGATGAGCAACCGATTAACTTATACTCACTTATACTCACCACCGATAGAAAAAATAAGATGAGAATTTTAGTGTACCAGCAACCCATGAAATATTTGGTTAACCCGTGGAACACTCGTCAATCACCGATGGCTGTTTACACAGAAATAAAATAACGCATGATAACCAATAAAAACAGCGAAAAACTTATTAATAAAATAAATTAACCGATTGGGCACCTACCGTCTGTGTAACTGGGGCCCAAAGGGATGAGGAACAAGTAATAGACTGGCTCAGACTGCAAGAATGAGTACATTACATTAAAATAACAGGTTGAGGGTTCAGGGTTTTTGAATGGATCAGTCTAGATCAGAACAAATAGCAAGATAAGAGTAAAATGGTACAAAACTACTAGTACAATTGTACATGTATTCTATCTTCATCATAATTCTGTATATCCTACGGTACCCATCCCGTCCCCTACTCGCTCAAATGCCATGGTAATAAATCAACCTTCAGACCTATAGTATTATGAAAAGCTTGTAAAGTACATCTACCTCAATATCAATGAATTTAGTTTTTTTTTAATTTCGTTTGAAACACAGTTTTACAATTATTGTATCTAAATCTTCTGCATAGTAAACATACTGTGCTTCCAAGGAAAGCATTTTTAACCCTTCACCCCATATCTTATATGCATTTGGTTAGAAAAAACCTAAATAAATTTAAAAAGGGAGCAGTGCAGATCCTGATCAGATGGCATGGATGTGCCAGCTGATCTGGATCTACACTGTTCACCTATGCTATGAAGGTGGATATATGGAAGAAAGGGTTAATCCATCTTGTGATAAGACCATCTTGTTCAATCTTCAGCATGTAATATCAGAAAAGAGCACTGAAAATAAGTAATCAGCTAAATCTAACAAAATAATATTTGAAATATTTTAGCAAAAACCGTTTTGATTGACATAAAGCACTGACTTTGAAGAAAATCTGCAATCGAAAACAATAAAATAACAAGAATTCGGTGTTCCATTTAATGTGTGGCCTGCTTGCAAAAAGTTGAAATGTGTGCCAATGTTTTATAACATTTGATAAAAAGATGTAATTCAATTTGCATTGCAGAACTTAAATTATAAGACCCAGTAAGTTTTAGAAAGATACAAATCTGCTGATAAGGTATTAAATCTTTATATATAATATCACATCCAAAGCTGTTTACTCCCAAGATTCCTGACAGAACAACATACTTAGACAATTATAAGCCACATAGAATTTGTTTTCTTTTTTAGCCTTTTGAAAATACTCTGAAAGTGGAATAACTCAAAAAATGGTCAACTGTTACAGGTAGTTATGATTCTTGACAGATGAGGCTTTCTTTGTGCAAGTAACACTTTTCCAGGTTTTATGTCAATAGTACCACAACTACTTTTAGGTTAAAGTCATTTAAAAGTTACATAACTCATAACAATAAAGGTGAAAGAAGAGTTGTCTTTCTTGTTTATAAAAAAACTTTCATTCACTTATTTTCTAAAGATTGTGAAAATAGCAATTTCCCAGTTACAAGCAAATGATGTCATTTGAAAGGGGCATAACTAAAAAAACAGTCATTCTTGTTTTCTCAAATGGCTTTGTTTATGAGGATGATATATATTCCAAGAATGAAGTTAATTGGAGGAGTGCTTTCAAAATTATAAGCCACATTAAATTTCATATTAAAGTCATTTTAAAAGTGCATGACCAAAAAAATAGTCAAACTATGGCTTTAAAATTGTTCATGCTGGAGATGTAAAAAGAACTGTATGAATTGAGTGCTTCTGTGATGATGGTGAAAGTTACCTTTGCCTCAGATCTACTAACCTAGTAACTAATACTGTTCTTCCTTTCCAAATATAATACAGCTTTATCATTGATACTAAAAATAAAAGCTGTGACCATTAACAGGCCAGTCATGACGGCCTGATGAAGTGTGCATTACTACTAATCAATTAAGAGTTATCCCCCTTGGATAAAATTTAAAATTAGTACTTTATAAACCAGAAAATCCTTCAAAAACAGCCCCAGTATTTATCAGCAATATAATAAGTCAATCTTGACAAATTGTTAATCTTGATTAATCAGCTAATAAAATTCAGTGCTGTAATACTTTTGTCAAACCGACTTTTATCTTCCATGTCATCTAAAAAATCTGGTCACAGAGTTTGTGGACATTAATTATTGGGTAACAGCCGGACTAGAATAAGTAATAAAATATGAAACCAGTAAAGCAATATAATGTTACTTAATCCAATTATTGATTCACCCAACAGGCCACCTTTGCGGGACATATAATATATATAATCATGCTCCCCTTTGTATACAGATTAAATGCCGGTGTCTTAATAACCTTGATTCCACATACAATATGCGACTTACCAGTTATTTTGAATTTAAAAATACATTTTAATGAATTGCCAGATTAATAATAAAGTCACAACTGTTCTACACTACCCACACAGAGTTAATTACATTTCATGAACAAATGGTTAACTTTGAATGCATGTATAAGATCCCAATAATATATCGTGATAAATATCATGATAAAGCCGGCCCATATCACGATATATTGGGATACGTTTTCCCCTGTGATACCCATCCCTACAAAGTATGTCATGCTTGTCTTTTTTCAGATCCTTAAAGAAAACAAATTTATGCCCAACCAAGGGGTCTAACTGCTGAAACCTGGGATAGTAGCAAAAGAAATTCATACCCTGTCAATCACTTAGCTCCCTTTTAGAAGCCAGCAAACCAGCCATGGTAAACTTGATGCCTGTTGGCAATATATCAACTCCACCGGCATTTAACTCTTTACTCCACAGTTAAGATCCAGTGCCGACTGATCTGGATCTACACATTTTGCACATGCAATGAAACCTTTATATGGGTTTTATGTTGTAAAGGGTAAAGCCATTTGACATTTTTGCTAAATCTTAGAGGATTAATGTCAGGATTCAGAACTATGGATTCCCCTGACATACAGTGAACAACTAGTTGTGTTCCAGGTTGTTCAATACATAACAACTCCATGCAATAGACAGTACAATAAATTAGCCTCCATCACCATCCAAATGAATACTTTTTGTTAGACACTAGCTCATTAACCCTTTCCTCCATATACACACCTTTATTGCGTGGGCGAACAGTGTAGATCCAGATCAGCCGGCACATCTGTGCCGTCTGATCAGGATCTGCACTGTTTGCTTTATGATTTGTTTGGTTATTTCTGACCAAAATGCGACCAGTGCAGATCCTGATCAGATGGCACAGATGTGTCGGCTGATCTGGATCTACACTGGTAGCACGTGAAAAAATGTATATATAAAAATGTGTAAAAATGCATATATATATGGAGGAAAGGGTTAAGGTGAAGTCTGATTGAGGTTCTTTTAGCCTTTGCAAAAGTTACCGGTATGCTTCGGACAAAAGATCTTGGACCAACAGCCATTGTAATTGTGTCATCGCAACTTAACATCGTAACTCATCGCAAGCTGTCAACGAAAAATGTCACAAGGACCCATTAAAGTGCTTCTGTCAAAAACAAAAACAGTTCCACAAGCTGTTGCATCTCAGGGTAAATTTTGTTCAATTCTATGGGATTCTGCCAAGATATAGCCAAAATACCCTTTATTTAAGGAAAATATTGTAGGGGTCATATTCAGGGTTTTTCGGAAATTTCCAGTCAAAGGATCATCTCCCAGGTAAAATGGAACCCCTGTAAAAGCACATTTACAATGGAAGTATAATCCAAATTCATTACCCACAAAGTTACACATGTGCACAGAGGCTTGCATACCCATGCAGTTTGTTAAGTCTTAGATCAAGATCATGATAGCTTGATAGATGACGGGATTACCGTAATCCAAATTCAGACAGGCTAATCCCAAAAGCATGTAGCAGATTTCCTCCCCAATCAAATCCTCAATGCTATATTTACTGATAGCAATCATTCCTTTACATTCTTATATACTTCTTTACATACAAGTTACATAATAATTATATGCATGTATCCCCAAAAATTTGTCTCCATAGATTTGTTCTTGTGTTATTCTATCAGTGTTAAACCATGCTCATACTATAAAGTCTTCAAATATCTTAATTTTGTTACAGTTGGAAGAATAATAATTATATTGTCTAACTTCTCTCAGCATTATGTAATTAAATACTGTTATGTTCCCTGGTTTTAACAATATTCCGAAATTTATAGGTAAAGCCTAACTTTTTCTTTACCTTTAAACCCTTTCCTGCATTTATAAGCCTTAATAGAGTGGGCAACAGTGTAGATCCAGATCAGCTGGGACATCTGTTCGACTTTTGATTTTTTTAGGTTATTTCTGACCAAAACGCAAACCATGCAGCTCCTGATCAGACAGCATGGATATGCCGGCTGATCTGGATCAACACTGGTCAAACATGTGTTAAAATGTGTATTTAAGGAGTAAAGGGTTAATAATTTAGACCTACATTTTAGAATTCCATGTTAGGGTCTCCGAGCAGAAGTATCCCCAGCTTGTTGCAATCTGACTGCTCATTACAGGTTTGTCCAGACCGCACAGTAACATCACCAGGTAGTCCATTACCCCACCCACTGTGTTGTACAGCAACAGGGAGGATGGCTCAAATTGCTTCATCCAAAACAAGGTAACACAGCCAAACCCTGCCGCCAGACACTGATGTGAGTCAGGTTTTGGTAATGCCATTATAAACTCACTCGAAGCTCTCTTATCTTGCCACGTGATCAGGTGGCTTGTTACCGATTCTAACTTTTCATCTTCAAGTGGTTTCTGTAAGTCACTGTCCCAGAGTAGAACACCATGCATCTGACCAGAGACGCAGATACATCGCACATTAGCTCGATTTCGGTCTGTGATTCTCATTAAGCAATCACACAAGTTTGATAGTATTTTACCAACATCCTGTTCCGATCTGGCAGGTTCATCCGGATATGGAACATCAGCACCAGTTGTTTCCGAGGTGCAGAAGACTTGAGCCTTTGTTAGGATGTCTACCAGAGAGACCTTCACCGAGGTAGATCCCAGATCAATGCCCAGACACAGGCCAGACATTGCTGCAGACGTTATCTTCTCCAATTACTCTGAAATAAACAAGAGACCGTAGACATGTCACCTCGAAATGGTGATCATTCCTGGGAATAATTTTTAAATCCAACTATAAATAACATGTTATAGACAGGACACAATTTTGCTGCAAGGTCATGCTTTGACCTTCACGGTAGTGACCCAAATGTTGCACGCTACACTTTGTCTCATTATGGTGATCATTTCTCGGAAAAAAAATTTAAAATCCGACTTCAAATAAAAAAGTTATGGGCCAGACACGACTTTGCTGCAAGGTCATGCTGTGACCTTGACCTTCAAGGTAGTGACCCAAATGTTTTACACGACACGTCATCTCAATATGGTGATCATTACTGTGAAATAGTTTTAAAATCCGACTTCAAATAAAGAAGTTATGGGCCGGACACGATTTTGCTGCAAGGTCATGCTGTGACCTTGACCTTGAAGGTAGCGACCCAAATGTTGCGCGCGACACATCGTCTCATTATGCATTATGGTGATCATTTCTGTGAAATACTTTTAAAATCCGACTTCAAATAACAAAGTTATGGGCCGGACACGAATGCGGGACGTACTGATGGACGTCCTGACAAATCGGAACTTAAGTGGCTATCCTTTTGTTCTCCCCATTGTTCTTTTTAGCCACATAAACCGAAATAGCCACATAAACCCATTACGGAATGAATGACATCAAAGAAAATGTACAGTTACCTATTGTCCCTATAGCCACCTAAGTACCAATTTATCCGGTCGGACGGACAGACTGACGGACAACCCGGCGACTATATGCTCCCCCGTATTTCTTCAGGGAGCATAAAAAAGCATAATAGTCATTTAACCCTTTACTCAATAAAAACCCATTAACTGTGTGGGCAAACTGTGTAGAACGGGTGCCATCTGATCAGGATCTACACTGTTCACTTTTAGATTCATTAGGTAATTTCTGACCAAGATGTGACCAGTGCAGATCCAGATCATATGGCACTGATGTGCCAGCTTCTCTAGACCTACACTGTTGGCGCATGCATTAAAACCCTTATATATGGAGTAAATGATTATCCATCATCTCCATGGATAGGGTTTAAACAACTGTATTCCATGTGTGACCAGTGTAGATCCAGATGAGCCTGTACATCAGTGCAGTCTGATCAGGATCTAGACTAATCACTTTTAGATTCTATTCTGTCTCTTATGACAAAGACTTTACCATTGAAGATCAAGAACACACTCCATAAATACACAGACAGATCTGGATCATATAGCATGAATACACAGACAGATCTGGATCATATAGCATGAATACACAGACAGATCTGGATCATATAGCATGAATACACAGACAGATCTGGATCATATAGCATGAATACACAGACAGATCTGGATCATATAGCATGAATACACAGACAGATCTGGATCATATAGCATGAATACACAGACAGATCTGGATCATATAGCATGAATACACAGACAGATCTGGATCATACAGCATAAATACACAGACAGATCTGGATCATACAGCATAAATACACAGACAGATCTGGATCGTACAGCATAAATACACAGACAGATCTGGATCGTCAGCATAAATACACAGACAGATCTGGATCATACAGCATAAATACACAGACAGATCTGGATCATACAGCATAAATACACAGACAGATCTGGATCATACAGCATAAATACACAAACAGATCTGGATCATACAGCATAAATACACAGACAGATCTGGATCTACATACCTGTTGCACAGAAGATATAAGCATATATCCAATGAATAAAGGTTAAAACACTTTAAGCCTTTGCAGCAGAAGTGACATAAAAAATCATGGAATTTTCTCAGTGACTATGTCTGGAGATTTCCACAGATACTGTGCTTTACTTTAACATGATAGGTGTTTAGTTAGATCGCTCGTTTCAATCTCCTGTACTTTGTTAGAAGTTCAAACAAGAGGACCATGACGGACAGAGGCAGTCTACTGGGCTGCAGATTTTAAATCTTAGATTTAAAACCAGTCTCAAATCTCAAGCATCTGATTGGCTGAAATGGCAACTAGTCGCCATTTCAGCTAATTAGATGCTTGAGATTTGAGACTGGTTTCAAATCTCAGTTTAATAATCTTGAGGCCAGAAGTTTAACACTTTCATCCATAGACACATTGATTGCATGGGTGAACAGTGTAGATCCAGATCAGCCGGCACATCTGTGCCATCTAATCAGGATCTGCACTGTTCGCTATTTGATTTATAAGGTTATTTCTAACAACCAGTGCAGATCCTGATCAGATGGCACGGATGTGCCAGTTATTTTTGATCTACACTGGTCGCACATGCATAAAAATGCGTATTTATGAAGGAAAGGGTTAAACATAGGCCCAAGAGGGATAGAGGCTCTCTATTGACTGTAACAGTTTCACATAACACTCCATCATTTTATACAAACAATACATAGGTAAGTATCATTTCAGGTTGATGTAGAAACTTTCATCAAATTCATTGTTTGGCAAAGTTTTACATAAACTATAATCTCCTGCAAGTCTAAGGAGCAAAGGGAGGGAGAGCTTAAAGAGAATAAAATGCTGTGCCCAAGGTTATAAAACTGAGCATGGAAACCAGTCTCAAATCTCAAGCATCTGACCAGTCGCCATTTCAGCCAATCAGATCCTTGAGATCTAAGACTGGTTTCTAATCTCAGCTTTATAACCTTCAGTCCTGAGCTTCTCATGGTTCTTGTGAATAACAAGTAAGTTTGTGACATGATGAACATACTCTTCAGTATAAATCAGTATGTAAATGATTCTTTGTTACACGCTTCTTTGTCAAGGCCCGGTCACACAGCGATTTACGGCTTAATCACGGCAAAAAACCGTCAAAAAGTGGTCTCCCGTGAAGCAGACAATGTTGTTCGCCTTGGTGTCGAGTTTAAGACGAGCTAAAGTCGATTTATGGACGTGGCAGGACGCGGGGAGAATTCGAAACGACCTCGGACGCGGCAAAAAGTTTTGAACTGCTCAAAATTTTAGCCCGCGGACAACCACGGGCGACACACGTGGTAAAGACGTGCAACACACGTGAAACACACGTGATAATCCGTGTTCCGGCAGTGATTAAAACTTGGGGAGACGCAGTGAGACGCGAAAGTTTAGCGGTCTGTCACTGGCAGAGCACGGTCATCGGACGGGTGTTACGCGTTGGTATCATGGGAAATAGCGTGTGTTTTGCGGCTATCACTGACAAGTGGATTTTTCAGCGTACATAGCACTACCTAAGCCCGTTTAAACGACGTCTGGAACAAGTGCTAAATACGATTGTTCACTGCCTAATCACTTCTGTATCACTTCTGATTTGCGGCATATAAATACCGCAATTTTCTGAGACCTCAGCACTTGCAGTCTAGATGTCAAGGGGTGAAAATGAACCCTCAACGTCGTGATGCCCTCATCTTTATGCTTCAGCACCAACAGAACCAACTGATACAGGCCCAACATATCCTTGCTGAGAGAAGAAGAAGAAGGAGGAGGAGGAGGAGGGTGGTACGGAACATCTGGGTGCGTGACTGGATTGCGAGGAGACCTCAGCTGGGGCTTTACGACCGTCTTATGGTCGAGTTGCGTAACGAAGATCCAAGAGCCTTTCAGAACTTTATGAGGATGCCGTGAAGTGATAAGTGGTAAGCCGTGCTTAGGCAGTGTTTCAGCAGTGGAACAGCCGCTGACAGCCAGACCACGTTCAAAGCACGGCCAAGCCAAAATTGACCAAAAATTACCACTTACGACCACGTCCACTACATTTTCATGACTTTTTGTACGTGATTTAGACGCGGAGTTCTGTGTGACCGGGCCTTCAATTGTACCACAAATTGATATTTGAGAAAAAGAACTCAACAAAGCCTCCCCTTTAAATTCATTATTGCTGTACATTATGAAAGTAGTCTTAAGATGTTGTCCCAAGTTCTCATTCAATACAGTGACCTTGTAAATCAAACCAAATCAATCAGTCTTAAGCAAATACATGATAGTTACCAGGGATTCTAAAATCGTCGGGAAAACGGTCATTGACCGATTTTCGGTAAAAATGTCCGATTGAAATTTCAAAATTGGTAAGAAAAATCGGTCATGAAAATTTCAGTCAGTATAAGTTTCCCTTAGTGGCCCATAACTTGTTAAGGAAATTACCTACATGTACATTTTTTCACGCTTAATCCGCTATAAACCTGTCAATTACCGACTGCACAACTCTGCTACCATGACTACAGTCACTACACGCCGCTAGAATAGCCTGCGGCATAGATGAAACGGGAAATGGTCGGTCTCATTTGAACAACGGACGAGTTCACTTAATTTGCAATTGAACTGCGGCTAGTCAAAGGCGGGTAATTAACGAACTATATGTTTGATGACTGAATTAAAAGACTCAGTATTTGTGATTGTCATAATTTACGAAAACAATATAACAGTTTGCAATTAAAGACAGACAAGTTTGTTCGATGTGAGTAATTCTAATTAACCGACGACGGAATAAAATTAAAAGGACGTTTAAAATTGCAATTACTCAAATTTTAAGAAACGTATATAATGCAGATTTTACTAAAAATGTTGCCTTTCACTAAAAATTGACTACTTTGTTAATTCCCGTAGTGACTAGCACAACGCATTTTCCTTACGAGTGACGTAAACGGTGCATATGTAACTTTTTACTTTCGGTTTCGTTTTTAGCTTACCGATTTATTCAGACTTTGATGATGGTAAAAATGTTATTTTGTGTGGGACGTAGAAAATTATTAAATAAAGATCGAACAATTGATCGGCGTCGGTGTGATTGCGGATGATATTGGGGGGGGGGGGGGGGGGGGGGAAGGGGGGATAATTTTGGCTGGGGTGGGTGGGGGTCGGTCGTAATGGCGGGAATTTCGGCGGCAAATGTCCGATTGGGATTTGGAAATTTTAGAATCCCTGATAGTTACTGTGCCTAAGATCATAAAACTGAAACTGAAGACCAGGCACCAAATTCAAGCATAATCTCTCGGAGATTAGTCTTCAGTTTAACCAATCAGATGCCTGTGATATGAGACTGGTCTCCAATCCCAGTTTAATGATAGTGGACATTAGTTTGAGACCATGCTGATTACATGTATCAAGTTTTTTTCTCTCAAAGCAAGGAAGATACAATGTACCTTTTACAGATTTCCATCTGATTTTCTCCCATTCATTTATATAAGAACCATTGGCTATAATCATGAAAACATAGCAAAAAATAAAAGTAAATAAAACTATTTTTCTTTGTTAACCCTTTACTTCATAAACATATCTGTATTGTGCGAGCAAACAGTGATCCAGATCAGCTGGCACATCTGTATAGGATTAAAAGACAGTTCTACAGTCTACAGTTCTAAGTTTTCATTGGGACTCAACTGCCATTACTCAAATTGTAGATTAAAACATCAACATCTATTGATCAGTATTTTATCCAAACCTGAGCTATTAGCATATAAAGCTGATTAATAGCCCCTCAATACAGGGTTGTCAGAGGAGACATGAAAATTGCCTCACAAATATCTTAATTTGATGCCAATCTTATCTCCAAAATTGCAGAAGCTACAGAATTACAGAGACATTGATTTTCTTCTTTTTTCTAATAAATCTTGCCGGTGAGTTTTAAGATATTATGAGATAAGATATAATGAGATTTATGCTGAAGTAACATTAAAGTACATGTATCTTAAAAACTGCTATAGTATTTTACCGCAGCAGATTTGTAATAACCCTGCCCTCCTCCAACACATGATAGACTCAGCCACATGACATATGTTTTGAATATATGCACACAATCCCAAACATTAAAGCTTAAAAACTCACAGGGGCGAAACTCTGTTACACGAGAACATGTATGTAGGCGACTTAAGTAACAGTTTGTGACTTTCTGAACAATTATAAGTTCATTACTTTAAAGTGCACAATTTGACGCCGTTTTCTTTGTAGGATTCCTCGGTTTTATTGAATAATTGTTTGATTCGTGTTTGGAAGAAATACAGGTATATATACATAGGATTTATTACTTTTTCCCAGTAGTATAATTAACGATATTTTTAAAATTACTTTACAAGAATCTACATCAAATCGCAATGATCACTGTCCGCAATTAAAAAAAGGCCAGTCATATTGTTTCCAAACCTTTTTATATGTCTCCTTGGCTTAAATGAGTATTTTTTAAATATTTTTTGCTTGAAACATGCCTTTTATAATTTTAAGCTGTCATTTAAACAATATTGTAACGGTTGTGTCGATGACTCAATACTTGTTGTAATGGTTTGGTGACTACTCTGTTACAGTTTGTCGACTACCTACAAGGCTATGGAAAACAAACATCAGTTTTGTGGAAACTTCGAGTAGCAAAGACGAAACAGACCTGTAAATGAATGTTTCTGTAACAGAAGACGGTGAACCACAGCCAATTTTGCCCAGAAATGCAAAACAAGCACCAACCAAGTCATCTTCATCAGCCTGTAGAAAGATTTACCCTTGCAAAAAGTGTAACTTTTCATCGTATGATCCTTCAAACCTGAGAAGACACTCTAGTGCTGTACATACAAATAACAAACATTCTTGTGATTCACATGCACGAAAATACAATTCAAAATATGATCTCATAGAAAATATCCAGTCGTGTCACCAGAACTATTCATTTATGTGTGAAAATTGCTCCAAATCATTCTAGAACCGAAAATCACTAGGTCGACATAGAGTACGCGCGCAGTCACAACGTAAAAAAGTACACATGTCACTACTGTTCCAAAAATGGGTAACAAAGACAATTTCTGTGGTCACCTTAATTCGAATTTGCAAAGTAAAGCAAATTCATGGGCAACACGCGCAAAATCGGAATTTTTATTTTTTCACAGCTCTGTCGGGAACCCATGAATCCGCAGGTCAGTCACTACGCTACATAGCGAAAAAAGGATAAAAAAAATCCGAAAACGCAGGCTCTCGAGTAATAGTGTATGTAGGATAATCCGATATCTTTGAAACTTTCAGGATTCAGAGATTGTTGAGGTGAGCTCATGGTCGGCGTTTCAGAGCTGTACACTGTCGGGAACCCTTGAATCGGCGGATCGGGCTTTACGCTACCTAAGGCAATTCACTATTTTAGCATAGCCTCACGAGTAAACGTGTATGCATAATTATATGATATCTTTGAAACTTTCAGGGTTCTTAAAGATCTTTGAGGTGAGCTTAATTGCAAAATTCCCAAATGGGTGCTTCACTATCTGATGTTTGATAACATCTATTTCTTCTTTAATAATATATTTGCATGGAATTGTTTTGCCCTGAAAATACCTAAAAGTCGTCAGCTAGACTGTTAACGTCAATGCAAAGGTCGTCAACTACATTGTATTCCGTAACAGTGTAGTCCCAAAACCGTTACATTAAATGATAAATAAAAATATAAAAATGTCCATTTATCTTGTGAGTTGTACTAATTTGACAATTTTGAAGAGTTTCTGCACTTTCTGATCATTTAAAAGAGGCATTTTCAAGAAAAAAGTTGTTGTGGAATGCTGTGTTTTTAAAAGTGTTTAACCACATATTAGCTTTAGATCATGTGAAATATTTATTAAGTAAAACAGTTATTACGTGTTATTAACTAAAGTTATTGTTGTAGTCAGCATTCATAAATATCGTTTGGACATTAAACACAACGAACACATCTTTTTTATAGCTTTTGATGCCATGCTCATCTGTTTTCATTCATATTTAGTAACTCACGCTTCAAACATTGTTCATAGTCGTCAACAAACCGATACTTAAGTCGTCTACATACATGTCCTCGTGTAACAGTTCGCCCCTGTGAAAACTGTAAAAGTTGTTTACATCACAAACTCTTCAGAAATAACATAGTATTTAAAAAAATGAAGAGTGTAGATCCTGATCAGATGGCACAGATGTGCAAGCTGATCTGGATCTACACCCTTCACCCATGCCATAAAGGCAATTATATATAGAGCAAAGGGTTAGAGTATTAGACATGTTAACAACATTTTCTGCACTCAGATAAATTCTATAAATTGAACTTGAGTGTATAGCAGACTACTTTTTATTCACCAATTTTAAGTGCAATTTCTGAAGGTGTAAAATTGTTTAATATGATTTCTGCCGGAAAATTTTATGACTTTTTTCTAATCCATGAAATAAAACATTGTTTCTATTTTATCTTGCTCCAACATACATAGATAATGTTCACCTCAGACAGGTACAATCATCTACTGTAGTTGTGATAGAAGTTTAAACTAATGCGTACTTATTTTAATAATTTTAAATAGTAAAAATCTGAACAACTTTTTTGTTGCTTTTAGTTTGAATTCTTTGGTTAACCCTTTCCTCCATATATACTCATTTTTACGCTTGTGCGACCAGTGTAGATCCAGATCAGCCGGCACATCTGTGCCGTCTGATCAGGATCTGCACTAGTCTCATTTTGGTCAGAAATAACCTTACCAATAAAAAAGCGAACAGTTTAGATCCTGATCAGACGGCATGGATGTGCTGGCTGATCTGGATCTAAACTGTTTACCCATGCAATAAAGGTGTATCTATGGAGGAAAGGGTTAAGGATTAAACAAGAGGGCCATGATAACACTAAAACACTCACCTGAAGCTAGTAATACCAACAAAATAACTGACCACAAAATTTTACTACTGAAACTAATAAACGGCCATAATCCTGATAAAATAATTACAAAAAAATCTTCCTTTACAATCATCTACACATCCTGCCTGATCATTAGTGTCTATAAAAAAATTTATCAGATAGTTAATGAGGAGCTGATGCTATAAAATTGTGAAACTAAAACCCACTCGGGGCCATAACTCTAGTAAAAAGTATTCCAGGAACAAATCTTGTCTAAATGATCATCTACACATTATGTCTAATCATCTCAGCAGCTGCCAAATAGTAAACTGTGAGTTAAAGCCACACAATTTTATAAATAACAAATGATCACTTTGGTAAAAATGGTTGCAGGAAAATCTTTTATTTATGACCATCTACACATCCTGCAAGATCATCAATGCCCAAGGTTATAAAACTGAGCATGGAAACCAGTCTCAAATCTCAAGCATCTGATTGGCTGAAATGGTTTCCATGCACAGCTTGAGTTTTGAGACTGGTTTCCATGCTCAGTTTTATAACCTTGGGCCCAGTGCAATTTCTAATGAAATCAGACAGACATTAAATAAGGATTAGATGCCACAAGATCTGCAGGACATACCTAAGGAGGAGTGGAAGTTTGCATGTATCAGTTTATGCCTACCTCAAAGGGTCAATTTAAAAATAAATATTTTACTTGTTATCAAAGACAGAAGCAGTTCTATTATTTGTTCAACACCAGAATAAGTTTTTACTGCAAAACTATTATACTGTATAACTTATTGACTGACAATGCCTTGGTAAAATTAACTCAACCAATCGTCATCATCACATTCACCATAATCATCACATTCATCATAATCATCACATTCACCATAATCATCACATTCACCATAATCATCACATTCACCATAATCATCACATTCACCATAATCATCACATTCACCATAATCATCACATTCACCATAATCATCACATTCATCATAATCATCATCTTTTACCCTTTCCTCCATATATATGCATTTTTACGCATGTGCGACCAGAGTAGATCCAGATCAGCTGGCACATCTGTGCTGTCTGATCAGGATCTGCACTGTTTGGCATTTTGATCAGAAGTAACCTAATGAATCAAAAAGCGAACAGTTTAGATCCTGATCAGACGGCAAGAATGTGCCGGCTGATCTGGATCTTAACTGTTCGCACATGCAATAAAGTTGTATCTATGGAGGAAAGGTTTAATTCACTGACTATCACTTCACTAGTCCACTGAGACAATGACTAGCTGGATTCAAGCCTGAATGATGTACCGATGTAACATCAAAGCTTCAGACTTAATTAGAATGTAAACTGAGATGCTTACATGAAATGCCATCATTATCTTAGATATAAAACCTCACAAGACTTTTTAAGGCAAATTGTATTATTGATTTAAAACATGTGATATCTTGTTTCGCATAAATTTGCATATGGCATATTACATATAATTTATGTATTAAATGACATTTGCTGCCTGGTAACTAATGGAACATGCTTGAGATTCAGGGATAAATCATATTTTTTTATAAAATATGAAAAATTCATTAAGTCCCATGATTTGGAAAAAATAATAATCTATTCTGAGCTCAAAATGAAAATGAACAAAAAGGGGGATGTAAAGATTAAAGTAGCAATGTCTTACATTAAGTCTTGATTTACATTTATGTAGTATCAATAAAATACCTCTGGTAGAGTTAGAACTCAAGATGAATAAATTTCCTTGAAATATTTTATAAATACATGTATAAATAATAACAATTTGTTACAAGAGCGAAATCTACAAGCTTTTACGTAACTTAACTTATAAAAAGTCTCCCTCCTGAGTATTGAATCAGGGGTCTCTGCTAGGGAGGCGAGGGCCATAGCCACTACACCAAAGGCATTTTGTGGTTCTGGACTAGAAGTAAACAATCAGTACCAAAAGAACTAGAAAGGAACCAGTAAGAACTAGAAATATCTGCACTTTTCTATCATTTTACACTTTGTACTGTTCGCAAGTGTTTACCATACACCCATGGATATTCCAAATAAAATCATATTTAAGCCATCAATTGACTTAACTTGTTAGTTATACCGTAAATATGTTTTTCTCCGATACAATTATTGCTTTTAAAAATGAAATTGCCTGAACATGTAAGTACAAGGTTAATACTTATACGCACAATATAAAAATCATTACGGTAATCATAAACAACACCCACTAACAACCAATCAAAAATATCTATTTCCTGCGGCATAAAAAGTTTTATTGACAAAATTTCATTGGTCGAAAAATTAGGTCAAAATTGAGCTTAGACAGCTAATGCAGAAGAAGCGAACAGAAATTTGACAAGTAGCAAAGTTCACAAAATACAGCATTTGACTCATGACCATCTGATTATGACCCCTTGAAAATTCTCAGCAGGGGTCAGATGACCCCTGGATTAACAACAGCTATTGAAATCCCTGAAAGTTAAAAAAAAAAGTGAGTGAGCCAGCCATATCAGAAATATCCACATTCAGAAAACACAGCCTTTCCACAGAGCCAAAAAGTAGAGGGAAAGAAAATATTGCTTTATTATTTCATCCATTCCAAAAAGACATCATAAACAATTACAAAAAAGATCCTTAGAGTTTACCCAACTTGGAACAGTCATGGCAAAGCAAAGTGACATTGGAGATTTAAAAGAGATTCTAGGGTACAATGTACACTGTGTTTTTCAAGACGGTATTAAGTAGCGTGAATATATTAGTGCTACTTAGTTTGGATATATATTAACAGTCTTTTTGTTTTGTGTCCAGGATAGATGCGCATGCGCAATGTGAAGTAACGCCAATGTGGGTCGCCATAAGAACTAAATAATTTGATTACAGGAATCTAAAACTCTTCATCGTTAACTTCATGATTTAGAAAAGAAGTTGCATACAGATTTGTGTTTAACAATTTTATCATTACGAAGTATGAAACATAAATGAATTAGCATGTCCCGTACTGCAGAAAAAAGTAGGTCATCAGACATTGCAGCGTGTTGTAGAAAACGAGTGAACACTGTTAGCGACTGCTGACCTTCTTGTGATAATCAAAAGTTAGTTATTCGATCGGCATTTATTCCTACTGAGAAGAAGCACAGTTGCCCATGTATCTTTCCGTTCCATTGATTCGTTGTTTTAAATTGTTATCTTAGGATACTGAGAAATCGATACCGGATGTTTACACAATTTGAAAGGGGGTAACACTAAATACGGAAATACACTTTTACCGAAAAATACCGAAATACACTTTTGAATATCGAAATACACGTAATAATTGGTAATTAAAACAACGAATTTAAATAAATCTTGGGCATTTATTTCATATATACTAATATTATAACATATTATCTTATTTCAACAACAAATAATGCTTTAATTTCCATTTATTAAGTGTATTTCGGTAATCAAAGTCTATTTCGGTATCTTTCGGTAAAATAGTGTATTTCGGTATTCAGTACTACCTATTTGAAATAACTTATATTAAACTCTGTGACTAAATGGTGGATTTAAGATTCATTTCGGTATTGAATGACTGGTATTCAGTTTGGAAGAATTGATTAAGTGAACATCTTTTTGTAGACCAAGATATATGGAAATTAATCAAGACTCACTGCTGAAAATAAAGTGTTGACAAATAGCTGTTTTTTACGTTTTTATATGGACAGTGTTGGCTGTTGCTGTGCATATAGGAACATATAAGATAGCAAGTGCATTTTTGTTGTCTGGCCTACAAATAAAATGAAGAAGCAACGCAACCTCTTCTGAGAGAGGAGTCACTGCTAGTTGAAGCTTACTTTTAGACCAAGTCCATATTGGTTACACATGAGATGTGAGAATGGCTCATAATCCAAAGGTAGGAGGATTTTCGTTGTTGGCTAATTTGGTAAAGAAATGGTCACTTACATTTATTTCACAGAGAAAATTATATAAATCACTGGAAAACATATAATAAATAGTGGTCGATATCTCATATAATTTGATAGTATTAGTTTGTAATGTGTTCAAGGATTCTGCATGTAAAATAAGTCTTGATTTATTCACAAATGTTTTATCATGAATTTTGCCCGAGAAGTATTTATCGTATTAAATTTAATATATTTTGCAAAAGACAGTGTTTTCTGACAAGATGCCTTTAAATGTTTTCCGAACAAGTCGCTTTCAAAATATGTGGTAACTTTATAGTTTCTTTTGAGTTATATAGGTCCCAAAACATATTTCATAATACATGTATGTGAAGTTTTATAAAAAGTTTCAAGCTGTTTTTGTATGAGTTTTTACGTGGCCTGATCTCTGAGTCTCTTAAAATGATGCAACGTTAAAGAATGCAGGATGTACTCATCTTGTAGTGTTTTTATAATGCATTTTTCTCCTCACCAGTGTTTAGATTTCAGTCACGTTATTATGTAAATATTACAAACTCAATCAGATTTAAGCTGCACTTCAGTTGTTCTTTTTAACAGCATTGAAATAAGTAAAGTTATGGAATGAAAGGAATTGATAAGCAGCAGATAACTTCCAGGCTTTTAATTTTTCACATTACCACCTTTGAATATGCAAAATTGATACAAAGGTTAATTGTGTTGCTTTTATTCGCTACAAGTACCAACTATATTGTGGATTGTGATCGGAATGAGATGCTCGGATTGTGTTCAATAAATAAAAAATGCCTTAGTTAGATGCATTTCGTTATTATTATTTTTTTTTTCTTAACATTTTTCAAAATATAGTGTATTGCATATTTTACATAAAAATATGAAATCTCTCTGTGAATAAAGAATTATTTTTTAAATTATTTTAACAGAAATTAACACAGTTTCATGTTTTTGTCATGAGCTATTCAGTAAGAAATTTCAGAAAATATGTCTTAAAAAAATTACCCCATCATGCAAAAAAAAAAGGTTCCAAAGTGAAGTTCACGGTCTCCTGTACTAGAGGAAGCCTGAATGTCTTCAAGATATAATATCGCTTTCATCAATTATATGGTAAAATTTATATATACTGTTGTTTTTAAATTATACATTTTGTAAACAAATTTATTACGTAAGAATTGGGGAAAAGGTTGTATTCTAAATGGTCATTGAAAAAATGAATAAATGGTTCAGTTTTCTCTGACCAATAGACCGTCTGTAAAACAGCAAGTTACTGTTTTACTTTTTCTTGTTATTCGGTGAAAAGATCATCAAACAAAATGTTTTATGGAAAACGCCTGTGAAGTATCAACATTAACACTTTCCTCCATAGACACACATAAAAATGCATGTACATGGAGGAAAGGGTTAAATCATCACCTTAGTGCAAATATAAGCAACATTACAATAAGATAAAGTTATACCATTATTGCACTTAAGTGACAATTAATGGTTTTGGTTGGTGTATAAATAAAGCATCAATTATAACTAAAAGCCATATGTTCATAAACCACCTTTCATTAGCTTCAGAAATGGATTGTGTATGTAACTTGTAAGCTTCATATGGGGCAACATGATCTGTCAAATCAGCTGTCAGAGGCTGGTAAAGGTAGAAATGTTACATTTGTATCTTATGAAGATTAACAACTGAATATAATGCAATTTAATGGATAGGCTGAAACTGTAGATGGTTAAGCCAGTCGCCATTTCAGCCAATCAGATGCTTGAGATTTGAGACTGTTTTCTATGCTCAGTTTTATAACCTTGGGCACTGGCCTTGGCACTGAAACCTTGTAAGACCACTTGAGCCAGATTGAGAATGATGTGCTGTTAGTGTAGTCATTGACACAAACTTCCATTTCTTATTTCATATATCATATGGCCAGCTTTTACATGTTTCTCCTCATCATTCCTTTTTTATTTTTATTTTATACCCTTTTCTTCTATAGCAGAAATATTTCATAAAACTGTATTTACTTTTTAATTTTAGAACTAGCATCTACATAATGGGTAGTCTAAGTAAGAATAAAGTCTTAGTTTTTCTGGACAACATGTTTAATAAATTATGCATATTTAAATATGAACAAACTTTACTAAATGTTTATGCTTTTTGCTGTGATAACACTGTTAACTCCATTTGATTTCTCTGTGGTTAATTTTATTTTACAATGTAAATCATTAATCTGAAATAAAATTGTTATGAACGAATGCATCATGATTTCCTTCTGTTTGAGTAGAGAATTTGAGGGATCAATTCAGTACTGACAGTTCTGATTTTGCAACCTGCTTTCTTTGGAAAATCCTGGTTATTAGATTGGGGTATGTCATTTTTGCAGACAGGCATAATCATTTCATTTAGTTTTTTGTTTATGCACACTTTTTTTTCAGTAACCATTTAAGGTAAAGCTCTAAAACTAGTTGACCGTTAAGACAATAGCAGTTATCAGGAAAGTTTCATTTAAATCTTGACAGTATTGCGACATAACTATGCCCCTTTTTGCTTAAAACTTGAATAGAAAACCTGGTTTGGTTGCATTGTGGCTTCTTCTTGTTATTTGTAAGTTTGGTAGAGAACTAGTGTCCGACAAAAGTTTGAACTGCTTATTCCTTAAAAAAAATATGTTAAAAACTACCAACTTTACTAGCTGTTTTGGTTTGAAAATGTTCTGATTGAAATAACACTGAGGATATCCAAATGCATTCATCATGAAAATTTTGTACATCTGCCATTTAAACCTAAACCTATTCTTCTTTATGTCAGATAAAGCATTAATTATAAGTTTGATGACAACTTGATGAAAAGTGTGGCATCTTGTGTTGTCGAATATTAACACAGAAAAATGGTTGATCACAATTATAACAGCTCAGAATTACATTAAATTTAAACAAATTTAACACTATCAAATTTAAAGATTATATTTATTACAATTAGGATAACTTATTTTATTAGTTTCAATAGCAATTTTGGCAAAATAACAACATGTTCTTTCAAACATTATACGGCAAAAGCCCGGGCGCTTTGCGCCCGGGCGTTGCCGCTTATAGGTAACACGTAATTTATTTAAAAACAATGTAATTTATTGAAAAAAAACTAATTGTGATAAGTTGGAGGGATATTTACCCGTGTCCTTGCCTAGGTAACACGTAATTTATTTAAAAACAATGTAATTTATTGAAAAAAAACTAATTGTGATAAGTTGGAGGGATATTTACCCGTGTCCTTGCCTAGCGGCCATTAACTTCCAGAAGTTTTTTTTTCTTAAGATATTTAAACGGTCTCAACCATACATGCAAATTTTAACCATTTTCGATTTTCGTCATAAATAAGCAAGCGGCTACTGAAATTGAATTACCCCGCAAAAAAATTGTTTTTCTCGGTTCAATGTAATTTCGTTCTCAAAAAGAACGCCGGCATGATTATTTTGCTACCAGTCAACTGCATTTCCAAACATAAATTTGCTATCAGTGTGTCAGTAAAAGCATCTCATTTACTTAACATGTTCCTTTCAGGCCATACTAGCCATACTAGCCATTTTATGCCCCCAAAAGGCAAAAAAATTGGGACTATTTAGTGTCAGCCATTGTCTGACTAGCCCGAGTAGGAAGATCCGGTGGACTATTTACAAGTAATTAGCCTATAAGAAAACTTGAGTTTTTCAATATCTTATATTTTCTGTTTTTATTCAATAATATGATGTTTGCAATATATCTACCAAGTTTCAGCATTCAGTTAGCAAAAATGAACTCAATATGATGAATTTTCCAACACCACCTATTCTGGTACGCGTTTGCGGCCAAGTGCCTTAACCTAAGAATTCATTTCTTTCTAATAAAAATTGAAAAACATCAAATTTCTCAAAAACATGGTTATGAATAATAGTAAAACATCTCAACTAATAAAAGCAACTCACTTTTTGAGCTGACACATGCAAAATGGCCCACACAGGGTATCAATTGTGGCATTTTTAAGGCAAAAACAGTTAAAAAAGGCCCCAAACCTAATTAAAACCTAAGTTTGCCTCCTGTAACACAGTTATACTGATTTTTGACTTTCAAATTTGCTTAAAATTGGTCAGCACACAACTTTAGTGGAAAATAACATTGCAGACAATATAAATATTCAAATTCTGCCCTCCACTTGTACTTCTTATAGGTGTAAGACCTGTAAATAGACTTCCCTATATAAACTATAGTAAACATGACATGTTTCAAAAGGCTGGCAATCATAGCTGGTACCATTTTAATAAGGGCTAACTTACATGCTTTTAAAGCTAATTGTTTCTACTGTCCATTTCCAGCAAGAAAAGGAGGGGTCATGTATCAATTAACAGAGATTTGACACCTTGAAACCGGTGGTCTGTTTTTTTCACTTCTGTGTGAACTTCAAAACTGTTTTACATATGCCGTCCTAAAACCAGGGCCTTTTTTCATATACTGCATTTCCAAACATAAATGTGCTATCAGTGTGTCAGTAAAAGCATCTCATTTACTTAACATGTTCCTTTCAGGCCATACTAGCCATTTAATGCCCCCAAAAGGCAAAAAAATTGGGACTATTTAGTGTCAGCCATTGTCTGACTAGCCCGAGTAGGAAGATCCGGTGGACTATTTACAAGTAATTAGCCTATAAGAAAACTTGTGTTTTTCAATATCTTATATTTTCTGTTTTTATTCAATAATATGATGTTTGCAATATATCTACCAAGTTTCAGCATTCAGTTAGCAAAAATGAACTCAATATGAGGAATTTTCCAACACCACCTATTCTGGTACACGTTTGCGGCCAAGCGCCTTAACCTAAGAATTCATTTCTTTCTAATAAAAATTGAAAAACATCAAATTTCTCAAAAACATGGTTATGAATAATAGTAAAACATCTCAACTAATAAAAGCAACTCACTTTTTGAGCTGACACATGCAAAATGGCCCACACAGGGTATCAATTGTGGCATTTTTAAGGCAAAAACAGTTAAAAAAGGCCCCAAACCTAATTAAAACCTAAGTTTGCCTCCTGTAACACAGTTAGACTGATTTTTGACTTTCAAATTTGCTTAAAATTGGTCAGCACACAATTTTAGTGGAAAATAACATTGCAGACAATATAAATATTCAAATTCTGCCCTCCACTTGTACTTCTTATAGGTGTAAGACCTGTAAATAGACTTCCCTATATAAACTATAGTAAACATGACATGTTTCAAAAGGCTGGCAATCATAGCTGGTACCATTTTAATAAGGGCTAACTTACATGCTTTTAAAGCTAATTGTTTCTACTGTCCATTTCCAGCAAGAAAAGGAGGGGTCATGTATCAATTAACAGAGATTTGACACCTTGAAACCGGTGGTCTGTTTTTTTCACTTCTGTGTGAACTTCAAAACTGTTTTACATATGCCGTCCTAAAACCAGGGCCTTTTTTCATATACTGCATTTCCAAACATAAATGTGCTATCAGTGTGTCAGTAAAAGCATCTCATTTACTTAACATGTTCCTTTCAGGCCATACTAGCCATTTAATGCCCCCAAAAGGCAAAAAAATTGGGACTATTTAGTGTCAGCCATTGTCTGACTAGCCCGAGTAGGAAGATCCGGTGGACTATTTACAAGTAATTAGCCTCAAACAACGTTGTTTGCTAATAACCTGATTCCCGTTAAGGTTCGTGTAACGGTGTACGTCTGCTGAACACTAGACTCCAGCGATGCCGCACACTAGACTCTAGCTATACCGAAGTAGTAGCATACCAATTTTTTTGTGGGTAAAATATCTACTGCAGTGTACAATTGATTTAAAATATTTTTTTCATGAAAATAACACATTTTTCTGTACATTGACAATCATTTCAAATCTGTTGCATAGGAGTTTCAGCCATGATCATTCTAAGACTAAGGCATAAGAGCATTTGTAATTCTTAGGTCTATAGTCGTCCTATTAATGTAAATGTGAGGATAAATATGCAGGTCGATTCCATCACTTAAATTGTTTTTTTATTTTATTTTTATTATAATTTTTAATTAATAACAAATTTCAATACATGCAAATATGTAAACTTAACATTCTTTATGATTAACAGAATTTTAAGAATGCATTGCACCATTTTGAATGAGCATAGTTACATGATAAATCCAAGTGTTATTGAAAGAAGGGTTTCATGCATAAAACCAAAACACTTTTAATGCTATAAATGAACAAAGTGTACAACAAATTGACACTTTAATATTAACAGAACATAGTTACTCAGCAAGTAATAAAACAACCAGAAAAAACAACCAGGCCACAGCAACAATAAGTGTATTAATGGAGTTCAGTATTCAAATATTGATGTTCCAGGGAATGGCAACTGTTTTTTTTTATTGTCTCAGCATGGCTCTACATGGAGTTGTTTCTAAAACTTTTCACTACAGGATTATGATCTTCAAGCATATAATTGAGAACTGGGTTCTGTGGAAAGATATTGCTACTGTCACTCATGGCCTAACCAATGGTTCCATCACTCCGTTTTACAATTAGGCAGTAGAATAATTTACTATAACGCATACATACAACCACACTTAGATTTTTGCAATATAATTTGGGGCGGAACAGGGTCAATCAATTTAAATAAACTACTAATTTTGCAAATACGTGCTTGTAAAACAATCTTTGGTTTGGATTATATTGGTTTTGAGGATGCAATGAATAAAATTAATTCCCTAACAATACATCAAAGAATTCTTATCCAAAAAGCTAAGTTTATGTATAAAGTACACAATAAACTTGTTCCTGATTATATACAAGATATGTACGAATACAGGGAACCAGTAGGTATTAATATAAGAAATATCAGTGCTATAGACTTAACAATCCCCCGACCAAGAATAGAACTATTCAAGGAAGGTATGTCATACTCTGGATCCAGGATTTGGAATAGCATTCCAGTAAATATAAGATTATGTCAAACAATTAAACAATTTACACAACATTTCACAAACTGGTTAAAGCATAACTAATTTCATTCTTGTGTTTTATAAACATGTTTTAAATAATTCATGAACTTTCATTAGTCTCATAGATCTAAAGACTAAGTTTTATTTAATGTACATAAACTGCTCTTAAATATATGTACAGATCATTCAATTCCTTGTTTACATTTTGCTGTTGATTTTTGTTATTTTGTGCATGATTGTTAATATGTTTATTTATTTCTCTCTCTGCATGCTTTTGTATTCAAGTCATTTTATCATTTGTTACATGAATGTACATATTGATTTGAGAGGGCCCCAAGGAAGATTAGTCTCTTGGCTAATTGGGTTACTCTCTGTAAATAAAGTCTTTCATTCATTCATTCATTCAATGATTCTAAGAAATGGCTGGGCAACAATGTGTAAGATTAAAGCTGCACGTGATGTTTTGCAAATTAACATTGATACGGTGTTAAAGAGAATATCAATTATCAATGTTACTATGCAGAGCCAGACACGATATACATATCAATCATACACACCATCAACAAAATCAAAAATACTATATGTTTACTCGAGGACTGTGGAACAACCATTTTACAGTGCTGACTGAAAGAGTTCAAAGAAACCAGAATATATATGTAGATCATGATGGACACATGATCAATAAAAGAAATAAAATGTAACATTTGGGAGACTCCTCAATATCAGAGTCCAGCTTTAAACATGTATTGTTTTGATCCACTCCTCTGGACTTAGGTTTGTTCAGTAATTGTCATTGGTCTCTGAAAAAAATTCCTGGCTTGCGTATTTTTCTACCACAATGATTCTGCATATGATTCTGACTGTGCTTGTAATTCATTACCTTAAAATCGTTTATGGTGCTTTCCTGATAACTTCATGTTTTTAATTTATTTATTTCTTTCTTTAAAAAAACGAAACAATATAAAGACTGGTGGTATGACATTCTTATTACAGGTTGGTTCCAGTACTGCTGACTGCACCTAGTATGTTTTGTAATTGTGAACAATTGGTTTGTTCAGTGCTATTTGTACCAAATCTAAATCTATACTAAGTCCAGTCAATATCAAAGATAGGTTGAAAAGACGAATTCTTCAATCAGAACTCAAGGAAAGTGATCTATATCAATGAAGTTGTATTATTTGGAAAATGCTTTTGCCGTACCTAGGCATAGCCTAATTCATATTATATCTATTCTTTCCTTTAAAGAGGAAACAAAAATGTTCCAAATTGAACTTCTCATTAACTGTATCCATGTTTCCTTTAATTTTTATTGGTGTCCGAAATATACGTTATCCGAATTTCATACAATGAAATGATATTTTTTTTAAGCGTTTGAAAATTAGAGTCATCTCAAATTAAACGATTGCTTCAATGTTTGATATCAATTTAATCAATAAAATCATTGCAATACTTACTTGAGAAGTAAGTTATATGATTATGTCAAATTTCGTTATCCTCTGCCTCTCTCCTGTATAAATTCAATGTTTCGGACAACAAAGGTATTCCGATTATTCCGTATTATCCAAATTAAAGATATTACCATAAAATAAGTATTGCGCTCTATTAGACTTTATGCTGTTTTAATTTTGTTAATAACTCCTTTGGTTAATTTCTATTTGTTACTCAAAATGATAATGATAAGACTGGATTATTTGAGTGATCATAAGATCATGGTTTTGCAATTCTATATCAATTGAGTTTCAAAGAGAACATAAAAGAGGGTAAATAATTTCAACTGTCGTCTCTTGATCTTATCTGTCATTGTACTTGTAACGATCTCTGCACATTTTTTTTATTAAATTTACACGGCTATTATTTTTCCATATAGAAATAAGCATAATTTTGTATAAAGAGAAAAATGTAAAGCCACCGAAGGCGACAATTATAAAAAATATTGCAGGCTCGGTTTGCTTGAGACTGTTCATGGGAAGTAATGGAAATGCATATTTCTACAAGGAATTATGTTACACGCCGCCTAGCCCCGGGTTGAGCGCAGTTCAATGTTAACTCCAGCAAACAGTACAATTTTGATCCATCCCAAACCGGATGATATGCACATGGCTGTAAACATGGAACCTCTAATTTTATATTTTCAGATTAACACCATTCTATGATCAGCGGCGTGTGGACGAGAAAACAATGGGAGGAACAGAATAGAATAGAATAGAACTTTTAATAATTAAAGATAATAACTTTTGCCAATATTTAAATACGTAGAGGGAAGCCTATGTAACCAAGCGATGATATTTAAATGTTACAAAGATTTGGAAATAAGACTTTCAACGATCAACTAACTTAACTATAAAGGATTTAGAATAATACATATTTGAAAAATACCAGTCCTTTAAAAGGTGAATGTTCATGTGTTTCTGTATGAATAATAAATAATAATAATAATTTATCAAGTCATTGTGGAGGATTTAGAAAAGTAATCTACAAGGAAAAATACGGTGTTCCGTATGGACATGCGATGCACGATGCAGCATTAAAAGTGAAATCGCGATGGTGCGATGATAAGAACGCGGAGACACGATGGTGAAACCACGATGGCACGATGGTGAAAACACGAAGGCACGATGGTACGATGGTACAAACGCGGAGTAATATCGCGGTTTCATCATCGTACCATCGTTGTTTCACCATCGTGCAATCGTACCATCTTCGTTTCACTATCGTACCATCGTTGTTTCACTATATTGCCATCATTAATTCACCGTCGTACCATCGTTGTTTCATCATCGTGCCATCGTTGTTTCACCATCATGCCATCGTGATTTCACCATCGTACCATCGTTGTTTCATCGTCGTACCATCGTTGTTTCACCATCGTACCATCGCCTTCCGTTGAGAAGCATTCACAATTCCGCTGCTTTTCTATTTTATACGTTTTTTTTACCATCGTGCTGTAATGTAGTGCGTTAGTTCTTATAAGTTTTCAGGGTGAAATAACACGAACACTTTTCAAGTTCCAGAATTACTTTATATCTCTATAAGCTTTTAACAGTTTGTCTATTCCTTAAACCAATTTTTCTTAAACAAACAGTTCTTTCTTATAAGTATAAATTCTCTCAATAAATTTCAAAATGTCATACATTTCTCTTGTTCAAATCAGTAATTTAGCCATGAGATTAACACACCCTCCTCCTAAAGGCCTTGTCTGGCCCGTTCTGGCCGTCCGTGGCCTTTGTTCCGTTCTCCAGATATATGTCTGGTTTTTATACACAGGGGCGGATCCAGGATTTCAACATGGTGGTTCAACTCAGCGAGTCGTATTTTTAACAGCGTCAATTTGCAACTGAGTAAAAGCACATAAACATATCGTTGATGAAAAACGAAAACATCGTATCTAAATTGTTTTCTTCAGCTATCAAAAGGTATACCTCGCCCCCATAAAATGCGAAAATACCGGAATAAATAGCCAATCAGAAACCGCCGAAAACCAATCTCCTTCGCAGAGTTGTCGTTCCTTACACTCACTTTACACCTCTGCAAAAGGCCCAATGTCAAGACTTTTGAACAAACTAAGCAGCTTCGTGTAAACAGTCATAATTATGAATTTGAAAGCTTGTTGTATAACAAATGACAGAATTCTTCACTATGTTTCTATTACACTAAAACGAAGAAACTTTTGTTAAATGTTTTTGATGAACTATTTTTTTAGTTTCAATAAAAGTAGTTGAAAGTTGTCTTAGCAAACATATAACATAGGTGAATGTATAAGAGCCGATAGGTAAGAGAGTGGTCGAAAACATCTAAAACATCATGTGATGAAACAACGTATAATGATTTGATGATACTTTGTATCGTCGAAAAAACGTATCTTAAAAATGTGTATTATGGGTGTTTCAATACAAAAACTCTTTTAATACAAAATCATATGGATTTTAATTCTTTGCTACTCAGACAAACTTTATTGTTTATATTTTGAGACTATTTATGTGAAACAAGGTGTTAATACATGGGTGGAAAGTATGGGTGGATTGGATAATAATAAGATACGTATGTTTCGCAAATAATTATTAAAAATGTAAATTTAAGATTCATCCAAGTTTAAACCAGGTCCTATGGTGCCCAAACCTCATACTTACCCCAACACGTCCACATATGAAAAACAACAACAACAACAAGTAAAGTCATCTTTGTGAAATAACTCCAACCCACCCATCAATGCGACAAACATACACATATGTTATACGTGGACGACATTGAATGGAAATGGAGAAATGTAGACATGTATCACTTTTCCAAGTCACAAATGTAAATAAAACAAAATATGTTTTGTATTAATTGTAAAATCTTATAATTGAATAACATAACTTTAGCTTGACATGCCTACATGCTATGCGTGTTAAACGCCTTCTTCGAAAACCAGCGGGGTCAGTTGAAAGTTATCACGCGAAGTCACTTGAATTTACTGACTAAACAAACAGGTAACAGCCAACATTTACTGTGAACGATGAAATGATACGGTTATTCGGATAGTATCCAAATACCGGATACGGTTATCCGAATAGTAATTTAGGTATTTGTTCCCATCCCTACTAAACATACATAGAATCGCTTATTAGTCATCTAAATAATAGTTTGTTTATACATAAACATAAAATGTTATAATAGAACACCCATAATACGTTGACATCTCCCATCTTAAGCATAATATTTGGTACCCACAATTATCGAGGCCAGAAACCAATCGCTGGTACTTATCTTTCGCTGAAAACCTCTATATGAAGCCTGGCTCATTATTGTATATCTTTACTTGGTTATTGTCGGTCATCCTGATGACCGACATATTATAATCGACCAAACTTTAGATCTTTAGCCTTAACACCGTTTAACATTGACTCACGGTCCAGAACGGATAATTTAGACTATGCCACCTGTTTGAAAGACGCATGCAAAGATAGTGTAGTGGCTAATGTTTGATTGCTTGATATTGAATGAAGACGTTTACCGAAAAAGATATTAATGTAGATAATTATGTTTCTGGAATACTAAATTTATAATTTTATTTAGGACGTGTAGAAATAATGCAGTTGTTTATGCAAACTGGAGGAATATATACTAACATAAATGCCTCCTAGGTCACAGCGGTACAATATATCTTTCCACAGTCAATGCGTATTTATAAACTTAGCAGACAAGCGACGCTTAACTTCGTCAATATTAATTACCAAATTTCATAAGGGGAAATTTTAGTTATGTCCACAAATCAGGTCAAATCAGGTCAGTGACCGTTAGGAGACGGTAAGAAGCTTATTCTATGTTAACCCATTTATTAATTTCACGTGAACTTTGTACTGATCACATTGACTGTGTTTGTTGTTGTTGTTAAAACGATTTTCTCTGAAACTGTTACAACGAAAAATTATTTGTTTTTAATTAATTCTATTACCAAAATATTGGCATTATGTCATAGTCTTTTAAAGGTGTTTCACAAGTATTCCTTCTCAGCCGTAAAATTACTTCGAATGGTGGTGTTCTATAGTTTATCTAAACGATCGCCATTTACATAAAATGTTATTGCTTGTGTTGTCTACTTTACTGTACTTGTTTAACTAATGCTATTGTTTTAGCATTGACTTAAGACCGAGCAAGATCAGTGACATAGTGTGTGTACGTGGGGTTAGACATTCGTGTAGGGGGGTTTTCCGGAGAATGTTTTACACGTTTAAGCTATATTTTGATCTAATTATTCACAAAAAAATGTAAGCTTCGTTTTAACAGGGAAAAAAAGAAAAATATTTAAAGTATGAAGGTGATTGAGCTTCATTTACAAGCTGACGAAACAAAAATTCAAACAGAAACTAGAGTTAAACACATTTATTTTTGCAAGTTTGCGTTTTAGACAAATATTTGCCAATGTTGAAACAGTATCAGTTTCTTGTATGTTTTTATAATTATATCGACGCCACCCACTGGTAATACATATCAGCGAAGCCTGCAGATATTTCATATATCAATCGTGATATAACCTGGAAGTATTCCACGTGAGTCATAGGAAATTACCGGCAAAGTCGGGATACTTTATGGCTGTGTCGGGAGTGGCTAGTTCGAGCCGCTCCCCGGTAAATCAAAGTCGACCTGCGTATACCTGCTTAAAAAGACAGACAATGCTACTTAAGCATTTTAAAAGATCATTTTAAAAATTTGACGAAAGCCAAGATTAAGTTATTGCTAAAGTCCACAGACCAGGCCGAAGATAATGAATTCCATGAAACACAATTATTCAAAGTATTCTAAAGTTTCAACTGATATTGTTATTCACTTAAGCTTTCTATCCAAAAGTTCAAACGGTTAATCATACTTTTTGTGTTTTATTATCCAACTGAAATGGTAAAACTGCGACATTTTAAAAGAGTAGCTGTCTTTAGATATAATAATTTAAATCTGTACATTTTCGGCTTTGTTTGGGGTGGATTGTTTTATTTTATGTTGGAGATAAATTCGAACTAGCAGTCGAGATATTTAAAGGAAAAAGGCACGTGTAAAATGCATTCTTTGTTGCCATCTTGTAAAACAAAATCGGTGGGGTCGGGGCTTTCTGTGATACCGCCGAACCTTTCATTTTCGGGGAGCTAGTGCAGTTTTTATCAACGGCTTGGTTTGTTTGATCACTATATAATATTGAGTTAGTCTGACTTAGAATCTCACTTACTGGTACCTCACAGGTAGATCGTTGTCCATTCTTTGTTAAATCCCGCCTTGAAAATTTGCTATTGTTCAATTTATCATCGTTTTCACTATCACTACTCTATCTCTAATAACGTTTATTCTTTGGCATGGTATATCCATACTAATACTACACTTTTCGCACAAATTTTCCCTTGAAACTGACAGTTTACTATTTAATTTCCATAAAATTATATCAAAACGATTCGAGGTTAAAAAAATATCGGCCATATTCAACATGTCACTTGATAAATATTTAATGGACATTGAATAATGGAAATTTTAGCCCTATGGAAATTAAAAATACTTTGGATGATCCTACATAAAGTTCCATATTAAAGCCATTTGAAAGGAACATTACTCTTAAAATAACGAAATAGAAGTTATCATTCTTATTGTTACTGATGGCTTTGTTCATGCAGATAATGTTTTCAAACAATTAACATAATAACACAAGAACTTTCAAACTTATAGGCAACATTATGTTTCATATTAAATTCTTTTAAAAGGGGCATAACTCAAAAACATTGAAACAAGGTTTATCGATCATGTTGTCAGAGATGTTTATGCATATTATGATATATTTCAAGTATTATATGTTAACAGGACAAGCACTTTCAATGTTACTGAAAACATTACGTTCGGTATTTAAGTCATTTGAAAGGGGCATAACAAAAATAATATAGCAAGAGTGATCAATTTTGTTTTCGGAGATGGCTTTATTCATGCAGATGATATATTTCAATTATAAAGTTAATAGGTCAAATACTTACAAACTTATGGGCAACATTAAATATCACATTTATGTTGAGGGGCTAAAGGACAAAGCAGCCGCCGACGCCGCCGCCGGAAAAAGGATCCATACGTGTGTATACTGTACCTGCTATTGCAGGTGACAAAATAATAAGCACTGTCATACAATGAATCATTAAAAACCGAATCAAACGTGTGTGACGAGAGCGAGCATTTATAATACACCGTGGAAATTCTAAATAAATACCAACATTCTAACGAAATTTTTCTAGAGACTTTTAAAGTTCAGAGCCGTCTTTTTGTTGAAATGTCATGCTAATGACCGACTAGCTTTTTGGAAAGCTAAAACTTGTCACTTATATATTCGATCCGTTACATTTATTTTGCTGTTATTTATACACTTACCAATATGCCTATGAATAGTTGTCTGGTACCCTGCTTTCTTCGAATCGATAAGTAAACGCTTGGTTTCAGTCTGCCTGTCAGAGGGATTATTTGAATAAGTTATTTTATTGGCTTGCAATATCTTTAACATTTAACGTGAAATAAGCAATTCTTTAACACAGTTAGCTTCCGTAACGATATATTTCAACTGCTGAGACAAAAGCTCTTGAAAGTACTGCACAACAAGGTATATTTTCACGACTGTAAAATCTACTTTCTTTTGTACCCTCTTATTTCTTTTAGGCCGAAAAAAATGTACATATTAATGATCTTCCTGTAATAGTTTACTGTAAATATATTGCATGACCCTTAATTCGACAAGAAAATAATTTTGTTTCCATTTATAAAAGCCTCAACTACTTCGGCCACAATAATATTTGCAAGAAACGTTTATTGTTTATAAAATTTTGCAATTCGTTTATTCAGCTGGTGAGTTTTGTTTCGGGGATGTCGATTTTTGAAACACACAAAGAGATTTAATTTTAGTTTATACATGTTATTGTAAATGTTATTTCCCTTGAAAATAAAAAAAAAAACAACAAAAAAAAACAACAACAACAAATCTTGCAAAATAATTTTGAGCAAAATATCTATAACGATTCATTATTCTGTTGGCATTGTAAGCAATAAAATTCATAAGCCGTTTTTAAAACAAAGGTATAGCATTTGTAGGTTAGCTGATTCTTTTACAATTTTAGTACAAAATTTCGCAGAAACAACATAAAAATCAAGTTTTCATTCACTTATTTTGTCACGTTAGCGGCTTAGTGTAAACCCACAGCAGTCTGCTAATCCGCGCAGTCTAATTTGGGTTGAATCTCTTCTTTTTTCAGTCAAGAAATCTTTGCACAACACCGGCCTATGAATAATGAACAGACCAGCTCATTTTGACTCAATATGAGTCCTTTATATAATTCAGTGATGTTACTGTTTTTGTCTAAATGTTAGAAGCTGGCGATAGTACTCGGTGGTCAATCGTTTACCCTCCAAGTAGCTGAACATTGGCTTATAGTCTAGATAACGACGTGCCAATTCAGACCGAAATTCATAAGTTTTATTCATACCGTAAATGGCTGCAATCCCTGTACCGATGTTTGTTTTATAAACGACGCGTATTATTGATATTATTAAAAATAAAAGATACATAGGGTAAAGAAGCAACCAGAACGGTATTTTAACTGGAAACTGTTTACATCCGGCCTCGAGTATAAATGGTTTCAACGTATCAAAGACGTTGGTATCTGGGGTCTCGTCACCTATATAAAAGACCTTCCCAGTGACATTTAAACCTGGTGCCTTTTCTGCCTGTAAAGCTCTGTCGGCACACAGGAATGCCCAAGCGGTGTTGCCTACGTAACTGTAACTTGTTCTTGCCCGTCCGCAGCTCGCTGCGAAGTAGTAACCAAATGCTCTTATACAGTTTGTCAGTGCAGGAGCCATGCGGGGTTCTAACTCGCCATACATAGGTACAATCCGCAAAGATGCAGTCTTGAGCTTTTCGCCTATTCAAGAAAAACGGATTTGCAAAACATAGTATTGAAAAGCATTTTAAATATTGATGAGGCAACATACAACAATTTTTATTAGCGTTTATATCATCCAACATACGCATACAATTTTTACATAGTAATAATCTAGAGGCTTCAAAGTTTTGTTTGATATACAACACACCATACTTGAATAAGAAATGCTGTCCAATATAATATTTTTAACAAAATTTTTAATGTTAACTGTGACGTCCATTTTGGTGATTATGACGTCAAGTCTTTTCTTGAAATTTTATGTGGCCGATTAGAATTTTTCTTTGGGGACATTTATGTGGCCGATTAGACTTTTTTTGGGGGACATTTAAAAGGTAAGGTATACACACCTAAATAAACATCAGTGCAAGAGCTAAAATAATCAGTTTAACAAGAAATGAGAAATATAAATTCACAGATGTGCACATCGGCCAAATGAGACCATTAAAAGAAAAGACTTGATGTAATTATCACCGAAAATTGACGTCAGAGAACATTTGTTATAAATATTATTTCGGATATACGGACTGCATTCCCTATATAAGTATTCTATGCTCTATATCAATCAAAACTTTAAAGCCTCTAGATTATTGCTATGTGAAAATTGTATGCCTATGTGTGATGATATAAACTCTATTAAATTTCAAAAGGGTATCCGATATTATGGATCACCCTGTAAGAACACCAATCAACAATAATATGAAAACAGATCAGGTATATTTCTTTAAATATTAACACATTTGCCTTTAACTGAATATATGGTGTAACAATCATGTTAACAATTCGTAAAACTAAAATCCAAACTGGGTTCGTCAACTATACTTGGGATAATAGGGCATCGGACATGTTTACCGTACAGCCGGTGGTCGACGGAGCTGTACTGAGTTTGTAAAGTAATATATTTCAACAACCTGTATCTGATTCCTACAGAATACTTACAGCTGGCTTGACTGATCAGATCCTCGGCAAGCTTCTTGGTAGGACCGTATGCCTTGAATAGAAAATCATTGTGTTCTGGTGCTCTGGTGTTATCCTCGGTACCACCAAATATTTCACGGCGTGCAGATTTCACGGTTTCTATAGTACTACAGTAAATAAGACGTGAAACACCTTCATCAAGACATGCTGATATCACATTTCTTGTACCTGAAATCAAATACAAATAATTTAGAATTGTCTGATATATGAAAAAAATACAGATGACATAACCATGGCTAGATCTCGATTAGTTCTTTTATTCTGTCAAATTTGTTATAAAAAACAAAAATAGTCACACAATCATATCAATCGACAGAGCCATTATTACATCTTACAAACGTATAATGACCATTTATGATATTGCAAGCGAAATGGAAGGTAAAATGAGAACCATGGTAATCGACCGGTATGTTTTCCGTCCTGGATCCATAGATTACCGCAAGATGAAAACTGCAGTTCTCATCAAACCCATTGTTTAATACAACAGTCGATATGTCTGAATGTTTAAATTAGGTTCTTAGCAACTACTTGCGTCTATTTTTGCAAATGGATAGCAAATAAACAAAAAAATATTTGTTCGCATCCATTTTTTTTCTAATTTCTGATTTTATAATTATAATTACCTTCAACATTCACTTTGTAGCTAGTTTCTTCGTCTGGAAACATGGAATAGTCTATAAAACTGGCAAGGTGAATAACACAGTCGGCCCCTCTGCATACTTCATGCACGAGATCAGTGTCTGTGACGCTACCAACGTAGTGCTGCACGGGTTTCTGTTCAGCATAGTCTGTGAATGTCAGCAGAATTAGCTTCATTTTTCAGATTTTAAAGAACTTTAACTTATCAATAGCTGCTGAAAAAAGTCTTCCCTTACAGCATCAGTAACCACTGACATCACAAACGATTTTATCAGAAATTTGATATATTTTTACTCGAACAAATTAACTTTCTAATGACTAAGCGTCTTCAACATGTATGTCCCACTGCAAATAAATGACACAGAATCATGAAAATATTCGGAGAAGATAAAAATATACTTTTTGCTCATGATAAACATACATGCATTCTGAAAATGACTAGCGGTGTGTTAACCTTTCAACTTTTATTAAAGTCAGTTATTCAAACTCAGCATTAACTATCATTGAGAGACGGGTACCCGAACTAGCCAAAAAGTATATTTGTATTTATGGAAACTAAAAGAAACATATGGCAATATGATATTTTTTATTCATGGAAACTAAAAGAAACATATGGCAATATGATGATTTTTTTCTTTTAACTGAATGGACGACTTGGAACGGATATACCAATTTTAGACAAATTAAGGGCTTACCACACTCCTCTCAACCACGTTCATCGATAAAAAAGAAAATTATCAAAATCTCAATAACGGCAAAATGTCGTTCAATGAAACTTTGCACAAATGTATGTTATTAATGTATCTTTATTTTGCATATGGTACGACACGTTAGAACAGTAAAGAAAAATAGCGAGATCTAAAAATTCCCTCAATTTCTATTTACATAAATTCACAAAAACGAAACAACACAGAACATCATTTTAAATGCTCACATAAGTAATATGATACTTACAACAATTTATTTTGTCCTCGTGACTTACATATGTAAACTTTACGAGATATTAGTAAAAGTGTGTTTGACCTTCAATTTCCTGGTCGCTTCCTGGTCGCGTAAACGGATGACAATCACTGATTTCTTTTATGAAAGTTGAAAGTTTTTTTTACAAAATATACAACATTTTCTCATCAGTATCATTGCCCTCACGTGGGAATTTAAAATTATGTTTTGTATCGCTTAGTTGTTGCGAATTTATGTAAACAGAATTTTAGGAATTTTTAAGGTATAGCTTTTTTTATTACTTTTCTAACGTGTCTTACTGTATGCAAAATAAAGATACATTAGTAACATTCATTTGTGCAAAGTTTCATTGAACGGTATTTTGCCGTTATTGAGATTTTGATAATTTTCTTTTTATCGATGAACGTGGTTGGGATGAGTTTGGTAAGCCCTTACGAGTTAGAACATGAAACATACTCACTTAAATTTTGTACAAACGGACATATATCCAGTACTCTAATTTCCAACACATAATCCGCATGTGTTTGTAGCAATTTTACCACATGTTGTCCTAAAAATCCCGCCCCTCCTGTAACGACGACAACTGAACGCTCCATCACTTCCTGGTCGTCAATTTTAATGAATATGTATCCACGCAAAATAATTTCAGGACCCAGGATCATAAAACTAAGATTTGAGACAAGTCTCAAATATCAAGGATCTAATTGGCTGAAATGGCGACCAGTCGCCATTTCAGGCAATCAGATGCTTGAGATTTGAGACTGGTCCCCAGATTTAGTTTTATGATCTTGGACAAAAGTTATTCAAACGTTACATGTATATGTATGAGGTAGTTAAACACTTCGTCGACTTTTCGGTTATTCATGTAGAGCAGATATTATTACACGATATCGCACAATAGGTAAACCTTTCGAAATACCTGTAATCTTAAATTTATTTATTAGTACACGACATGTATATATCAATACTGACAGTGTTATATTAAGCGTGCTACAGGTAGTGTCTAAAATTTAACGTTAATTTGAGTTTATACAACGAAAAGGTATTTAAAGGTATCTATCTTTTTTTTCTTATTTGCATTAAACTGAAACTTGTACGTATTATATAGACATTATCATTATACAGTATTTAAACATATAACCCATTGCTGTTCAAATTATTAAAAGGATGTCATAAAAATTAATTTAATATACCAAATATTTTGTGTTTTAGCTGCTATTAATTTTAAAGAGCTCCTTATACTCATTATACTAATTATATCCGCAAGTGCATATGTTTTCATCTCGCTGGGTTTGGCAGATTTCTGCTATTTCGTGTGTTCGTTTCGGCAAAAAAATTGAAATATGCATGTCAGGAATCGACACACTCCGAAACACAGCCTCCCAAAGCAGCGAAAAAGAAGCGAGGAAAAGAGAGCATGTTTTGTTATAAGTATGTCAATTCAAATTTAATGAGACGCCAAAAACAATTGATGAAAATGAGAACCCTTGAGGTTACAGCCTTTGAACGGTCAGTGGCAAAACACATTGCTAGTGGGGGTTTAAAACAGGTTCTAGGGTGCACCAACCTCACACTTGCCACAACAGGTTCTCGTATCAACACACAAGTACAAGTTGCCTTGATGAAATAACCCCAACCCACCCATCGGCTCAACAATGTTGCATGCAAAAGCATACAAACATATAAAACATAAGAAGCTTATAGCATGGCAAAGCCATAGGGACGGGTACTTAAAGATCTTTCTGAGACCAGAGTACCTGGAGTCAAATCGATGACAGGGATAGAAGAAACAAATCGAACTTTCAGGTTCTTATACAAGATTTCCACACAAATCTTCATAAACTCTTAAAGCCCTGCTGGCAAGGTCAAAAGTCAAAGAAATAAAAATACGAAAGGTCCAGGTTTTTAGAGACGAACACAAAAACTTCTAAAACTGGTGTACTACTAATGTGCGGAATGGAGTCCATTTCGCAAAATGGACATCTGACTTGGGGAAATGGACTTAATATTGATCAAATTTTATTTTGATGAAGATTTATTAAGAAAGTCAACTCCACTTGAAGTAGAATAAGGAATGCACCCCTTAAGTATTGTAATGAAATATAACAACACACGATACAAGTTCAATTTCGTCCTTTCTTATAGTCTTATAGACGATAAGTATCACTACAGTTGCTTTAATCAAAGAAAAAAGAACACATACCTTTTTATATTCCTCTTTTTTTGGCAGGGCAATAAAACTACGATGTCTCATCAAAGGAAAAACTACACAGTGCTCGTGGTCGGTGCAACTGGATTTTTAGGACAACACGTGGTTGGATTATTGCAGACACGTGCAGACCACGTGACTGAAATACGCGTGCTTGATATTGAGCCGTACGTTAATAAAACAGGTAATTAACTTTTGTTGTACCTCCGCCGAGAAACGAATGTTATTGTTTTATTTATGTTTCTTTAAATGAACCGAGCCTGCAATATTTTCATATTTTTCGTGTTCGATGGCTTTCAGTGTTCCCTTATCGTCTATTTCAATATCACATGAGCGTTGTTTGTGCCGTGTGGCGGCTGTAAAAAGTCTCCCCGTACATTCAATCAGTGCTGTTATCAATAAAGTCCTTTGAAGGTCATTGGGCACGTTAAATTATGTACTTTGTTAATAGTACTTCCAAAATTACATTTGTGTTAATATTTTGGCCAGTTTTGAGATGGGTGGTTTCAAATCCCAAGTCAATATTGATTCGGATATTGTTCATTCACTCCCAATGATATACTTCCTGCTTTTTAAATTTTGCCCTTGCGCGTTGTCTGTGATATATATGCAGGGTTTATATTCTCAGATCCCCTGTCAAAATTTTATTCTGTTTAGTTCCGCCCAGCGTTTTCTCGTTTAGTGCAAACGCATTATTTTATCTTGGGATCATACATGGAATGGTTCTACGTCCACCGCCATATGCACACCATCATTTGTTTTGTTAATGAACCTTATTAACGGATGTAGAATTTTCAGTATCTGTAGACTTGCTGTCTTGTGTTTAAGTTTTCTACATTTCAGACTTTGCCGAAACAAAGAAAGTGCGTATTTTTGCCGGCAGCATATTAGATAGGGATCTCGTTAAGAAGGCGTGCACGGACGTGGATTGTGTAATGCATCTTGCAAGCATTGTGGATATCTCACTGTTTGCTGACTATAAAAAGAGCTATAGTGTTAATGTCGAAGGTAAGATAAATGCTACTTGGTCTTGTTCCGTAAAATTGTGACATCTATGGAGGAACGATTTTGTTATTGTCAATAGTAATCAAAAATGCATGAGATATGTGTATCTTTTGCTAATATAAAACACATTTTGGGTACAAGATACACAGGGGTAGTATTTTTGCCATTCTCAGGCAATATAAGTAAAACAGGGCTGAAGGTTATAAAACTGAGATTGTAAACCAGTCTCAAATCTCAAGGATCTGATGGGCTGAAATACGACTGGTCGCCATTTCAGCCAATCAGATGCTTGAGATTTGAGGCAGGTTTCCATGATCAGTTTTATAACCTTGGGCACTGCTGTTTCAAACCATCATTAAATATTCATATTTAGAGCTGAACCTTGTTCACTAAAAAGTTATTTTATCATTTTAGACAGAGTTGACACTTGATAGTTAACCAAAACTGTTTTTATAATTGCAAACAATAAGCACAGTTTCGTAATTTTTTATATGTATAATATGATTCTTAAAGGTTTAGTAAAATTATCAATTTGAAGTTACCTGTTCACACGCCTTTGCTCATTTAAAAGTGAGCCTTGCTTGTTTGTTATATTTCAATGATGTTGCCAGTTACATTTCACTTGTTTTAGATCTTTATTTTGTTCATATATGTACATAAAAACGAAAATAGAAAAACCTAACAGACTTTAAGAAATACAACAAATTACGTTTAACATTCATAAATGTCGTTTTTCAATGACCGATGTAATAAGCCGGTGAGTTCGCACCCTGAACTAGGTCCCTAATTCCTCATCTTACATAACAATACCAGTGTATTTCACAGGAACTAGGACAATTATAGAAGCCTGCAAGACGACGGGTGTGAGCCGGTTGATATATTGTAGTTCTGCTGGAGTCACGATGGGGCGTGACAGCAGATACATGAACGTCACGGAGGAGGATACGTCGTATCCACAGCAACACCTCTTCGCTGTGTACGGGAAAACCAAGCAAATGGCGGAGGAGCTCGTTATAGCAGCTAATTGTAACAACACATCTTAAAACTTAATAAAATTATTTTTTATCACTATAGCTACACATTATACAATATTTTATTTTAAATATATGTAAATTGTATTGTACATTGAGAAAAATAGATTTTTCCGACTTTATTTCCATGTTCGGACAAATAAGCTATTATAAAATGAAAACTACTACGTGATCAAAAGAATTTATGTGTCGCCCACTCGATTAAAAGGCGATACGAAGGTGTCGCTTTGTTCGTCTGATGAGCCAAGTCAACAGATTTAACCTTCGCGCTTGGATTACTAGTGGATCTCAGATTGCAATATGTTGAAAGATTTTTGAAAAAAATGTATATGATGTGTTTATTCGTGATCCATTGACTATTTTCCAGGTGAAGCGTTGCAAACAGTAGCACTCCGTCCTGTCGCAATTTACGGAGACTACGACTGGGTGAGATTTGCACCAGCTTATGTAAACGCACTGGCAAAGAAAATGGGCTATTATGTGGAACTTGACATGGCACCAACACGCATTGACGCTGTCTACGCAGGGAACGTCGCGTGGTCATTTCTGACGGCAGACGACACGCTTCGTGGCGGGAAGTCGCGGGCTGCATCCGGAGAATGTTATTACGTCACAGATGATACTCCTAAAATGCCTCGGATGGGTGTCGTCGAAGCAATAGTTGCCGATTGCAATATTCGACGGCTTCCCCTGATACCCCCACCTTGGGCTGTTCAGTGGATCATTTGGTTTATGTTTTTACTTTTAAGAATAATTTCTAATGTATACCCGGTGAATTGTCCGCTAGGAGTGTGGGTGTTTGACATACGCTCGACAACTTGGCTAGTAAGCGGCGAAAAAGCACGGAGGTTGCTAGGTTATACCCCTTTATACAGTCCCGAGGAAGCTAAAGAGCGACTGGTTAAATTTATAAATTGTTTAAAACTTACATGAAATTAATAACATGAACACTTATCGAAATAACCAAACGATCCAAATGACCAAACTTACAGGTTAAATTTATTAATGCTCTTAACGGACATGAGATAAATAAATCTAATGTCCTCACCCTTGTAACCAAACGTTCAACGTTGCCATACATTATGCGTTTCCGTGTCTCACTTCTTTTACTCTCGACTTCAAAAGTGAGCAGGATAACGAATATGGTTTTGTAAAGGAAAAATACTACAATGAGAAAGAGAGTGCTCTATTTTGAATACAGACACAATCTTATGGAATCTTAAATACTTATAATGAATTAAATTAATACATCGGTTAGTTTGTGTATGAGAAGGTGAATTGACACTTTTTCACACCGGCAAAATCTGTAAATCACGCCTGCAGCCTACAATTTTCTGAACGCGGTTGCATCAACAATTTCTGGGCACATTGATTAGGCGTCACGCTGAACTACTCATAGAAACTTTGTATTCATTTTTGTCAATATGTAGTTCATAGGGACAACGAATTTGTATTTAAAATGCAGGCTGTTCAGAGTCTTAAGAGGATAAAACTATTACTAGAGCAATTTCACCGGCTTGAAAATAGTCCTTGAAATAGGGTAAGTGAGAAATGAACTCCATTTTGCAATGTCTATCACAGCATATTTCTATTCAACGTTAAGACAACTTTATTCTTTACATTGTTTTCTTTTACCCTCCATAAGGTCATAAATCAATACGTACTGGCGGATTTAGATGAAACTTAATTGTATATTGCCAAAGTGTGACGCCTGATTCTGGACAACAACAATCTGTGATCTCCGAAAGATGTTTAGGCTTCTGAAGACAGCTTTACATATTGTATAAGCCTTTTATTTACGTTGATTTCGATTCATCACTTTTAAATAAAAACATATTATAAATTGACAATAGTTTATTATTTTATTTACAAATGTACTACTTTATTATGTGTGTTTCAACTATTCAATACGATCTTTCGTTTCTGCGATTTGAAAAAAAGCTTACTTCCTATTCAAGAAAGTTAAACAAGTTTCGTTCTTTTATACATTGTATGTCAATTAACCATACTGCATTACGATCAATTTTAAGTAAAATAATAATGGTATGATAAAACTGTTTATTCCAGAACAAGCGAATATTACGATGGATAAAGAAAAAAGAAAAAGATCTTACTAGCATATTTAGTATAAGCAGTATTAACATGTAAACAGGTAAACTTTTACTGTTTCTTGGATCGGATTGAACCGGACTTTTGTAATATGATGCCAAGGGATCCGTCGAATTCTGATAGGAAAAACAAGTTTAAATAATTCGTTTTAATCGGAATGTCGTGTTTTTTAAACCACGCTTTAATAATATTTCTGCTCATAATCAGAGTTTTGTATTTAAACTACACACCTTTCAAATGGTGTATAATTAAGTTGACTTGCTTTCAAGATAACAAACCCAAGATTTTTTTTTCCAAAATAAAATAGTCCGGAAATTCACAAGGTCATGATGCATGCATACACGTACATTCTCGTAGATGATTTTCCAAATTTCTACACAGATCAACATTTTTCAGTCAGTTCTTTTTATTTCTATATGCGCAATGGTTTACCTTAACCAATTAACGTTGTATTATCAATACCATTAAACGGGTTGTCGTACATAACGATACTATCGAAAGAACAATAGAGCAACATTAGTGATCTCGTTGTGCTGAATGTACAAGAACTTGAGATGGTCGAAGCGAAGGAAGACGGCAGATATGGTCCGAAGTCGGTTGTATGATAGGTTTAGCACTTCCAGCTTGTTATGTAAAGGAATGAACTTCTCATTGATGCTGCTAATGTCGTTGAGGAACAAGTTGAGTGCACGCAACGATGGCATCAAATGTAGAATGTCCGGAAATTCTTCAAGACCAGAATACATAATTGTCAGTTCAAATACTTTCAAGCTGGTACCGGGTTGACAATCAAATATACTGTGTGCACTGATATTTATAGCGTCTTGAATGTAAAAGTATTTCATTTTAGGTTCATCAATTAAACTGCAAGGTAATGTTGTTAAATCAGTACCGGCAATAAGCAAATTTGACATAGTATTTCTAAAAAAACAGGAATGGGTCAAAAGGCAGATTCCCGTAATTAGATGGAATATCGTGAATTGCCATTTCAGTAATATTTAGAACTGGAAGCTCTTTATTTCCTAAAACCAGAGCTTCAAAATCTATGCCAAAATATATCCGGGTGTTTGCCATAGAGTTAACAGTTGCGGAGTCGAACGTTAGTATAGGATTCCTACCAATCACTAAAAGAGTCAGGTTATTCAATAACTTAAATGCCAATGGAAGAGCTGTTATACGGTTATCCGTGAGATTAATCCACACTTCCATATTATTGATACCAACGAAGGCACCGTTTTCTATAATGCTTATCTTGTTTCTCTCAAAGAGAAGGACTATCAAAATTCATTCTATTTACCCGATTAAATTTCCAGAAAACTCCAGAAGGAAATGTAGTAGGTTCGTTGTCGGTAAGAGAAATTTCGAATTCCGTGTAATGATTGAATATTTGGTCAGAAAGTTTTGAAAGAGGATGGAGGATTTAAATCAAAGCATCTGCAAATCTGGTCTGGAGGAAAACAGAGAGTGTCATCGTTGTTTAGAAGAAATCCACTGCATGCAGTTATTCTCAAAACTGCTAAAAGCACATTCTGAAAAAATAAATATATAGTAATGGTCACATGAATAAAATGTTGCCTTAATTAAAAAACTGGTTTAACTGTCACATAACTTAAATGTTTCTTAATAAAAGAACTGTTTTCTGGGTTTAACTATCACATGACTAAAATATTTCTTAAAATTTATTATTTTCAGATCTCCCCCCCCCCTCAAAATTCTATTTTTTTAGGTCCGCCCATTGTTTTCTTGTTTAGGGCAAACCCATTCTTTTATCTGGGGGACCATACGCCGCTACTGGACATGGAATGGTATTAATCTGAAAATGCCGCATTGAAGGTTCCATGTTCACCGCCATATGCATACCATCGTTTGGTATGGATCAAAATTGCACTGTTTATTGGTGTAAACCCGGGGCTAGGCGGCGTGGGCAGTAATATGCAATTCCATTATTGCCCATGAACAGGCTCAAACAAACCAAGCCTACAATATTTTCATGTTCGGTGGTCTTCAAAGTTCATTTTTCATTTATATAATAAAAGAACTATTTTCTTGGTTTATCTGTCAAAAGTCTAAAATGTTTCTTATTTAAAGAACTGGTTTCATGGTTTAACGATGACTAAAATGTTTCTTAATTAAAGAACTGTTTTCATGGTTTAACCATGACTAAAATGTTTCTTATTTAAGAACTGTTTTCATGGTTTAACGCACATTACTAAACTTTCGCCTTGAGTAAAGAACTGCTTTCTTGGTTTAACTGTCACATTACAAACATGATTCTTAATTAAATAACTGTTTCTCTTGGTTTATCTGTCACAAGACTAAAATGTTTCTTATTTAAAGAACTGTTTTCATGGTTTAACCATGACTAAAATGTTTCTTAATTAAAGAACTGTTTTCATGGTTTTACCATGACTAAAATGTTTCAAAGTTAAAGAACTGTTTTCATGGTTTAACCATGACTAACATGTTTCTTAATAAAAGAACTGTTTTCATGGTTTAACCATGACTAAAATGTTTCTTAATTAAAGAACTGTTTTTAAAGAGAAAACAGTGGTTTATATATACTCAACAAAAATAGAAACCTGACACTTTATATTTGGTGTATTTTCCTGGAATCAGATTTAAAGCTAATTGAATTGCGGTATGTAATAAAAATTGTGCATGTTTTGAACTTAATTATGCATTTTGATATTTTTGGTGCATGAAACAAGTCATTCAGTGGTTATTTTCTTTTGGATGGTGCAAAAATATATAGATTTTGAATATGCACCTCATACTTATTCAAAGTTACAGTGTCAGGTTTCTTTTTTTGTTGAGTATATTTTCCGCTTGATCAATAAGATTGGGTTTTGGGCGGAATTGTAGTTCTCAAAATTAATAATGTTTCTGGCGGAGGTTTACGGCAATTCGGTTATGTATGTTTGTAATACACATCAATAACAACAGTTTAGCAAATTTGTTCATTGGTTTAAATGAAATATTCGACCGAACAATCCTTGCGTTGAACAAGTGTTTGAGCATTGGATACAGAGTGAGATTTGTAACGCATATTCCCCAACCAATTGCAATAAACATAATTAAAGTAATCAGCCTACCATTGCATATGGCAAATGCATCATTTGTATCATGCAAATCTGTTTAAAACCGTTTTTTTTTTCCTTTAAAAAATACAAAGCGATCAGATTTTTACTAATGGTTCTCCTTATCGTTAATTGTTTCTGGTGTCTAATTTGAAATTGATTCTCTTATAAACAATATTTTCCTCTCTACTTTTTGGCTGCATGGGGAGGCTGTTTTTCTGGTTGTGGCAATTCCTGATATCTTTTTTTCTTCAATATAACAAGTAAACTGATGTGGTTTTTTTTGTGTTTTTAATTCGCGAATGGTATTTGCTACTCGTATATTAAAATGAAATCATTAAATTTGGACAATACCTTTTTAACGTAAAAAATGATAATACTCACAGCTAGAGTATTCACTTGAATTGTCGCCATTTGTCGTCTTAGTTCTATTATCAGATTATGTTTTAGACAGTCTTCTTTTATGTCTTAACTCTCAATCTTAAATGAGGTCATTTTTACGTAAACGTTCCTTCATGCAAGATATAAGCTGTATTTTAACTGGAACATTCCCGTGTTTATGGTCACACAAACATGTTCATTGAAATATATACTTTGCATGTGTAAAAAAGATCTACACAATATATGTGTACACCTACTGAGGTAATGAAAGTAAAACAGCAATTATAAAACCCAAACATTATTTTGTTAAAAAAAATCTTAATTAAAGAAAAACTGTTACTGTTAAAAGTTGAAAAAAACACACATTATATGAATAGAGAGAGAATATACAATTATGTACTTTCTTAGAGTTGCTTTCTTTGTTTTCCATAGAAATAAATCCCCGCGATATTATTCCTGAATTAGAATAGCAAAAAAGTAATAAATGCATAAAGGTGTGTTCTGTTCACAGCACGACCGAGAACGTCAGTTATGCTGCGTCTAGAGACATATCCATGCTCAGTTTTATAACCTTGGGCACTGAAGCCATGAAACCTCTGAGCATAGCGGCGATTCAAACAAATCTGAAACAAGGTATCATGAGTTCTTTGCCAGCACAATAGAAATAGAATTAAAGCCAGCAGCACGAACGCCTTTCTTAATGTTATAAAGATCAAAATGACATTTCTTTTTCGGTTGTTGAAGATGGCGTTAAGGTGTAGACCTCTGAATAAAACGCCGTCTGACTAGGCTCACACCAGTGTATCAGTGCATACATTGAGCAGGGTCTTCTAGACCAAGATCTGTCCGAGGCTGTGCTTCGTCGATTGATGGTACTGGGACAGACATCGATCAGAACACCAATGTTCGCCGGTTAAACTCTTTTCGCCTTCCGAACTCTTGATGGATAGTTTGTTCGAGCAAAGGCAACGGCGGTCAAACTGATATATAAATTGCACTAACGTTTAATTCAGATTAACTATTTTGGTTTGAACGTAAACAACAACAATCATTCAAATGATATATTAAAGGGCAACAAGACAATAACAAATCATGGGAATGGCACAGCTTTCATAAAATGTTCTAGTTTTACCTTCAAGTGTAAATATTCTATGGCGGCTGATTTCGTGTGTTCGTATCAAATGTCAGTTAGAAGACAGTAAAGGTCAAATTAATGCATATTTGTTCGTGTCGGCGGGTCGAAAGTCAAAGACACTAAAACACGAAAGGTGGAAATCTTCTTATCTTTCGTGTGTTAGTGTTTCGACTTTTGAGGCAAAAACACGATGAAACGAAATATCGAAGGCAAAATAACAAAATTTCAGATTCGAACGCACGAATATAATTAAACTGAATAAAAAAACGCACATGGTTTATCATTGAGGGTTAATAAACAATGTCCAAAGGTTTTGTTTAATTGGATATTTCATTGTTATAGCACCCATATATTTAACAACTGGCTGTTGTTTCGAATAGAAAGACATTTTAATGAAACAATCCTTTTTTAACAATGTCGCGCATATGACGATAAACAAACTTCGATGCAGTATTTTCAGTTTATTCCAAACAAACATTTTGAACATCGACATACGAGTACTGTTAAAGGTCAGCTAAACAGTAAGAAACATACCGCTTAATATCGCATCGGTCCGAATATTTAGATTATTTCGGACTATTCGTTTAACCTTCATGTGTAATACTAAATTTCTATGTATATGTATATAGTATGTATGGGGCATATCAAGGGAATAACAATCTTTGGTAATATTATTTTCGAAATTAAACTTTTACAAAACTCGATACTAAAGTTATTAGTATAATTTCTTTAATCGTTTGCTTTCAGCCCGCAGTTAGCCCTAGTCGAAACTATAGACAGTCGCTTTTTAATAAAGTTCTCGCCCACAAATGAACTTTAAATGTCTACGACTTTCTTACACTAAAAGAAAAGACGTGTCAGCTGATAGGACAGCTCTCGTTTGTTGAAAGTATCGAATGCACAGCTAAACAGAAAATAGTGACACGATGAAAGTGACAATGTCGAAGAGCGCAAGTACGTACACAAGTACAAGTCTTCGCACTGGGTCCACCAGATAAGCTTCAAAACTTAAAATTTACGAAACTAAAAACGATAGTGACCGACAATACAAATCAGAGGCACCATGGTGATAAAAAGGTGAAAGTACTTACACAACTAGTATATTCGTGTTACAGTTCTCAAAAGGCCACAGATAATGTCTCCGACCAGCTCCGACCGTGTATATGTGGTGGTTTAGGGAGAACAGACAAGAAGACAGAATCTATTCTCAATCAGTATTGGATTACCGCAAGATCATACTGAAACATAAAATAAACATGAAACAAATAAGTGATCATGAACTTAGCGTATTGATCAATTCTCAATTCACATAACGGATTATATTGTCAATGCATGTAACATAACTGATTGATCTATCTATCGGCAAATGTAAACAATGTCGAAAATCAACCAAGACATGAAAATAAGACAAAGTTATGAATGAGAAAAGTTACATAACATATATATAAATTGAAAAATGTAGTTACCTGTAGGTATACGTAAATATAGCCCACAATAATGGATTGTCTTATTTTGCAATCAAATTGGCTTTACCATGATGTTTTCAAATTATGTCTGCCCAGTGCAGGTGAAACATGCCATTGGTTAAAAACAGTCACGTGCAAGTTATATAATGGTGTAAAGCTTAAGGATGTTCGCTACTTAAATTACTTCTACAACTAAGTCTTCAAAATGCTACTTTACTAGTTTTCGTCGAACAAAACACAACAAACAAACAATACATCATAAAACATTTTTTATTCAGTAAATACATTCAATCCATTCAATTGAATTTACCCTATGACTATGACAATAATAGAATGATTCTAATGGGTTGGCATGTTAGTACCTAATTTGACACATTTTCGCTGTCGTTTTTATATCATAACACTACCCATCTTCTTTCCTTTTCATTTTGCATTGACCATACGTTTTTTTTCTCTCTACAAAACATGAGAAAAGGAAACAAAGCCAAGAAAAATCATATTCAGCGTTCGTGTCTTGTGATTTTGATAACAAAACCAGCGCGATTAGTAATATTTGGTGGAGAAAATGTTGAAATTAGCTACATAAATAATTAAATACATTTCCACATAGGCCAGTAAAAAATTAACCCTTAAAATGCACGAATACAAATTGATGACATTCTGCGTTTAACTTGATTTTTGGGTGTAGCAGCAATGTATAATAAAATTAACATATTAAGTTGTGACAGAAAACAATAGATGTAAATAATAAGGGAACATGGAACTCAAAGCCGCAATAAAGTCTCAATTTTAATTTACTTATTAGACATTAAATTTGAAATTTCAATTAAATCATTTTAAGATCTAGTGACACATGATTTTAAACACAATAAGGATAATTGCATGCGTGAACAAAAACACGAGGCTGATAATAAAAGAACATGTTTAATAGAAGCATATTTAATTGAGAATCTGCATTAAGTTTTAATTGTTATTAATATATGTTTATACTATGAATAACATAATAAACTGTTATTGAAGTAAATTTATCAATCAAATGGGAACATTATTAAATATTCTTATACTATTTACTGGACAATAATATTACAAATGTTTGAGAATGAATGAGATAAAGGTGTTTCAACACAATTGACCCTTAGGATATCGCTTTTAAATCCTCTTTTCTTTGTATATAAGAAATGAAGTTTCTCTCTGTAGTGTTTACTTTACTTCCTGGCAATATACTAACAATTATTCCCTTAGAAATTGCCATAATTTATGTTTCAGGTTTTGATCGTCATCTATGAATGAGCAGTCAACTATCGTTATAAAAGGGTCCCATCTAATCTGCTCCGGTATTTCGACATAGTCTATTTTGATGATAAGTAAGTCCCGCTGTACCCTTCCTGTCTCCCTCAATAAAGGCAGTATACACCTTAGCAACTGCAGGTTATTGCATTCATCATCGTCTACATAGTGCTGTGATAACACAACCACAAACTTCTTGCTGGATCGTGTAGCTTTGGTGTACAAATGCAACATTTCTATTCCTGCTTGAAAGGCTAGATCTCTGTCCGGAAAACAAGCCCTAAGCTTCAGATCGTCTTCTACATATTTCAAGATACTCCACTCTGCATAGTTAGTGTCCTCTGTGCAGTATGATATGAAAACGTCGTACACTATATCGCATTCGGAATCTTTAATTTGCAAAATATTTCTTCTTTGTTCAATTTTCAGTGGCGGAAACATATCGCGGTCTAAAAGATATGTATTTGTGAAAGGGATGATAATATATCTACAATACAGAGATAAACATTTTTGCAATGCCCATAATTGAAAAAATACAACAACATTAAACAAGTAGTTACCCAGCTTAAAACAATTGATACGAATTTCCTTGGCAAAAATAAAAGGAATTTTTATCTCATCTTGTTTAAAAATATGGATGAGCATGCTATCAGAATGCTTTTCAAATGTATCATCGGTGAGGTTCAGATCATGTTCAGAAGGATAAATCATCATTTTTAACGGAAGCGTGATTTCAATAACCTGTATTTTTTTAGAAGACGTGTTGTAGTAGTCTCTGTAATACGTGATTTCATGTTGTCCGTACATATGTCCACAAACACAACTCTGGATTTGAATGAATATAGCTGTCCCATGTTGATGAACAGTTAATCGTTCTGGTAGTTCGTGTCGTTTAGATAAATATGCAATGGGACTACATGACATTAAATCGAGTACACAGATATCATGTATGTCCATTGAGTTTACGGTATATTTGACTCTTACATCACTTCCTTCGTCAATGAACAAATATGAAGAAACGTTTAATTTAAGAAAATTACCACGCGGAACAAAGTATGATTCTACGTGTTTAGGTATCATCTTCAATATATAATTTTCAAAAGTATAAGTTACGTTAGAAGTGGAATTCTTCATGACTTTAGTTTCTGAGTTTTTCCAAAAATATGTTTCGTTATGATCTAAAAAACATTCGTATTCACCCATATCTCCTTCTTTCAGAAATTTAATCCGAAAGGTATTCATATATTCTGCATCTGTTTCGTTTGATATTGACGAAGCAATAATGGTGCCGTTATGTTTCCAATACACTTGCTTGCTGTGAATGACAGCCTCAAAGAAACCGTCAAACCTGGATGGCGGCACATCTAGCAAACACGTCAATTCCACATCTTCGCCCAAATATCGATATATAATCGTTTCTTTATTAACTCTTTCAGGAAACCAATATTCTCTTTTTCTGTCGAAAACGTCAATGTTTTTAAAAGCACTGTAGATTGTTAGGATCATTAAATTAAAAATTAAAAACACAATAACCGCAAACAATGAAATGAATACAGCAACAACAATAACAGTGGCCATAAATTTGCATAAAGTTTTGAATCTTGAAATAACCAAAATGTACAAGACTTTATACATTGATATGAAATACACGAGTTCTCGTCTTGCACATGCTGCTAACATACCGAGTTGAGAATCAGGCAATATTATCATTTTCAGGTTAGCTTGCTGAACTGTCTGTATGTTTTCAGCATACAAGTTTAGAAGTAAAATGCTGTCTGAGTCACAGCACAAGGATGTATGTGCCTGTAATGTATTTTTATCTGCCAAAGTCAACACAATAAAGCAACATAGTAATGCTGTCTTAAAAAACTGATATACCATATGAATGAATTTATGAGAGATCATTTCAAACGTAAGAATTACACGTAAAATATACATTAAAGAGACAAAAAATGCAAGAAAAGATATCGAATTAATTATACCAAGGTACTTTTCATCTATTATGTCAATGTTTACTAGATGTGTGGCATATATGACAATTATAATGATGTCTATTAAAAAGATTATTAGCAATATCTTTAGTGCTCTTCTTAATTCGTTTTCAATGTCTCTTTCTCTTTGTGCGGTGTTCTGTCCCTTGCAAAAGTAAATATAAATATTAACTACTATCATTACAACGACTGCTATGGCAATATTATTGTCGTTGATCATTGCAGAAATTATAGCCCCACAAAACAAAGCCAAAATGCAATGAAAGACACAGAATGTTATATTTACTGCAATGTGTCTTCTGCTATTCCAGTACGTTTGTGATATGTGGAAGTACAGGATTGCAGGGATCAATATCACACAGTTTAGATTCAACTCATCTGTAGAACAGGATTCACTGAGTGAATATATCATCATAACTGGTATTATCATCAGAATAAACTGTTTTTGTATAAGATTCATTTTGATAAAATCGGAAGATTCATTTATCTGAACGTTGGAAAATTACATAAACATTAACCGTGCGCACATGCAGAAGGAACATATCATACAGTTGTTTCCTTATTGTTTTTCCATTTTAAAGCTCTTAGCTGATTCGTTGGTATTTTTCAAAGTTCTTGCTCTCTTCAGTGATGAAATGTTACATCATTTGTAAAAAGTATCTGAAAACACAGTTTAAGTGAAACATATAGTATATGTAATAACATGCTAAATATGATTGAAAGGTTATACGAATCCAACCTTCCTCGGAATTTTCGGTAAATTGTCACTTTGAGAATAATGTACTCTTAAATCTCTACCAGCTTGAAATGCCAAATTTTACTTACGCGATCAAAAATGATAATTTTATATGTATTTTGTTGTTTCTTTTTGTAAACAGACCAGTTAAAATACTTTCCAGTTCCATTGATTTTTTTCGTATTCCTTTAGGGTTTGCAAGTACATCATCAGGAGAAGAGGCAACATATCCATGCACATTGCTTTGTGACAATGCCTGGTTTCGTTATATAACAGCCCAGTTATATACTCTAATAACAAAATGCGCTCAAAATTAAAGCCAACTAAATACCATTTACTTTCACCGCAGACTTAAAATAAGAAACTCTTCAATGGAAAGGGATGTAATTATAAAATTGGGTACATTGGAGGGGACTTATGTTAAAAGAAATGCTGCTGATTAATAAGAGTTTATGTTTTTCCTACTAACGAGGGTCCTATTTAAACAAAACAAGCAGTTTAGAGCAATTTGTTGCCTGACCTTCAAATACATAAAATACATTTTTAACAAAATTTAGGACAACTCTCGACAAACAGTTCCAACATAAATTATAACAAGATTCAAGATTTAATTGTAGTCCGTTGACAACTGACCACAAATTATGTGTTAATGAAAAAAAACAGACAAAATCTGACCAATTAGTATGTTGCGTGAGTGTATATTAAATGTGACGTAAATACTTTCTGCAACATAGGCTATAATATATCCGTGATTTCTGAAAAACGAATTTAGTTAATTAATCCAAATTAATCCAAGAAAATAAAATTACTATGTTACCAAATTTGTGAATATGTATTTACCTAATAAAATGCCATTTAGTAAAATTATCCCCCAAAGCCAAAAAACGAGAGATTCAATCATCGAATGCCGGATGATGGTATGACCTCGTTTTTGGAGCGTTGGAGTTTGTCAATTTCGAAGTAGATAAAATGAAATGATATTTTACTCAATAAAATGCTAAAACTCATAATGGTAGAGCTTATTTGTCTGATCGACCCAATTGTACTTATTTATGACATGATCACATGCTTGAATACTGACAAAACTGTGTAATACCGTCAATTGTTTATTGCATACACCAAGTGTCTAAGGCATCTTTAGCATCAGGTCACAGGATGTGTAGGTGGACTTTATAGATTGTTTAAGGCAATTACCTTGCAAAATATATCCTTTCTTATATATCCGCCATTTTAATACCTACAAAACACAATCTTCCTTTAACGATCTTCGGATGCTATGCCACGTTCGGCCCCCTAAATACGAAACTGCTGTTTAGAAATATGTAAGGGATTTAGCTACCAAAGTTTTTAAACAGTCAAATCATCCTGTTTGCTGGTATTTTTTCGTGCTTGTTCATACACGTAATGAAAACTGTAAATATACACTGAAATTAAAATCCAGGTTAAATCTATTTCATAGCTTTACAAGTCTTTCAACTAAAAGTAAATTTAATCATAATCGATAAACTAGTTAACATAAGGACCTTTAGTTGTTCACTACAAGTAAGATCATATTTCAAAGTCGCAAGCATAACTACTGGTTGACATTTACATGTATAACTTAATATAAATAGTAACATATTTTAGTGCCGCCGTTATAATCAGATATTGGACCGGTGGTCTTATAAGTTATATATGCTGAGTCATTGAATTTCGTACTACGTAAAGAAATAACGTGACGCGCTCATATTTTGAAAATGTACATGTTGCATTTGAGTAAATTCAAGACAGGACCATGATTCCATTTTCTTCTAACCATTCATTTCACTGAAATACGAATTAAAATAAGTCTAAACACTGTTTGAATAAACACATGCAGCATACATAAGTCAACATCGTAATCTTTTAACTAATATGTGTTCTACAACGTAATATATTTGAAAATTTTTCAGTTACAATTTTATTTGTGAAATGTAATTTATTATGTTGATCTGAATCTCTCCATTGAAACAAGAGCTGTCACTTGAAATTGACATATGCCCCCGAAATGCAGCTTTGAAATAGAATTGGTATACATATGTATTAAAAAATATGCCTGTGGAAGTTAAATAGTAAAGAGTAAAGGCCCATAACCCTTGCAACATGAGGGTCCATAGGACCCTGGGTCGCTCACCTGTCAACAACAGCTCAATGGTTGTAAGAGTTGTGTGCAAGTTTGATAAAATCAAGTGAAAAAATAAAGCTGCTATCGTCGAGAAAAGGTCAAAATTGCTTACTTTGGCTCTTTCAAGGGCCATAACTCTGGAACCCATTATGGAATGTAGCTGGTTCAAAAAAGGAACCTAAGTCTTATAGTAACTCAAATATTGTACAAGTCTAATTAAATTCAAACAAGGCAGTCGTAATGACAACAATATAGATGTGAATCTGGGAAAGGTTATGGATGGTTAAGAGCAAATTAAACAGGCAACGGACAGGCAGGTGGAAGCCAATTCAAGTGGAAGGGTATTTCTTGTTCAGATAAGTTTCAGAGTATTGGCCTGCTCTAACACCAGAGGCGGCCTTGACCTTGAGCCAGCCAGGTTGGAACATGGGTTCTGCACATCAGGTTCATGAACTGAACATTTCACTTAAGTTTCATGATATTAATTCCAGGGGTTCAGAAGATATGAACTGGACACGAAACGCATGGTTCAAATCTTCAAACACCACTGTTGACCTTGACATTGAGGCAGATAGTTGGAACATGGGTTCTGCATGTCGTCTTCATGGGGAGAATGTTTGACTAAAGTTTCATGAAATTCCTTCTAAGGGTTGAAAAGTTATGGACCAGACAGGATATATGATCAAACACTACAGGCGGCCTTGGCCTTGAGCCAGCCAGGTTGGAACATAGGTTCAGCACATCATGTTCATGAACTGAACATTTCACTTAAGTTACATGATATTCATTCCAGGGGCTCAGAGACCACCAATTAACTTGCTAACTTGTGTACATGTACACACGCTTTATACAGCCGAGACCTCTCTTAAATTTAGTCTTAACATTTTGAGAATGTGCTACAAATGTGTTAATGTTGTTGTTGTTTTACATAAAAACAGTGAATAAAATATTCAGAAAAGCCTGATTTTCAAAGTGCTATAAAGTATGAAAGTTTATTTGGTCAGTATCCATAGAAAATGACAAAATTTACACTATAAAATCTTCCAGAGCAAAGTTCTTAATATTGCATAACACAGATCTAACCAGCAAAGTTCACTAGGTCATTGACCAGCATCATAACAACATATTAAGACTGAATCTAAATATAGCTGAAGACAGGTAGAAATATTGGAATTATGATACTTGAAATTTTCACTCTGCTACTAAAATTTATGTTTCAAATTATATCACTGAATAACCAGTTAATGAATTGTTCAGAAAAGATTGAATTTTAAGATGGTATCAAGTTTGTGTCAAAATCTGGTTGATAACTGTAAAAAATCAAAGGTTCAAACGCAGAATTAACAAGAAAATTCTATTTTTATTTACAGTAACCTAGTTTTTGGACCCAGATGACCCATATTCAAACTCGTCCTAGAATTCATTTGGACAAACATCCTGACCAAGTTTCATGACAATCGGAGCAAAAATGTGACCGCTAGAGTGTTACCAAGAAAATTCTATTTTTAGTAACAGTGACCTAGTTTTTGGACCCAGATGACCCATATTAGAACTCGTCCGACAAATCATTGGGACAAACATCCTGACCAAGTTTCATGACAATTGGAGCAAAAATGTGACGGCTAGAGTGTCAACAAGAAATTTCTATTTTTAGTAACAGTAACCTTGTTTTTGGACCCAAATGACCCATATTGGTACTCGTCCGAGAAATAATTGGGACAAACATCCTGACCAAGTTTCATGATAATCCGAGCAAAAGTGTGACCGCTAGAGTGTTAACAAGAAAATTCTATTTTTAGTAACAGTGACCTAGTTTTTGGACCCAGATGACCCATATTCGAAATGTGCGAGAAATCATTGGGACAAACATCCTGACCAAGTTTCATGACAATCGGAGCAAAAATGTTACCTCTAGTATGTTAACAAGAAAATTCTATTTTTAGTAACAGTGACCTAGTTTTTGGACTGAGATGACCCATATTCAAACTCGTCCGAGAAATCATTGGGACAAAAATCCTGACCAAGTTTCATGACAATCGGTGCAAAAGTGTGACCGCTAGAGTGTTAACAAGAAAATTCTATTTTTAGTAACAGTGACCTAGTTTTTAGACCCAGATGACCCATATTGGAACTCGTCCGAGATATCATTGGGACAAACATCCTGACCAAATTTCATGACAATCAGACAAAAAATGTAACCTCTATTGCGTTAACAAAATTTACCTTAGGGTTAGGGTTTAGGGTTAGGGTTAGTTAGGGTTAGGTAAAAAGGCCCATAACTCCGCCAAAAATAATCCGATCAGAAATTCCTTAGGATATGCACAACTAGGCTTGTTGACAAACACTCCTGTGAAGTTTCAATGAAATCCATCAAGCGGTTTTAGAGAAGAAGCGAGGACAAGATTTTGCTAAAAAGGGCCATAACTCAGCCAAAAATAGTCCAAGCAGAAATTCCTGACGATATGCACAACTAGGCTTGGTGACAAACACTCCTGTGAAGTTTCAAAGAAATCCCTCAAGCGGTTTTGGAGAAGAAGCGAGGACAAGATTATTTCGGACGGACGGACGGAAGAACGGACGGTCCGATTACTATATGCCTCCCTTCGGGGGCATAAAAAAGTTTTGTAACTACGATAAAAGATTATTTTGATTTTAACGTGCATTTTTCTTTATTAGATCGTTATTCCCATGTGCTACAACTTTCAGATTAATATTTCACAGCTTGGTCGCTTTTCTAGAGCTAGCATGTATCAGTGTCAAAGATTAATGAATGCAGTCAATGCGTATCAGAAATACTTTTTAAAACCTTTTAAATCGGTATCGCAAATTAAGAAAAAAAAAAAACGTTGCAAGTTTTATTGCAAATACTCGGATTTAATTTAAAATAAAACAGGTGCAGTTTAAAATCATTACTGCAAAAACAGCCAGTTTTATTGCTGATTTCACTCAAGGTTCTCTGTTCTCGATAAGGTTTTTATGTACCCACCATTTTGCTTGATAATTCTATAATTACATTGTCGAAGTAGATGGGTGAGATGGAGCTAATCCACGAAGACAACTTGTACTTTCTTGTTCGTGTCTGTTGGGGCAAGTGTGAGGTCGGTGCACCCAGGAGCTATTTTACACGATTTCCACTTATATTGAAGACTGCAACCTATATATTTCGTTGTCGAAGAATCGTCAAACGTCACAACGCGGCAGCTTTACGTATATATATATATAGATCTGTTCCTTTATGTCTGAAGGTTTGTTCGTTGGTTACTTATCTCACCCATATGTATCTTACTTCCACGAACATGAATCCTTTCGGGGATCCCTTAATTCGAAAGTTAGCTGTTTGAATTGAATTATCTCCCCTTAACATAATATATATCTTCAATTCAGTGTATCGAAAGATCCAGATGACTTTCATTGTGTGTGTCTCTGTCTATAGCACTAGTGTGCATAAAAACTCCAAAAATAAAAAGGAGGAAGCACGATGCTAATAGATGTGTATATGTAATTGTCCTACATGTTTGTATATGTATAAATATAAGTGTATGTAAATGTCTAGGCAGTCAGAGGGTCATTTGTGAATAGTTATGGTTTATATGCGTTGCCGGAAAATTTCTCTATTGAGAACTTGGATGGCACGTCCATAACCATGTACAGCACTCTTGGCTAGGCGATGTCGCCGTGTCTGGTGCTTAGATCTGTTCCTTTATGTCTGAAGGTTTGTTCGTTGGTTACTTATCTCACCCATATATATATATATATATATATATATATAGCTTAGTTTTCATTAATAAGCATTTACAAAATTACCAGCAAAGCTATCGAGTAAGTTTGTAAATGCTAATTAATAAACGTTAACCGACTTTGTGTTTGAAAATTATACTATTAAAATAGATTCACTGGGTAAATCATTTAATAAATATAGGCAAAATCTTGTGGAATCTTAACTACTTATAATTAATAAATTTAATTAATCGGTAAGTTTGTAGATATAAGAATGTGAACTGTCACCTTTTTATATAAACACGCCTGCAGCCTTTAGTTTCACATTAACAATTCCCGGCTATAATGATTTCTTGTCTTACTGACTAATAAACTTTGTTTTTGGTTTTTGACAAAATGGAGTTCAAAGGATACACTATCCCTAATTTTAAATGCAGTTTGTTAAGAGTCTTAATAGAATAAAACTATTACCAGAGCACTTTCACTAGAATAACAATAACCCTTGTTATAGGGTAAGAAAGAAATCAACTCAGCAAAAAAACGAATACAGGAATAAAAAGAAACAGATCGAGCTTCTATGTTCTTTTACAAGATGTCCCTATAAAACTTAACCTCTTATATGATTAGTGAGAAATGAACCCCATTTAACAATGTCTAGCACATCATATTTCCATTCAATGTTTAGACATTTTTATTCTTTATATTTTGCACTCTTTTCCCTGGATGGGGTAAGTTGATATTGTTTTCGCAATTTCCATTCATCCGTTCTGTGGTAAGTACGAAGTCATAAATCGATACGTACTAACGATTTCGATGAAACTTAATTTTTTATTGCCATGGTGTGATGACTGCTTGCAACAACAAGATTCACATATTGTGTAATCCGAGTAATTACACTGATACATCACATTTAAATAAAAACATATTATAAATTGACAAATGTTTTTTTTCTTGTATTTGCATATTTACTACCTTATTGTGTGTGAAATGTTTCAACAGAAGCAATTTGATCTTTCGCTTTGCTATTTAAAAGACATTTAAGGAATGGTTCGTCAGCGTTATTTTTTATAAAGCGTCTTTTATAGATATTCTTACAAACGTATAACTTAATTGCTTTAAGCATTTCTTTGTGAAGGGTCGACCGCAGTTGCAATTGCACTTGCATTAATTTAAAAGAAAATTTTGGAAAGCCACCGAACACGATAAATATGAAAATATTGCAGGATCGGTTTGATTGAGCCTGTTCATGGACAGTAATGGAAATGCATATTACTGCCTACGCCGCCTAGCCCCGGGTTGAGCACAACTCAATATTTACACCAATTAATAGAACAGCTTTGATTCATCCCAAACGACGGAATGCATATGACGGTGAACATGGAACCTTCAATGCGGTATTTAAAATTAATACCATTCCATGTTCACCGGCATATGGTCCCCAGATTAAACAGTGGGTTTGCCCTAAATGAGAAGATTTACCGGCATATGGTCCCCGGATAAAACAATGGGTTTGCCCTAAACGAGAAAACAATGGGCGGAACTAAACAGACTGGAATTTTGACAGAGGATCTGAGAATATAAATCCTTCATATCACAGACAACACCAAAGGCAAAATTTAAAAAGCAGGAAATATATTCATGGGGTGATTGAATAATATCCAAAACTATATTGGCTGGGATATTGAAACCACCCATCTCTAAACTGGTCGAAATATTAAAACAAAACGAAATTTTGTAATTACTATTAATATAGTACATAAGTTTCGTGATCAACGACATTCAAAGGACTAAGTTTATGAAGGTGTATGGGGAATCTTTTCTTATAAGAACCTAGAACCTCGATGTGTTTCTTTTATCCCGGTCATCGTGTTCTTGCTGATTTCACTCCAGGGGCTCTGTTCTTGGTAAGGTTATTGAGTTCTCGCCTTATTGCTTTACGTTGCAATAAGCTTCTTATATTTGTTTATGTTTGTGTGCTTTTGCATGCAACATTGTCGAATTGATGGAAGGGATGAAGATAGTTTACCAAGACTTCTTGTACTTATTTGATGTGATCAACATTAAACAGGTTACCCTATTGTTAAATCAAACATTATATTCATATTTTTACACTTCAACTGTTTGACAGATTTGGCCATGCTTACTTATATCGTAGCCCGTTCATTAATTAAATTGTTTTCCGCTCAATCACTTAGACAATAACCAAATTTATTATGGATGTTGGTGTTGATTATTAATGAGCCCTTGATATCAAAACAACAAGGACTTATCAAAGTGAAATTGTGAAGAGTAGCCAATTAAGACCTTTCCACTTAGAACAACATAAAAATACAACCCTAAAATGCACAAATGATAATTATTCAGGACATTCTATGTTTAAGAAAAAAAGCTCTGATTAAATTTCGGTTAGATAAGTCACTCCAATTAAGGCATTCCAAATTGATAGGGAAGATCAAGCGCAACACAGAAATTAATAGATAGGATACCCATGACGTATTAAAAACTCCAAACTGAATGCAATAAAGGTTCGATTAGATGCTTATTTACACTCCAAATTATTCTAGATTTTACATAATTATTAGAAAAATATGTGAAATTACGCTGTTTAATAAGTGTTGAAGACAGAGCGAATGAAGGCCAGATTTTTCGCAGCAACTCGTGGAAATATTACCATTGTTGTTCATTGAGATAGTACAGTCGTGTCCGGTAATCTTGCGCGTCCGGTTATCTTGCGCAGTGTTCTACTGAAATCCCCGGAAGTGTTTTACGGTCACGTTGTGAAAATATCTCAACAAACGATTATTTTTGGACCTAAATTAGAACATCTAAAGGTAAACATGTTGAAAATTAATACCTGTCCAAGATATTTATATCATCGTAATAAATTATTCATGACCACGACCACTGACCTATTTTCCGATATTTTAAGCAAATAATTCTTATTCCATCATCTAGTCCAGAAATTTGTGTCCCGTGATAGACATAAACAATAAAACACATTTTGAAAAAAAGTTATACCATTTTAAACGTACAATTCCATTTTACTTGCAAACGTTAGTGAATTCAGACCACATTTCCGTCAGTTCCCGCCATTCTGTCAACAAAATTCAAGGGCATAATCCGCGCTTATTTTTTTCCTGCAGAAGCTTAAAGTGCCTTTTTTCTCATATCAAATAAATAGAAAACTTCATATAAAACAACAGGAAATTTTATGGTTCGTCAGAGACACTTAATCTTTTAAAATATTTCGCTGCTGTGACGTCATTTCTCTCAGGTGCGCAAGATGACCGGGCATTTAAATGCTTGGGTAAAACATGGTGGTAAGGGTAAACATTAATAAATTCCCAATAGTTAAGAAGTCATTACCAAAACATTTTTGTCATTACATGCATGAAAGGTTTTTGAAAACAGACAAACAGTAATGATTTGTCCATTATTGATCGGTAAAAATATAGCCGATAATGCTGAGGTGCGCAAGAAGACCGGACAGCATCGTATAGCATCGTATAGCCTGAAATTGGAATATGATTTAAAAAAAAGGGATTCGCAGAGATGGGAGATTGCTGTTCAAGTAAAGTCTGATTCCACTTTGAAAAAGGGCGCTGTTGGCTTTGTCAGTGATTTTAAGCGAAATTAAAAAAGATAATTTTGATTCTTTATTAGATAATACCGCAACAAATTTGTGTAAGGCTAAATTTTTTTATTCAATTATAAATTTGATATATTGTATATTGTATGAATAGTATTCATACAATATACAATATATCAGATTTATAATTGAATAATGTATTCATTGAATACAATATGTATATATATATTGAACTGTTTAATTCAAATTGCAAGTGAAATACATGTATTAATTTCTCCGTTTCCATTTCATGTCGCCCATGTATAACGTACCATATGTTTTACATTTCTTGATATCTCTGTAACTTTTACAAGATTAATATAAACAGTGCCCCTAACACAGTATTTAAACAGACACCAAACAAAATTACAGATGAAAAGGGCAAAATCATTTTGACAAGAACTGCCTCAGTTTACTTTTTAGATTTTGATCGTCATCTACGATCGTGCAATCAACCATCGTTATATGAGAGTCCCACTTAATCTGCTCGGGTATCTGTGTACCGTCAATCTTGATAACTAGTAAGTACCTATTTTCTCTCTGTGGCTCCCACAACATAGGAAGAATACATCTCAATAGCTGTAACTCATTACATTCCGGATCTTCCACAAACTCCTTAGATAAGATCACGATATATTTCTTACTTATACTTGTAGCCCTTGCGTACATACGGAATTTTTCAACGCCTCCTTGACATGCAAAGTCTCTATCTGGGAAACATGCCTTAAGATTAAGTTCTTGCTCTACAAACTCTAAAACGTTGTTTCCTGCAAAGTAACTATGTTCAGTACTATAGGAGATATACAGGGTGTCCGAAAAGAAAGGTAACACTTTGAAAAACTCATAACTTTGCTGAATATAGGGCTATTTTCATAAATTTTAGATCATATTATAGGAATTACATGTAAGTTTTTCATACTTGGTAAAATGGCGCGACAAAATGAACGACGCCCAGACATCATGACGTCATCCAACAAAGTCGTTATTTTCAAGATGGCGCGATTGACGTCAGATTAGCGCATTTTTGTTGTCAAAAATTATTATAAAACCAAATGTGTAACAGACGTTCAGCGGAAGTTTAATCATCAATTCAAGAATACAAAATCAAGCAGGAAACATATCTACAAAATCGTACAGATATTTGAGCGACTTGGGACTGTGGCAGATGCTCAAAGAACGGGTCGGCCGAGGTGTAGTAGGAGCGAGGAAAATGTGAGTACACTGCGGGTAATGCTGATGAATAGTCCAGAAAAATCGGTAAGACGCTCTTCCTCAGAGACTGGAATTCCTAGAACTTGTATTCATGATATATTAAAGAAGGATCTTAAACTGTTTCCGTATAAAATTCAGATAATGCAGAAATTGAGTATTACAGATCAGGTTCAAAGACTTGACTTTTGTCGTTGGGCAGCTTACGTCGCCGACACTTACGCTGATGCTTCTAAAGATGTATGGTTTACAGACGAGTCGCATTTTCTGCTCTCTGGCCATGTTTGTAAACAAAATATGTGATTCTGGGCAGACGAGCAACCTCACTGTTTCGAAGAGAGGCCATTGCACAGTGAGAAATAAACTGTTTGGTGTGCCATGAGTTCACACGGAGTAATTGGTCCATATGTGTTCAAGGAGACAGTGAATTCTCAACGGTATCTCTCGCTTTTGAAAAACAAATTTGTTCCAGCGCTTCGTAAAAAAACGGAAAACATGCAAAATGTCTGGTTCATGCAGGATGGTGCAACGGCCCATACATCTAATACACCTTTTTTTAGAAATGTTCTGAAAATCAAATCATTAAAACCTGACAAAACAATCAGGACTACTTTCCATTAGTATCTCTCAATCAGCTTGTCCATCCTACAGGCTGCAAACTGAAAAATAACACAAAAACATAAAAACTCTCAGGCTATACTTGCAGGTCTGACAAGGAAAACATAAATGATCTTAACACTACCTACAAAAAGTAAACCCTGAAATAAATGTAGTAAATTCTCATTTGTCTCCCCTCTCGAAAAAAATTGTGTCCCACAATTTTCAGGTCCTCTTCTGAAAAGAAATAAAATTATAAATATACCGTATGTCAGAAAATGCTAACTAACAAAAACAATATGCATATAAATGACAAAGGTAAGTTATCACTAAAACATTTATTAACTTATTTAAAACATGTTTTACATAAATTAGTCATTCCATTATTCACTTCATTTTCAAAATAGCCTTAATGATTTTATTCACTGTTACTGTGTCTAATGTTTCAAACACTCCAGAAGATGAGATCAAGTCCAAAGCTTTGGCTTTAGCCAACCATTTAGCGCTAACTTGTTGCTGGTTAACGTGGAAGTCGCCAAACCAAGCTGGACGTTTCCTAGTCCTTGTTGATCTTCTTAAGCCTTGTTCTCTTTCTTCAACTTCATCTTCCTCTGTGGTTACACTGGCTGATTCATCTTCTGTGTCATGATCTGATTCTTCTGTGTCATGATCTGATTCTTCGGAGGATTCCCTGTTAGCTTCCTCTTCTGGTTCACTGTTTGTTTCGCTAGCTGATGTTCTTCTGGTCACTTCTGCTTCTCTTCTCTCTGTTTCATCCAATCTCCTTTCTGGTTCTCCTCTGAGTTCAGTTCTGAGGGCGTCCCATCCATAATATGTTGGTACAACATATTCCACTGCACTGTCGTTCTCCGATTCAGTGACGTCACTGGGTTTTCCATGATTTTTCTCACTTTGTCTCTTGACAGTACTGTCCTCTCTTGCCGGCATATGACCAAATCCATTCCCTTTATTTTCCAAAGACTTCCTAACTCTTGGAGTAGGTTTTGGTTTTTGAACAGACTTTGGTTCCTCTACTGAAATACCTTCTTCTTCCTTCTCAAATCTGTTGTTTACATATCCAATTGGAAGAAGATGATTCCTGTGTAATTTCTTGATTACACCTGCAGGTGACCTTATTTCATAAACAGGGATGTCCTTATTGGGTTGGGCAATGACTTGGTACAGATCTGGCTCGAATTTGTCTGCAATCTTGTGTCTGCCTTCGAATGCTAATATCTTCACCAAGACATTGTCTCCTACTTCTATCCTGGCTGCCCTAGCCTTCCTGTCATAAACCTCTTTCTGTCTGTCTACTACCTTGTCTGTAACTCTGTTTACAATCTCCTGGGTTTCTTTCAGCCTTTCTTTGAGATCTTGTAAGTAAGCTCTTGTAGTCTTATTACTGCTTTCAAGTTCAGTAGTTTCAAACATGGAGTCTATAGGTAGTTTGGGCTCTCTACCAAACATCAGTTCGAATGGTGAAATTCCTGTTGTTTCGTGTACAGTGCAATTGTATGCGTAAACAAGCGAGGGAACATACTTCTTCCAATCCTTTTTCTGATCTGGATCTAGAGTCCCGAGCATGTTTAACAATGTGAGGTTATATCGCTCTGTAACACCATTACCCATAGGGTGATATGGAGTAGTACGTGATTTCTTTATGCCCATAATATTGCAGAGTTCCTTAATAATTTCAGATTCAAAATTAGCTCCTTGGTCAGAATGGAGTCTGGTTGGAATACCATAGTGGACTATAAAGTTGTTGTAAAAGGCGTCCGCTGTAGTCTTTGCAGTTTGGTTCTTACAGGGTATTGCTAATGCATATTTAGTGAAATGGTCTGTTATCACTAAGATATTTTCAAATCCACCTTTTGAAGATTCTAATGATAAGAAATCCATGGCAACTTACTCCAATGGGTATGTTGTTCTGATGTTTACAAGAGGTGCACGAATGTTGGTAGAAGTCTTCCTCCTTATACATCTTTCGCAGTGACTGATCCAAGTTTCAGTGTCAGCTGTCATGCCAGGCCAATAAAACCTTGTGCGAAGCAATGATGACGTTCTGTCACGCCCTGGGTGACCAATGTCATTATGAAGTCCTTCTAAAACTTGCTTCCTATAGACTTCAGGCAAGACTAACTGCCTAATGACCTTGTTGTCATTCTTGATCTCTCTGTATAGGATCCCTCTTATCATCTTGAAGTGATAAAAGTTCTTCTTCATGATGTGATCCTCTTTAACAAAGGTAACAGTCTTATCTGGGAGTTTCTGGTCCAAGACTGCACAAACCCACTTTCCTAAGATGTTATCTCCTCTTTGTTGTTTCCTTATTTCCTGTGCTTCAATCCGGGCAATAGGCTCACCAGGATACTCAGTCAGATCCACTAAATTAATGTCCTGTGCTTGCATGACCTCTATGTAAGCTGGTACTTGAAGTGATGAGCAGATAGTCTTCACAACTGCATCATCTACCTTAACTCTATCTCCATCAGTGGTGTAAAGTCTATCATATGGGTAACGCGACATACCATCTGCGTCTGCGTTTCTAAGTCCACTTCTATAGATAATGTCAAAATGGTATTCGCCAAGTGCAGAAGCCCATCGTTGCCCAGTGGCGTCAAGTTTTGCAGAGGTCAAGACATGTGTGAGAGGATTATTATCAGTATAAACTGTAAAGTTGTTCAACATCAGATAATCCGAGAACTTTTCAGTGACAGCCCATTTGAGTGCCAAGAACTCTAACTTGAAGGCTGAATAGTTCTTTTCTGAACGTGACAAACTCCTACTTGCGAAGGCTATAACCCGCTTCTTGTCATCCTGGGTTTGGTATGACTGCTCCAAGTCCCTGTGTAGAAGCGTCTGTATGGAGTTCAAAGGGCTGTGTAAAGTCTGGATATGCCAAAATTGGTGGATTAGTGAGAATCTCCTTAAGATGATCAAACACTTGCTGTTGCTCTTCTTCCAAAATCCAAGGTTTTTGTTGTTTATTAGCTCTGTTCTTTCTGGTAGTTGTAGGTGGTAATAGATCAGAAAGTGGTCTTGTTATTTTCGAAAAGTCCTGAATAAAGCGACGATAATATCCTGCGAATGCCAAAAATGATCTGAGTTCATCTGAGTTGTTTGGAGTCGGCCAGTTCTTAACTTTGGCTATTTTATCAGGGTCAGTTTCAATCCCATATTCGCTGACAACATGACCAAGAAATTTCACACGTTTCTGAAGAAAAAAACACTTGTCAGCTGATAGCTTTAAGCTACATTCTTTAAGTGTTGTTCAAAGTTTTCTGCGAACACTATCAAGTCGTCCAGATAGATGATACATATTTTGAGATTATAATCCCCTAAACATTCCTCCATAAGTCGTTGATATGTGGCTGGGCTGTTACTAAGGCCAAACGGCATTTTGACATACTCAAGAAGCCTAGTGCTCCTACAGTGAAGGCAGTTCTTTCCTTGTGTTGCTCCTCCACTTCAACTTGATGGTAACCTGCCTTCATATCAATTGTGCTAAACCATTTAGCACCTTTGAGTACGTCAAACACCTCCTCGATTCGGGGCAATGCGTATGCGTCCTTCACTGATTTGGCATTTAACATCCTATAGTCCACGCACATGCGTAGTTTGCCATTCTTCTTACTCACAAGAACTACATTAGATGCCCATGGGGACTTTGACCTACGAATGATCCCGCATGCCAGAAGTTGTTCGAGGTGCTGTCTAACCTCGTCTACCATCGCAGGTGGTATCCTCCTATGTCTCTGCTTAAATGGTGTTTCGTCTAGGAGGTCGATCCGGTGTTTAATCTTGTCGCAGTTGCCAATGTCTGTGTCACTTTTTGAGAATATGTCTATATGTTTAAGAAGAAGCTCTCTGACTTTCATGTCTTGTTCTGGTGTTAATGATGATTCTATTGTGACATCCTCAAATATCTTTTTATGATCAGACTCCTGTTCTATTCTGTCATACACTGAATCATCTACTATCACTGGTTGTAGTTCACAAAGTATGGCTCTAGGTGCTATGTGAATAGTATCTGTTGTTAAGTTCGAAAGATGAACTGTAACATGTTTACTTCTTTGGTAGATATAGTTTGTAACGGAAGGAGTCACATCAATAAAATCTGGAAGTGAAGATAATTCTGTTTGTTGGAGAATAGCACAAGTTGGTTGGTAGTCTATTTCCTTGTCAAGATATCCATTGATGCTAATTGTTTGGTTAGGTCCAAGTGTGACTTTCGATGTTTCAGCACCCCTACAATTGCCAATCTGTCATTGTTCTTCTTTAGCTCCTTTTCTCTAATGCAGATGCATCTCAAAGCTAAGTACCATGGTGTCTTTAATGATGCTTTTTGAAGATATTGATCACCATGAGTATTCTTGCAACTTGATGCCAATTCCTTCAGGATGTTTGTGCCTATTAATACTGGAGTCTTTGAGTTGTATGGTGTTTCAGGAACTACTAAAAAGATGCAAAGTTGAGTTCCCAATTCAGGAATCCCATCAGTATTCAAATCAGCTTCAATGTATCCAAAGTATGGAAGGTGTTGTCCGTCAGCACATTCTATGTTTAAGAGGTTCTTAACTGGTTGAAGTTCTAAAGACGACAAATGTTCCGAATAAAATGGTTGACTAATTGTTGATATACAAGATCCTGTGTCCAAAAGTGCTGTTGTTTCTATACTGTTGATCCAAACTTGAGATTCATTTGATGTTCCTACTAATTCTGGACCATTATTTTTCTTAAAGTTTCCTGTGCTTCCATCTGGTCCTGTCGTAGAAGTACTTACAGGTTTTCCTGACAGTATTTAGCAATATGGCCAAATTTGTTGCATCTGTAACATCTTGGATTGTAGTCTTGTTGTTCTGGTTGCGCTGATGTATTCGGCTGAAATGTTGTGGATCCGGTAGGTCTGTTCGGTGTATAATCACCTCTACCTCTGCCCCTACCTCTACCTCGGTTTCCTCTATGACCACCTCTCTGATGTCTGGGTCCTCTGTAATTTCCTCTATATTGGAAAAATGCTTGATGTTGTTGCATCAGCATCTGTGTCTGTTGTTGAACAAGTTGTTGCTGTTGGTCCTTTTCCTCTTCTATTTTCTTAATTCTGTCATTCATCTGATTCAGCAGATCCTTAACCTCTTCCATTTCAGATGGTTTCTTTTCAGTAATAGATTGACACTTTGCTGTTTTCTCTTTCTCTTTTGAAGTAGTTGCTGTTAATATGTTCTCGCTTTCAAGTTTTCTAACTTCAACTTTGAATTGCTGGTAGTCACTGCTAAGAACAAATTGTGTGTTGGCCAATTGTTTCAGTGGCTGTGCTAAGCCTTGGTATAGAACGCCAATCAAACATTTTTGCTGAGAAGATTTCAACACATTGAGTTGTACTGCTTGGTTGAATAATTCTTCAACTCGGGCGGCATACTTGGTGAATGATTCTGTTGGGCCCTGTTGACAAGCATAGAACTTTTTGAGAACAGTTTCTGGAGGGTCTATCTGTCCATAAGTACTATGGAACTGTTCTAGTATTTCTCCAACTGATGCTTTAAGACCTTTTCTCCTCATGAGACTTGCTGCGTCGCCCCTAACAGATTTCCGTATTGCATAAGCAATAATTTCTTCAGAGAAAGCGTGTTCCTCTATGAGACATTCAATCTCATACCTCCAAGTCAAATAATTCACATCTCCTTGATTCTCTTCTCCGAAGAATAATGAAATCCTGGGAATCTGATGACGCATGTACAATGTGGAGGGATCTGTTGGTGGTTTCATAGCTTCCTCATATCTGTGAATATATGCCTCGAATCCTTCCTTAGTTTCAATACCCTCGGGTTTGATACCCAGAGTTCTAATTGCACCAAGCAATTTCAATTCCTCTTCACTCACATCATCTTTCGTAGCTGGCCTCGCCATACTTGAAATTTAAGCTGAAATTCAAATTCACTGGCTATATGAATATATCACAATTTCACTTTCAATATTCACAAACGTCACTGTCGCACTATATACATATAGCACTATCACTTCAACCAAAACACTATGTCACTAAACACTATCACTGATGAGGTCACACAAACTGATTTCACTAAATTATTCACCGAATAATTTCACTTCAAATTCATAAGTGTCACTTATCACTTAAAATTCAACACTTTATGCAACTCTCAACACTTTAACTCACTTGAGTGTAAACTCAACAATCAAACTTAATTGAGTCTTTACTCAGCACTCAAACTTACTTGAGCACATGCTCAGCACTAAAATTCACTTGAGCGTATTCTCAATACTCAATCACCACCCAAAAAAATTACTGTTGGACATGTGTACATCCACCTTAATTATTTTAATACTTTCTTAAGTTAAACACCCTTAATTTTTAATTTCTCAAATTAAGTTGAGTACTTAATTAATTAGTAAGGATCTGTTTTATTTCTTCCTACTTTTGCACTAAGTTTAACAGTTCTTATATCTGTTCCCTAAATTATTTATTCTAAGCCGAATATATTTGATTAATTAACTTACTTTTAATTAACCTTAATATCTTAATTAAATACTAATTTGTTTTTTTATATCTTCAGGTACTTCGGTACTAAATTAAGTATTAACTTATTTGTAAACTTATAAATAAATCACTTTATTAAATTTAAAGACTCTTTTTCAGAAATTTATTTTTAGTTAATTGTTTTTAATTAGTTAATTAGATTTGTTTATTTAATTAATTTAAAAATTTTATATTTCAAATGCCTTATTGACTTTAATTTAAGATTACAATTACAGCTTACCACCTAATTATTTGTATATGTATTTTATTTATTTACTTTAAATCCCTATAACCTTAAGTATAAGAAATAATTTTAATTTAATTTAATAATGAAACTATATTAATCTATTTATTTTCTTTAAATCACCTTATTTATACTATGTTGATCACCTTAATTAAATTTGTATTATTAATTGCCTTAATTGCTTTTGTTTATGAATCACCCTAATTACATTTGTTAATAATTACCTTAATTAATTTTGTTTATTAATCACCTTAATTACATTGGTTGATGAATCACCTTAACTGATGATGATGATGATGATGGATGGATGACACAACACCCCAGTCAGGTTAGTATAACACAATTAAGTTCCCCAAAAAATAAACACTAAATTTTTTTATTTAACACTGCACGACAGGATTTGAAACGTAAATAAACTTTACTTTTGAGTAATAAACTGAATTATTATTCAACAAGTAAAGTTGAGTTCCTGCAATAAAGTCTGAATTATTAAATCAGGTAACCAAATAATACAGATAATCTAATCTGTGACAGCTATGTACCTTGATCAGATATTCCTAGACTATTATCTTGATAAATGGTGTTTCCTTTTTCAAAATATACCAATAATAATTTAAGATAAATCAAATAAATTTATCACAGATTTCAATAAACTGTTTTGGAAATTAAAGTTAGCAATAATTCTCTTAGTGTTATTAAGCTTTAAATAAAGTCATTTTTTTCAAAATCAAGATAATAATCTGTCACTATCACTGTAAACTTAAATACTATCTAAATAAATCAATATTCAACTGCTTCCAAGTATCTGTTTCTTAAAGTCTAATTCAAAATATTGATCAATACACAAAGTTTTAAATATCTGGTAAATCAACACTATTCTGGTTTTACCAAAATAATTTTTAGAACATGACCTACAACCGAACCAAGAATAGCTCCAAAATAGAGTAGAGTAGAACCAATCAACCAATCAAATACAAGGGGGAATGAGAAACTGTCCAGGTAAATCAATACACACTGAAATCCAATAGACAAGAATGCTGGGGGATCTAGACACTGAATATCAACCCACAAACTAGTGTTGGGAAATCGGTTGCATATCATAATCGATGATCGGTTGGAATCGGTTGCCAATTCCGATGCGATTTCGCGATTATAATCGGTTTCTTAACTTACGCAGTGTAAGGTTTACAAATGGTCTTAGATCAGTAGCTTACATAATTACTGGGTACTAATAATTTCCAACTTTCTGACCAAAATCCTAAACAAAATCATTGCTGCCCAAAGAGGTTGTTTGTGCAACTGCACTGAACCCCTCTAGATCTGCCACTGAATTTTCAACAGCAAAATTGTTGGTTTTCCTATGAATAATATACTGATTTTAAGGCTGAAGACACAAAATACTAATTTTAGAGGTCTAGTAAATGCAAAACATAATTTTATTTATTCGAAGAATTTTTACCATCGTCATATAGCTACGCAACTCAGACGCTCGACAAAATCGGCGCCGTTTTGCGTTTATGTTTGTTACCTGTATTTTGTAGTCTTGTTAACAAATTCTGCAAATGTCTTTTGTTAGGTCTAAGCTCTTCGTTAATCTTGTAGAATCTAAAGTGCATCCACACTTCTGATTAAGTTTTCTTGCCTGGGTTCTCGTAAATCTCTCGGGTCGGGTCGCCATTTTAATTTCGATTTTTCAAAGTGATTTCCCTTTATGGCCGGTGTAAAAGCCGGAACCCCTTACTTTTATATTTTGACTCAAACACTGCGCATGTCTCAACTGTTAATCGATTATGAGAGAACGACATCGATCATCGACATCGAGAAGCATTTACACGTCGCTAATCGATGTCTTCCGATCATCGGCACATCACTACCACAAACAGGTCAAGATATGAGTTCACTGGTTATACAAAGGTCACAAGCTCTAGCAAAATGTATACAAATGAAGAAAATATGATTTGGCTTGCTGAAATCTGTTTTAACTTTAAATTGTTTTCAATTTATGCAGAATTTGTACTTTGATGGCAGGCACAAATAAACAAGAATATAAAGACAGATAATAGAAAAGTTTTTCTTATCATGCAAGAAGAAATTAATCACCCTTTACCAAGTAATTATAGGTACCCTCAACCAATTAAGTGCAAGTGCAGTGAATCTCCTGCCACTATCTCACTTACAACTAGAATGTTGTGTTCCGCGGAACACATGTGTCGCCTGCATGGAAAACGTTGAAATGTGGGCCTATGTTTAATCATATATAATAAAGATATTTTATTGAAGTTGATTTCAATACACCACAACAGAACACATGTGTCATCTAAATTGCATTTAAAAGGGGAATAACTAAAATAATGGTGAAACCCGAGTTATCATTTTCAAAAATCGGTTTGTAAATTAATGCAGATGAGTTATTCAAAGTATTAAGTGAATTAATTGAACAAGTAATTTCCATTTTACAGGCAACACTAAGTTGCATGTTAAAGTTGCATTTGAAAGGGATATCACTCATAAAATATTGAAACTGGAGTTATCATTCTTGTCATCACAGATGGCATTGTTCATGCTGATAATATATTCCAAGTATGAAGTGAATAGAACAAGTACTTTCAAAGTTATTGGCAACATTAAGTTTCAGGTTTAAGTTGCATTTGAAAGGGGCATAACTCAAAATATATTGAAACTGGAGTTATCATTCTTGTCGTCACTGATGGCATTGTTCATTCTGGTGAAATTTTCCAAGTATGAAGTGAATATGACAAGTACTTTCAAAGTTATAGGCAACATTAAGTTTCAGGTTAAAGTTGCATTTGAAAGGGGCATAACTCAAAAAATTTTGAAATTGGTCTTATCATTCTTGTCGTCACAGATGGCATTGTTAGTGCTGATGATATATTCCAAGTATGAAGTGAATATGACAAGTACTTTCAAAGTTATAGGCAACATTAAGTTTCAGGTTAAGTTGCATTTGAAAGGGGCATAACTCAAAAAATATTGAAACTGGAGTTATCATTCTTGTCGTCACAGATGGCATTGTTTCTGCTGATGATATATTCCAAGTATGAAGTGAATAGGACAAGTACTTTCAAAGTTATAGGCAACATTAAGTTTCAGGTTAAGTTGCATTTGAAAGGGGCATAACTCAAAAAATATTGAAACTGGAGTTATCATTCTTGTCGTCACAGATGGCATTGTTCCTGCTGATGATATATTCCAAGTATGAAGTGAATAGGACAAGTACTTTCAAAGTTATAGGCAACATTAAGTTTCAGGTTAAAGTTGCATTTGAAAGGGGCATAACTCAAAAAATACTAAAACTGGAGTTATCATTCTTGTCGTCACAGATGGCATTGTTCCTGCTGATGATATATTCCAAGTATGAAGTGAACAGAACAAGTACTTTCAAAGTTATAGGCAACATTAAGTTTCAGGTTAAGTTGCATTTGAAAGGAGCATAACTCAAAAAATATTGAAACTGGAGTTATCATTCTTGTCGTCACAGATGGCATTGTTCCTGCTGATGATATATTCCAAGTATGAAGTGAATAGGACAAGTACTTTCAAAGTTATAGGCAACATTAAGTTTCAGGTTAAAGTTGCATTTGAAAGGGGCATAACTCAAAAATTATTAAAACTGAAGTTATCATTCTTGTCGTCACAGATGGCATTGTTCCTGCTGATGTAATATTCCAAGTATGAAGTGAATAGAACAAGTACTTTCAAAGTTATAGGCAACATTAAGTTTCAGGTTAAGTTGCATTTGAAAGGGGCATAACTCAAAAAATTTTGAATCTGGAGTTATCATTCTTGTCGTCACAGATGGCATTGTTCATGCTGATGATATATTCCAAGTATGAAGTGAATAGGACAAGTACTTTCAAAGTTATAGGCAACATTAAGTTTCAGGTTAAAGTTGGGGGACTACCGGACGACGCCGACGACGCCGCCGGACAATAGGATCCCTAATTGTCTACCTGCTATCACAGGCGACACAAAAAAATCATACTCAGTTTTACTGAAACCACTCAAAGATACATGTATTCCATTAATTTACTTTAATATAAAGTGAAATATGGAATCAGAAAATGATAAACCCACCAAAACTTTGAGTGATTTAAGTGTACAAAATTGTTATTTCACTCACCACCTTGAAAAATTCTTCTATCACCTGACCACTGACCACTGGCTATAGTATCGCTTGTAAATGTCAACAAGAATGTATATAAAATGTCTTTCACTCTGTAGATAATGTGTACACTGGTTTCCACGAAATGGTCCTGAAGAAATCCCAAAACGCTGCAACTACGTGTCTTGAAGTTGGTTGAGTTAACTATAAAACCTAGTCCCACGAAAAACTCACTTGATGAACGTTGATCTAACGTGATGAACACTGAACTAACATGTAAACGTTGTAATACTACAACATAACGAGTCCTGAGTAGGAATCAAACCGACATCTGCCAATTTGTCAAGATGCTAAATTCCTAACTGCTCGACTGTACTGTAGTCCAACGTTATATAGATTACGACTTCCTATGCAAAGTTAGGTAGATGACAGCTGTATGTCCAATGTAATGCTCATTACGACTGCTAGTCTGTCATGACTGTCCTTTCTTTCAGCTGTGTCCAGCCTTGCTGTCCTTTCAGCAGTGTCCAGCCTTGCTGGGTCCCCCGTTGGGCGCCAAATTGTAACACACTATGTGTATGGGGGTAAACGCAAACAAATAGTTCTGGTTTCTCTTTTTAATGTATCGTAGGTAACAGCAAGTGTAACTAGAATCAGAGTCAATGGTCTCACTGATGAGAACGAACATACCCGATATGGCTCTGAAATACATAAGATAAAATAGTGCTTACACAATTTGTTATTTAAATGTTCAAAACCCAACATACATGCTCTTGAAGAGTTTGTGAGTGGAGAGTACCAGTTCCGATCTGGTATAATCCTAATCAAAACAGGCATGACAGAATATCTACAATACCAGTACGAAATGGAATTTAGTGCTTTAAACGTTATCCAGATAATCAAACACAAAATCGGATAGCATATGCAGTTCATGAGAATAAATGAATTCACTGGAATTTCATATCCATAAAACAAAGGCAGTTTGATTTGGTCCATCTCACGGACAAAAATATGCATTAACTTATTATTGACATGGTTGAATAAACTATCGTTTTCAGAAGGGAAAAACATAATATTTTGCGGAAATGCAATTTCGACAACATTATATGTTTTTGAAGTTCTATTAAAATACTCTCTAAAAAGCCGGTTTTCGTGTTTTCCATAAAAGTTTAGGCAAACGCAGCTTTGGATCTGAATTACCATAAAGTTAAATATTTCATTATTAATTGTTTCTATAATGAAACGTGTCTCCAAGTCATAGAAAAGTTTTGTCAACAACGATACAGAATCGCAGGATGTAATATCATTAACACAAATGTCATGGATATCTTCGGAATTTACTGTGTATTTTACAAATACTTGACCGTCTTCTGCCAATGTTGGATAAAGTAAAATGCGAAATACTAGCATACTTCCTCGATGTACGTAAAATGCTTTTGTGTCTCCAGGTTTCTGTATTAGACGGTATCGTTGTCCCGTTAAGCTAAACATTCCTGTTTCGTTTGATGAAGGGAAATATGAAATTAATTCTTCATTTGTGCTTATAAAGGAGACTTCGCATTTGTATTGACCGAAATCATCAGTCTTTAGCATCACAATACGAAGATACGAAATGACAAATCCTGACGGATGATATGTTGTCTCTATTGTAATTCTGTCAGATGTTTCAGTGTCCACATGGTATGCATTGCGGTACCAATCAACACTTGCAAGTGATGTACCTTTGCTTAATCTCCTTTCCACGTAACAGATTAATTTGACATCCTCGCCCACACGCCTTTTTATTATCTGTTCCTCATTAGTCTTCAAATCGAACTTTAAGTGTAAGTCACTTAATATAACTAACTTCGCCGAACTCGTTAGTAGGTTTGCCACACAGAGTCTAAATATACTTTCATTTAAAAAGATAATTCCATACACGAAGGTGAAAGCGAATATACAAACAGTTAACAAAAAAAACACGAACTCTAATGAACTTCGAAAATTAGTCAGTTGATAATACATGTAGTGATATTTAAATAGTAACAGGGAAATACATGCAAGAAATTCATTTTCAGCACAGTGATATAAAATGTCAGATTGGACATAGGGCAATATTAACAGTCTTATCATTGAGTAATGATACTGTACACTTAAATCGTCGAAAAAACGTTCAAGAACTTCAATATTTTCAGAGGAGTAATAAAATGTTTTATGGTCGAGGCGTATTGTTTCGCTGTTTTCCCTCATTGCCAGCAGACAAATCAGGGATGCTATTTGAAGGGATTCAAACAGTATATTGATTTTACTTCTCACGGATTGAAATGAACGTTGTATACTTCCGATATGGCATAAAACCATTGATATTAGAGATTTATTTGTGTGTCCAATTATTGCATAAATAATGGTTCCAATAAAAATGTTAAGAATATATATTCCAATAATAACTGCAATTTTTATCGCGGCCCTTCTCTTTCTATTCCACAATTTCCGGGATAATGTGGAATAAATGAAAAAATGGAAGAGAGTGATGCAGTAAACTTTCATAAAAAATGGTGAAGCAAATCCCCAAAGCGAGATTAACATCATCATTGGAATCAACATCCGAACGAACTGAATTGTCATAAGATTCATTCTTAGCTATATTTCAATTGATTATTTAATTTAAATACACTCCACAAATACTTTAACATTACATCCCACTATATACCAATATACACTCAGAGTAAAATGTTCACTGCATGATACGAGTAAACCAAGTCCATGTGTTTTGTCATTCTGTATATCCTCTGTGAATAGCATGCAAATTATAAACATAAAAGATCAGACAATCGATTTCGATTTTTTTTCAGTTTAAATATTATGAAACGGGTAGCACGAGGCAGTTCACTCGTTTCCATGCTTCTGAGTATACATAACACTTTTAGACGGTCTTCGGTGATATAAAAGAGCAATATTTATCCTCACATTAAGAATATACGTTTCCGAAATGGATGCGCTTCATTCTTACTGAACTGAAGTGTATTAATATTTAATTTTTTGCTCAATGTTTAAGATTTCGACGTAAAAGTAACAAGTGCATACTTTGTTATTTAGCTGAGTTTAATAAATAGGAATCAATAGTTTTTATACGTGAATATTTTGGTTTGTATTTATATAATCAATGTTCTATGCAAATAGATTTCAATAAGATTCAGATCATGTTCCTTTATGAAAAACTCTTTTATCAATGACAGTAAAAATGTTTTATTGAAATTTGTTAAATATCTTAAATATATTTTTATCAATTAAACAGCATTAAATCTTCAGCAAATGCATTTCCGCTAGTAGAGTTACTACTCCGACTGTTAAAAATAACTATTGCAGCGGCTGTTAAAAATAACTAGTGCAGCTTTTTGCAGTGTTTTCTCTACAGTTCAGACCAAACATCTATTATCTTGCTCTCACTAAAACAAAAGAAATTTTCGTTAACATCAGAATTTTGGAATTGTTGTAAGAAACCTCTAAAGACACACACACACTACCTATTTACAAACTCTTTCGGTCATTGTTTTCAACTTCTAGTATGTTTCTGAGAAATATAACAACCTATTTTAACCTTGGGAGTTGAGACAAAGTTCCTTAAATGTCACTTTAATACATCACAACCTTCTTGGTGTTTACCTGTGAATTTTGTGGGTTTTGGTGGTTAGATGTTTTTGTAGCAATTTAAATGTTGGTTTCAGCAACAGCGAAAACGCACACCACATTAATCCATGATTGAACTCATCTTGCATTTTACTTATTTGCGCATTTAAGTTTTGTGTAAATAAATGTTTATTATAAATCGAAATTAGCATTGACAAATCTATAAAAAATATTGAAGGCACAAAAAATATCCAAAATGTTTAGGACTGAGAATAAAGATAACGTACTTGTACTTAAAAATACGAAGTGAATTGGAAATTTAATGAACTAAGATCGAAGTTATGTACTGTCTTAAGAACGTACTTTGTTAATCTGCAACATGTCTAAACCCCTTACAGAAAATATTGCTGGTTCGATTTTCATTTTCACCATACATTAAGTATTAATCTGAGGAAGGCTATTTGGACTTGGTTTCTTTTTTATCACTGTGTTCCAGGGAGTCAGCATCTGAGGAACGAATCCTGGTAACTACAAATGTTTTATGTTTACTGGTATTGTTATTAGAAGCATTAAGTAAATAAATAATAATTTTAGTGTTAAGTTGTGCCCTATACGAGTAGATTGGCTTTCTTTCATTTATTAGCTGCCGTGGGTCTTTTCCCCATCTTTTACTGTTTACTCCATTTAGAAGCTCTTTGTTGCATGTGCGACATCCGTATAGTCTGGTCTGGATCTACCCTCTCGAATATGTCAGAAAGAAACTAATAGGTCTAAAATGACCAGTGTAGATTCTGATGAGCCTTCGGGAATTTGCAAAATGATTAGGTTTACGAGGGTTGTTCAAATTTAAATAGGGCTGCGAGTCATGCTTTTTCATATTTCATTAAATCTGAAATATTTTCATATGTACGGCACTCGTTAAATGTTGTCTACAAGTCGAGCATGATTTTATGACATAATTTTGCTAAACCCAAGTTTTCTACGTTATTTAATAACCATGGTAACGCAAACCCGGCGCAGCGCGTAAAACGTTATTGAAGATTAGATTTACTTCTAGTTTATTTTCATAATTCGGCGTCCGTATTTCCTGATATTCCGCTATTCTGTTTCGCTATATTCAGGCGGCGTACTATCCAAATTTGATGTCATTTGGACGTTTTCTTGCTAAACAAATACAATTTAAAAAGCAGTAGTTATAACGTAAAAAAGTAGAATTTTGACGTCCGTTTAAAAGATAAAATTTTGTGCGATCGTTTAAATTTGTCAACATATGGGCGATATTTGTTCAGCTTCATATGAGAATGTTAGATTAATAAAGGGCAATGAATCGGCGAGCAGGTCAGGCGTTTTCAGCTGGCACAGCTGATTCAAAGATGGCAAAGACGAGATCACAGACAGAAAAGGCCAATGAGAAAGCTGGATATTGACGGAACGTTAGTGTCGTCAGTTGCACAAGAGCTACAGAAGGATCGCTGGTATACAGGTCGCGAGCTGTCGGTATGTTTATTGTTAGCATCGGGTCAATTTTTTTCGATTCTTAACAAAGAATTGAATATAAGAGGGATTTTTGTTAATACTATTTTATTGTGTTTACCTCGATCTACGAGTATTTAAAAAAGTTAATGACATTAGGATACGCAGTAATTATAAGAGCATATCATTTTTAGAACAGATGATGGCGTTTGGCATTAAAACGAAACACTAATTTCATTCACAAACTTAAATTATAGGTCCGTGCCCGTTGGTGCAGAGATGGTGATCAAAGATCACGATTAAGAGCGAAGAACGGTCGAATCCCGGGCCTTTCCTATGAGAGTGGAGTAAAATTTTGGCCTATTTCTTTCCGCGTGATCACCACAGACAAAAATTGGTTATGGAAGAGTGCATTAAAAAAGAATGACGCTAGTGACATTTCATATTTATTTTGCGACGTCATAAACGTCATTTGCTGTAATGTTAGCGTGCGCCGGGTTGCGCACCCCTTGTTATTTGTAAATTTCATAGATTTGTTATTTGTTAAAATTTTGTATTGATTTTTTCACTGTATGTAGAGGACATGTTCCGATATTCGTTGCTTACAAAATCGTGCAAGTAAATTAAAAGGCGTGATCAGTAGAGCCGCAGTCCTATTAATTTTTGAACAACCCTCGTATACTGGTCGCACAGGGAATAAAAGATGTATCCATGAAGGCTCCTTAAAAATGGTTTCATCATGAAAATTAATGTCTTATAACTGTGAGAGAGTTTGTAACAATGACGTACAACACGTAATACTGGTTAATCTTTTGCACACAATATCTGTTTCTAACTTTAAGTTAGTTAATGGTATAATATATCTTGATCAACTATTTAAAGCTGTGTCCCCTTAAAATGACCAAATTAAATATATACTCTACATCAAAAATACTCAAGAAAAAAACTCTAGATCATAAAGCTATTTCTTTAATAACTTTGAAAAGGCAGATAACATATTCCAAGTTTGTTGGCAGTAATATTAATACTTTAAAAATCAAATAACTAAAGTTATTTAATTCTAGTTTTCAGATTCTTTCTGGAGTCGTCAGTTGATGTTGCAATTCCTGCGTTTTCCACCGTGTTGAGCAAATGTTTCGACCTTAAATGGAAACCAAATTGGTGTTATCACATACCGGGGGTATTTTTAGGCCAATGGCAACATAGACTGCTCAATATGGCATGTTCATTCAAACGTACGCATATTATGTTGTATTTTTCATATGATTACATTCCTTCTTTTTTTTTCCTTCTACGCTGTGGAAACATTTTAATAATATTTAATTCGTTAAATGTTATTTGTGTTAAGAAAAAGTAAGAGTTTCTGACCCCTTTTTTGATACTGTTTTAAGTGCGGAAGTTTGAAATACACTACGATTAGGGGTTAAACAGATGTAGTACTCACTTGAAAACACATTTTTTGTAAATTACATATTCATCTAAGAATACTTTGTCTTATTATTTTAACTAAAGGATGGTAAATCTGTACCGTAACAATGAAGACATGTGCGATTGAATTATTCCGCTTGCAAAGAATTACCCTTTATGTATTTATGTTCAAAATGTTTAACAAATACATTGCATGGCAGACTTTGTCGATTGATAATAAAGATTTAATACAGTTTACAATTCTATTTCATTACCATTTTCAATAGTTTTCACATGATGTCAAAAACAACCCGCAGTGGCGGATCCAGGGACGGTTCGGAGGGTTCGGACGAACCCCCCTAATTTCCGTAAATTTTTGGGTCCGAGTGGTTTGAGGTTCGAAGTTTGTAGGTATGGATCAATATGACTGATTTCCAGAAAGAAATCGATGACCAGTTGGTGCTAAATTGTTTCATTTGGCGACAAAAATTATGACCTCCGTGGTAGTCTTGGGTGTCAAAACTTAGACTTCACGCATAGTGCGTACTCTCAATTTAAACCTGTGTATTTCCAATAAACAACTTCGCACCCTTGCACACTTGCCACTGTAGGTGGCCAATCTGCTTTTACTCAAAAAAAGAAAGTAGGAAATTGTTAATCTATGGAAAACTTTGTATTTTATGTTTTTTGCAAAGTCTCTGGTCACGGGCATTAACTTGAATTTGGATAAATCACAGAAAAGGCGACCTTTTGCAACTTAATAACATTTGAAGTTAGAGTCTGGGCTATACAATGTATCATTAATTTCAAGTGCTAATATTCGCAATATAAGAAAAAAAATAAATAAGAAAAGTTTGAATAAAAAATTCATCCGCCAAAATATGCCAGGCGCGCCATGGAGCACGTGCGTATATTAAACAAGGTAGTTACAGGATTTTAGCGCCAAAAATCATTACACAATCGTTTCTGCTTACATCAGTCTCTTACATAATTGTGCATCTGTGTGGACTGAATTTCGTGCTGTTCATGAAAATAAAGCATTTAAAAGTCGAAATATACCTAGCCGTAATATACTTTCAGGGGTTCCACTGACTAGCTGCTGAATCTCAAGGGTCATTTTAGTATCTTTTTAGTGGATTCAGATCATTTATGTCCAAAATACCCCTTATTTAAGGAAATGACCCTTCAGCTAAAATCATGGGGTCAAAATGAGGGATTTTGAAAATTTTAAATCAAATAGTCATCTCCCGGGTCAAATGGAACCCCGACTCTATATCCTACGAAGTTTTATCGGCCCCGCTCCGTTTTTCCAAATTACTTCTAACTAAAACGATATGGTTTGATTTCGAGACAATTTTATTCTAAATTCAACCTTTTTTGGCATATTTTACGTTTATTAAAACAAGATATTTTGTTATTTCTGACAAATTTTGACTTGCCAATGATGGAAGCTTAGCGGATTATTCGCCGTGTTTTCTTATACCTATAGGGGATGATTCTTAATATTCTATGGTAGTTAAGCTGTTTAAATACATTGAAAACTCAAGTAACTGTCTAATTTCTTTACTTCAATAAAGATTTTCAACGTTCAACACAAAAAACAATGAATAAAACCGAAATTAAAAGTGTATATAATTTCGGACGGAATAGGAAATCGGTTTTCTTTTCTCCGTACACACTGTTTACTTTATTTATAGAGTATTATAATGCCATCACTAAAGTTGACTCTGGACTCGGCATATTAACGTTCATATATTTATTTTATGGAAGTTGAATCATTATGTTTCGCAAATCTAGATTCAAATAATGAGATGGAGTATTTGGATCTGAGTGCTTTTAATTTCATCACTACTGTTCACAGGGAAATAGTTAAAATAAAGTATGAAAGAGAAGTCCAATCTATGCTATAAAATAGGATTAAGCATATAGATTTTCAAAATTTTCCGAGAGAGCAGAGAATCATGGACGTGTCCGAGGGACTGATGTTCAAGCTCCGTACAAAATAACCAATTAACTCTGTTAAAAATATGATTCGCTAAGTTGAACCCCCCTCGCTGAAATCCTGGATCCGTCCCTGAACCCATCAGTTAATATTTACACTTCAACTTCATCCTCTACGATGAAGTCTTATTCATCTAACGAATCATAAGTTCTGATGGTAAACAGTGTGACGTATTATTTAAAAGGCGTGGCTACAGTAGAGCCGTTCACAATTTATTGAACGTTGCACGATGTTTTGACGTGTGACGTCGCCTTGCACGCACGTTTTGCCACGAGTTGCTGCGAAAAAGCCTGCCGTCATTCACTTTGCCGTCAACGTAGCTGTTCCTACAGCCATTCGAAAAAGCCGTAAGAATTCCTCTAGTTATTTCTGTATTAATGAGATAATTAATGAGTGTAAATATAAGGATTGAATCAATATTTGATGGTTTCCATTTGGGTATGAAAACAGTTGGATTGTTTAAAGTACGCGTGAAGCCCTTCGGGCTTCACACACTTAAACAACCCAACTGTTTTCCATACCCAAATGGAAACCTTCAACTATCGATTCAATCCTTAACTTAATGCAGTTATGGTGGGATTCAAGCTTTCTTGGCCAAAAGGACGTTGCTTTGCTAAATACATAATAAGTTTTTAAGTAGTTATCACTTAAATGTACATACTGTTGTGCACGGCAAAAACGACATTCTGGACGCAAAGGTTAACGACGGTGTGGTAAAACAAAACAATATACAGCAGAAATGGTCGTTGCCGCCAACGATAAATGTTAACACTTTTCTTGTCATTTACTGTGTTGTTGATTTTTTCAAACCTATTTCATTTTGAGAAAAGATTTACTTTCGGACTGCTTACTGCCCATGGTCGGCTCAGTATCAATATCCTTCTCTGATAAGAAGTCGGCATAAGTAATATTAAACTCTTCAGCTCGATTATTAATATTGTGTATTCGTCACACTTAATTAAAGTCTGTCCCACCTAACCGTGAAACACGTTTTCTGAATTTATTATGCATCGTTTTAAAAAAAGAATACCACCAATCGACGCAGGAAAAAAATCCATGGGGGTGGTCTTTCCTTAGATTTTTGATATTTTGTTCAGTTACGAAGATATTTGTGTTTGTTTCCACCCTATGGGAAATTTACATTGTTTATTTTGGTTGCCATTCGAAAATTCTCTTTGTCGGAGGTTTGCCGGCAAACGTCACGCGGATTACCAAGGAAATTAAAGTAAGTAGCTGAGGGGATGTCTCACAGTCATTAATCCGCTTAGTTTTAATCAATAAATATTTGAAATAAAAATGAAGGTGTTTTTAAATAAATCTATGAAGGAAATTCGATGTAGTCTACGATGCCCATTTGAACGAACATTAAATCTTGACGAAAATAATACTGATTATTGTCAATAAAAGCTTAAATTTAGACTCACATTCAATTTCAAGAAAGAGGCTGTTTACAACAAAATTTCCTACCTTAAACATCATGAATCCAAGAAAAATTATTCCGATAAAGAATTTTCACTTAAATTTATCAAGATGCTCATATGGTCAAAAACGGCACCATACTGGGATGAAACATAACCTTCTGAAGTATGTTTCAAACATATGGCATCGGAGAAGCCATCTTAAAGTTTAGTTTACATCCTCATCCACGGCAATGTTTTTGAATATTATCCGCTCGCTAACTTACATGAAATCACGCCTCATTCCAAGAAAATAGTTGAATTTAGCCTGAAACGTCTAGCTAGAACCGGATTGCAGTCGCGCGCATACTGCGTAGTAGATCTAGGTACCGAATCAGGGCAAGAAATAAGTGTTCCGAGGTTCCCAACGGGGACTTCCAGAATAAATATTTCGCGGGATATATGGAAAGGCTATGTTATTTTAAATGTGACTATGCAGGATAAAAAATAACTTTTTATATATTTTAGTTACGTTTACAGTAATGCGATTTTATTTAACTATTACTTGCAATACCATGCGCTATTCGGGTTTACGATCTAAAGTTACGATTATCAGGGGCGGAGCCAGTGGTTAATTTACGGCAGTAGTACAGGTTTCGCAAAAGGTCTAAATTTGTTTAAAGTCTACATTGTATAAATGTATTTCGTGATTGTAATTTTTACACATAGGACAATAATGACCTGTGTCCGACATATCATGGTGATGGTAAGGGTGAACTTTGTAAAGCCTCGTGGGCAATGCATATGGTTTTATAAAGATGCACACACATAGACAACGGCATTTTGAACTAGCGGTTAATCTGATAATAGAAATAAACACTGTTTTCATGTGTTTGTTCGCCAATGATTTTTTTTTAATTTTCTGTTGATTTTATTAACGTAGGAGACTGAATACAACGAAAGAGCCGGGACTGAGTCTTCATCAGTCAGATAAATCATCGTACATTATTTCTTGAGTATGTGGTGCATGCGCTTACTTTCTATTAGATATAATGATAGCTGCAAACACCAAATTAATAAGAGTTTAAGAGCTGATTAATGGATCAGTAGGTTGTGTCTAGGGATCCCCCGATACATCACCTAAATATACGAATTTTAAATCGTGGTCCAGTGTATATAATCTATCCACCGTAATAAAAAATATACAGGGATAATAATTTAATTCCGCTGTATCTTGCCCTAGCCTCCGAAAATCAAAAATTTACTAATACTCTTCTGTAGCGATGATAAATAAATTTAAATGCACAAACGGGATTTAGATCAATTATAGATACTCGCTTCGCCTTCTCAGTTTTCTGCCGATCACCATAATCAAACTTTATTTTATACATAAAGAACAACAAACCAACATACATCGTTGCGTCTATTCCATGTTGTCGAATTATTTGAACTTATAATCTACGGTTTTGTGTTTTTTATCAATAAAATCGCGCTACGGAACGTGACCTTTTAAAAGAATGTCGATATTTTTATTTACTTTATGATGAGACTGTGTCCTTTTCTCTATCTATTAGGACCATAGACGGACGGGTATAGGTACTGATGCTAAATTAAGGCGCACTTTGGGCGCGCAATCTAGAATGTACGCGTTGTAATGAACGTTTGAGATCGTGTCTAGTTCCAGGATTAAATCAGACTTCTTCGGTGTTCCATGGGGTCATCGTTGTTTCGCCCTGTCGTCCTCTTGAACGAGACCATGAAAACAAGATACAGAAAGATCATGAAAACACTACGCAAAATCGCAAAAGCACGATGCGAGATCGCGAGAACATGATGAGAGGACAAGATGTATCTTGTTCTTGCGATCTCGCCTCGTTGTCTAGCGATCTTGCATCCTGTTCTCTCTTTTGTGATCTCATGAAAAAACGAGACCATGAGAAAACAAGAACATGGCGACGCGAGGTAGCGAAAACATGTTGCGGGGCCCCCTCATCGTGTTCTCGGGACCTCGCATTTTTTTAGACTTCGAATTGTGTTCTCGCGTTCTCGTCTACAGTTCAGCGGAACAGAACAGAACATCATCTTTATTTTCCCAGATGTGTAGTACATGAAACATGGGAACAGTCAATATGATATATGGTGGAGAGCAGATTATAGGTTCATTTTACATAAATATCAAGGTGCTTTTTGGTTGGTCAACAGAGAAAATAAAGGAAAGATAACCGTAATCACAATGTCCGGAGTATGGTGGATGATCTACATTTAGTGTTTTTCTCACAAGCCCCCGATCATTATCTTTTTTCTATCTTTTTGTTTATGTTTTCCGTTTTCCCACTAAATCCATTTTAATGTTAACCTGTATGCTAAATGATATTCTGTTCTTTTCCATTGAATGTTCTTTTCCACTTAATTGTAAATGATCTAAAAGAAAAAAAAACCACTATGAAAGAAAAAAAATCTATAAAAACAGAACAAAGGATTCCAAAGTCCAACCTTTAACTAAAGTTCAAAATAACAAACATTTAGTGATTTTTCGTGTATGTTGACATTCAGTCGATAATTTATATTTAAAGCGATGCGTATTTGGAAAGCGGTCTCGTTTACCGATGTATAAACTCCTGGTTACGCCCCAGTAAAATTCCGATTACGTCATCAAACACTGTCATTATTTAGGTCAATGATTTTGGTGCAAGTTCAAAGATGTCGGTGCGATCATAATTATTTAGAATGACGACATGACTATGACGAAAGAAAATACAAGTAAGTTGTAGATTTTTTTTTTATTTTACGCACTTTGTGCATAAAAATAACTCACTTTCTGCACAAACGTGTTTTAATCATTATTCATTACACATCTGTATTATTAACAGAGATGAAAATGTTAACACGAATTCGCCATAATAGTAAGTTAACAAGAACGTTGAAACCGCCCCTTCGTGACGTTGTGAAATTGATCGCACGTGAGATATCGCGGCAATGAATGGACGTAAACAAATAACATTAGCGTCTATGGGGAAAATGAAACTTTTACAAATAACTATTTTATAGGTGTTTAAATCCAAAAACTAAGGAAAGACCACCCCCATGGATTTTTTTTCTGCGTCGATTGGTGATATTCTTTTTTCCAAACGATGCATAATAAATTCAGAAAACGTGTTTCACGGTTAGGTGGGACAGACTTTACAATATTTGAAACCTTATCAGCAGGTGTCGTCATATCATATGTATAGGAGTCAACAATCCGGTTTTTGGTCAGTTGTAAAACAATCTACTTCTACAGTTTTCACAATATTGACCTGAAACTTTAAACATGTTCGGCACGAAGTGTGTATATACGCGACATGTTTTCAATTAGGGAAAAACATGGGGTTTGTAAAATCGGATGCGAGATTCCTTAAAATCGTGTGAAGCGAACTTCCTTGAAAGTGTTTGAGATATTGACTTGAACATTTTAAAGAATGTTCAGCATCTTTTATAGATGTGCGTGACATATTTTTGTATGACTCAGTCCATTTTTGGAGGGGTAGGATTCTAAAAAAAAATCTTGTTACGCAAAATGCTTCGACAGTTTTAAAAAATTGTTCAGCATGAAGTGTAGATATGCGTTGCATATTTTCCGTGTAGCTCTGTGTATTATTTATTGAAGGGGGCAGTAGTTTTAAACATTTGTTACGCAAATTACCTCTCGTTTTCAACATATTGACTTGAAACGTTTAACATATATTTAGCATGACGTGTTGAAATGCCTGAGATATTTTTGTGAAAATGTTAATTATTATTTGGAGTTTGATGCAGGAATTTGAAAACATGATGTTATGCTTACTTCATCAGTTTTTGCATGACGTCGGCAGGGATTTAAGAGTTTATAAAGGTTTATGTTAATCTTGTGAAAGAACCTAGACGCTCGATCAGTTTCTTTTATTCCTGTTATCTTGCTATTGCTGATTGACTCTAGGGTTTCTGGTCTCGGTAAGACCTTCGAGTACCCGTCGTTTTGCTTAACAATGCTAAAAGCTTCTTATGTTTTATATGTTTGTGCGTTTTTGCATACAAAATTGTCGAGTGGATGAGTGGGTTGGAGTTATTTCACCAAGACAACATGTACTTGTTTGTTCATATGAGAACCCGAGAACCTACTAGGGCAAGTGTGAGGTTGGTGCACCCTAGAATCTGGTTAAAACTCACAGTGGCACATTGTTTTGCCACTGATCGTTGCAAGGCGGTAACCCAGTGGTTCTCTTAATAGAGAATTGTTTGTGGTGTCTTACCTGAAAATGATTCTATTGTAAAACACATGCTCTCTTTTCCTCATTTTGAAGATATTGGAAGCCTTTATTTTATCTTTAGAATCAAATATAGATAATTGTGGCCCATATTTTGTGTGGCTCCGTACATTATTTTTTGCATGGGTGAACAGTTTTTTTTTAATTTTGCGACGCAATTGTCAGTTGTTAGACTAAAATCTCAATAGATTTGATTTGATTTGAATCTCTAACATCTAAGCGTCAAGAAGTTGAGATGTGCGAGTTATATTTTTCGTGTGACTAAGTCATTTATTTGTTGGAGGGTGAGGCAAGGTAAAGATTTTCATGATTATTGTCACGTTGCTCAGTCCATTATTTGATGGCGCTGTGACTTTGTCTCCACTCGAACTGTTTTTAAGATAATGATTTGAAACGTCTTCTTAATATCAGGTGTAGAGTTTTGTGTTACAAAATAATTGTGTCTCAGGACGTTATCTGTTAAAGGGAAGGGTTGGTGTTTTGACAGGGCTTTTTCTTCAGTTTGAAGATATAAAGGTGGTATCATTTTGTCATGGAACATCTGAAGTGGGTTGGGTGTGTGAGATCCAAATTTTATGAAATTAATGTTGTTGTTTTTTTACTTCAAAGCTTCTTTTAGCTTGAAGTATCATTTATAAAGCACGTGAATGTAAAATGTCATGCAAAAGTCAAAATATACGAGAAATATGTAGCAATTTCTTACCTTGAAAACTGACTTTTTATGGGATTCCAAACTTCCTATTTTTCCACTGTTGTAAACAATTACTGCCACAGGAAGACAGTCCATAACAAGGTCAACAATGTCTTAGAAGATAATACATTAAAGAACAGTAGAAATGCACAAAACAGCACTCTCCAAGTTACTGTACATAAAATTTCACATCCATAGTTGTTTACAAGTTTACAAGTAGGACTTCCCACAATGCATGGTAATCGAAGGTATGGTGTACAATATAGGACATTACTTATTATATTTTTGTTAACATTCCAAATAATAATTACTTAAAGTTATCCAAGGTCTACATTTTACCCTTACAAATGATAAAAATAACATTTGAGATCGATTATTAATGAAAAACTAGGCATAATCTAAGAATACATGTATTACGAATTCTTTCCCGTTTGTCCAATAAATAAAAATGAAATATGTATAAAGTTAAAAAAACTTGCAGTTTTTTAACTCGCGGATATACCGCGAGAGCATCTGCTTCAATATTTGTTTTGCAAAAATCTTATTTTAAACCATAATTTGATACATACCATGTGGTCAAATTAGTTTAAATTAAGATGTGTAAGCTTTCATGGCAAAAAGATGGATTTTAATTTTTTTTGTTCAGATGCGCCAGATATATCTTTAATGAAATGTATTTTCTACTAGTATAAGAAGTGTTTTTGAAATGTTGGAAGGCAAATTATAATTTATTTATAGGTAAATTATGTACACAGTCTTATGCATTGTAAAAAATACTTACCACCATTGTTTTAAACCCACCATCTAGGTACCTATTTTACTTGTGACCATATATGAAACATTTATTTATTACAGGATACAGTTTTCTAAACAGTATTAGAATTGGAATTTATCATCAATTATAATACATGTTAATATTTTTCAATCTAAATAAACCTAATCGATTTTACTATAGTCGGAAAGAGATAAGATATAAGAGGGTGTTCACAAAGTTTGCAGAAAGTGCAACAATTTGTTTTTAAATTGTACAAACGCAAGGAAACTTCGTGATTTTGCTGATTTGGCTGTATTGCATTTATTTTACAAATATTATTGCTATTCATATTTGTATAAGAAAATGGCTGTCTCTGTGCCAACATCGCTCAACGTAAACGGGACCACTTTGTAAAGAATTCTAGTGAATTTCGTATGGAAAATGACGCACCATTGCGTTGTTTGTAGGGCTACTCTTATGAAACGTTCCTACGTTGTGGTACCAACATGTGATGTGACATTCATGAATTAATTAAAAATTCTGATTCCAAAACACTACTTGACGACCATTAGTTTCGTATGTTCTCTGAAAACGAGTGATGAACAGAGATCTACCGAAGCCAACAGATATATTTTATTATATAATAATTTTAACTATGAAGAAAATGACAATAAACATCTGGTTTCGGGATAGACAAGAAGTGTTATCTGCAATCAATGCAGAGGTGTCCGAAAGTCGATAGCGTCATGTTAAGTCAAGGAAATCATTGTAACTGATTGAAGATGACCGCTGTTGCGCAATTTGTGAAATAATAAACACACTTTACTGATATAGGGCTGAACAACTGACAGTGCCGTTAAAAAATTCACAATATTTCGAAACATATCAGTTTGTCAGACTTTTGTGGAATACTTAAAACTATTATAACTGCAATTTTAATAAAGGTGAGATACTAAATAAAGAAAAGACAGCACTTTTCCGCGACATAAGACACTTACGTGTGTCTATGAATATTCATATGAAAATAATTTTTGCATACCTTTATACGTATAAACATTATGGATATATAATAACATTATACTTGTTTATTTATACTAATTATGTCATTAATTATCTTTTTACTTATTTCAAAACACTCCTAACTATTAAATACATTTAGTCATGAATACTTCATTTGTTAACAGATAAGTAGTATTTCAACCTTCACTTCAAAAGGCAGATAATTCAATAATAACATTGAAAGTTATGTCCTATATTTTACACCATACCTTGCATTTTGAGAAATTGGTAAACAAGCATGGATGCCAAATTTTAGTGTGAAGTCACTTTGAGAATGTTGTTTTTGTACATTTCTGCTATGGCTTAGTGAATAAGATTATAAGACATTGTTGTCCTTATTATGGACTGTCTTTGTGTATCAGTAATTGTTGACAAAAGTGGAAGTATAGGAAGTTTTGACTCCCACAGAAAGTCTGTTTTCAAGGTAAGAAATTACTACCAATTTCACTTTTATTTTGTTTTTGCATGCCATTAAACATTCGTATGCACAATAAATGATTTGCCAAGCGACCAGAACTTTACAAGTCAAATAAGAAATGAACATTAATGATCTTATGATTTCACACACCCAACACATCTCGGCTTCTTGATATAACCTTAATTTAAAATTTTCAATTTATTCATCATTTATTGTATGTTAATGAAATAAAATTTTCATATATCTTATTACAGTATTTGTTTGAGGGGCAAATTAATCTTACTTGTTATTTTACCAAGACAACTCGTACTTGTGTGTTGAACCTTTTGGGGGCAAGTGGGAGGTTTTTGCACCCCAGAACCTGGTTTAAACGCCCAGTGGCAAATAATTTTTCCACTGACTTTTCAAGGCTTTAACCCATCAGGTTATCACTTTTATGAAGGTTTATGGGGAATTCTTAAAAGAACATAGAAGCTCGATTTGTTTCTTTTATCCCCGTCATCGTGTTCTTTCTAATTTGACCCCAGGGGCTCATGTCTCGGTAAGATCATTGAGTACCCACCCCTTTGACTTTGCAATGCCATTAGTTTCTTATGTTTTGTATGTTTATGTGCTTTTGCATACAACATTGTTGGGCTGATGGGTGGGTTTAAGTTATTTCACCAAGACAACTTGTAATCGTTTGTTGATATGAGAACCTTCTGGGGCAAGTGTGAGGTTGGTGCAATCTAGAACCTGGTTTAAACCCCAAGTGGCAAATTATTTTACCACAGACCGTTCCAAGGCGGTCACCCATCAGGTTCTGATTTTTGTTAATTGTTTGTGGTGTCTGTTTTGAAATTGGTCATTTTATAAACCATGCTCTCTGATTGTGACATTTCATAATATGCGAATATTACTTTTACATTTTTCGTTTATCGTTTGTAGCGTCCTTTTTGAAACTGATTATTGTAATACAATGCTCTCTTCTCCTCTCTACTTTTTGACTGTGTTGGGAGGCTGTGTCTGCTGGATGAGGTCATTCTTTATATGCATATTTCACTTTTTTCTTAAAATTCTCGTAGTATGATCCTATCTCGATACTTTGAGGTTTCATCAGAATAAAGTGAATGCATAGATAACCTTTAAGACATACAAATACGGCGGCAGCGCCTAACCAACCATGCAAGAGACAGACACAGTACATACTGGCGGCAGCGCCTAGCCAACCATGCAAGAGACAGACACAGTACATACTGGCGGCAGCGCCAAGCCAACCATGCAAGAGACAGACACAGTACATACTGGCGGCAGCGACCTGCCAACCATGCAAGAGACAGACACAGTACATACTGGCGGCAGCGCCTTGCCAACCAAGCAAGAGACAGACACAGTACATACTGGCGGCAGCGCCTAGCCAACCATGCAAGAGACAGACACAGTACATACTGGCGGCAGCGCCTAGCCAACCATGCAAGAGACAGACACAGTACATACTGGCGGGAGCGCCTAGCCAACCATGCAAGAGACAGACACAGTACATACTGGCAGCAGCGCCTAGCCAACCATGCAAAAGACAGACACAGTACATACTGGCGATACTGGCGGCAGCGCCTAGCCAACCATGCAAGAGACAGACACAGTACATACTGGCGGCAGCGCCTTGCCAACCATGCAAGAGACAGACACAGTACTTACTGGCAGCAGCGCCTAGTCAACCATGCAAGAGAGAGACACAGTACATACTGGCGGCAGCGCCTAACCAACCATGCAAGAGACAGACACAGTACATACTGGCAGCAGCGCCTAGCCAACCATGCAAAAGACAGACACAGTACATACTGGCAGCAGCGCCTAGCCAACCATGCAAAAGACAGACACAGTACATACTGGCGATACTGGCGGCAGCGCCTAGCCAACCATGCAAGAGACAGACACAGTACATACTGGCGGCAGCGCCTTGCCAACCATGCAAGAGACAGACACAATACTTACTGGCGGCAGCGTCTAGCCAACCATGCAAGAGACAGACACAGTACATACCGTCTGTATCCCCCAAAAGGATAGTTCAAGTATAACCATATACTGCCAGCCACGATGATTGACAGTCTGATTGGTTTGAAATTAGCATATTACCACCAAGGAAGGTATTTCAAAATGACAACAACTCTGAATTGAATTACACGTGGAATTTTTATAGCCGCCACACAGATCTTTTGGCACAACTTCATGAGCAGTCATACACACTTGTAACATACCTTTTACACATCTGCACTATGCATGAACTGTAAACAATCTTTGATCTTGTAAACGAAAAGTTGAAGACCGTGTTTTTGCGTTTTTTATATGACTGTATTGTGGCCATTAGATGAAATTTTTGCTTCCAATGTTTTTAAAAAGGTGGAAGACTTGACATAAAATACCCAAGTTTCTAGCACCTTTTGTTTTGTCGGAAATACTGTATGTGTCTTTCTAAAATTCGATATTGCTTTGGACAATTAACCGTGGACTGTTTGAAAATGTTACTTCATCAGGAATGACACACCCAGGAAGCAACACAATGAAACGTTCGACAACTTTATTGCAGATTTTAACTTGAAACCTTATGTTGTAAAGAGACTTTTGTTACAAAATGTTACAAGAACACCGGATGAGCCATGCCAGTCCATGCCGTGTTTTTCTATGGAAAACAAATGAATGGGAAAACTTCTGGATGAAGTTCGACATACTCACTAGAAAAAACTATTGGGACAAAGAGAAACAGAAAGAAAACTTTTTCTTGTGCATGAGACATGATGCATCTACTTTTGCCACAAGCCTGAGCCCAGAAGTACGAGAAGACACCGACAGATTCATCCCTGCTTTAAAGGAACGCTTCAGTCATTGAACACTCGCAAGAACATACCGAGCAACACTTGAAACCATCCAAAAGAATCCAAGAGAAACCATTCAAGACTATGCATCAAGGATTCAACATATGATGTCAATAGCTTATGGAGTATAGACGGTACATTCACATTTGCTGACTTAGCCATCCAACATCTGTTTAAAAATGGACTTCCAGACCAGCAAATGAAGCCTGCAAAGATAACACTAAAATGAGAACTCGTTTACACCACCTAATTTCGCAAAATGAAGACCTGACACCTGCGATCCACTTTTGGAAGAAGGCAGCTGAACCGTTAGTGAGTATAGTAAGAGGCAGAGGCGATACTAGAAAACGTGTTAAGGTCTAAACATCACCTTCTTATTTTTGGCTTATCTTTCATTTTGGCCGTATCAAAATTCAAAAAGCTAAACTTAATAAAAATTTATAGTTACTGTAGTCCGATTTTACGCATTGAGCCGTGAATGTACTTTTGTATTTATAGATTTTTGGAATATTCCGCAAAATAGGGATGTTAGGTATTCCCATCATAGCTCATTATTTGAAATTGTACCGCTCTGTGACAAAAGGTTTCATGGCCGTGGCAGTAACGCTTCTGATTTCTTGTAATATGACCTAAGGGTCGTGTGTTCGAATTCCAGGAGGAGATTTCATTTTTTCTGTTTGTAATGTTTTTATTCAATTCATTCATCTAGACACCGACAAAAATGACATTAAGAGGTCGCAAACATTGCAAATGGCGAAAACTAGCTAAAATTTCAAAAATGAATTTAGGGGGAAATACTTATTGCCACCTAGAATTTAGTAAAGAAATGTATTTAGCTATGGATGTAGTAAATGTTTGCATGCTCAATTTAGTATAATTCATGTTCTAATTACCAAGCACATACTAAAACTATAGAAAAACCGTTTGCATGAGAACTCTGAAATTCATGAACAATATACCAAAGCAACTCATATCTGAAATATGTATATGCTGGTCTACAATGTTTAGTGCCAATCGTCAAAATAATGTTAGAGTTTTCAAGAAATTCAAGGAAATCTTACTTCCTGGTTCAAAGTGAAAGTAGATTTCTGTAGATTTCTACTTTCATTTCATTTCTTGAAATTTTAGCCTCTTTTCGCCATTTGCAATGTTTGCGATACCTTAAACCGTACAAATTTCGAGTAAGCTTTCATCAAGCGAGTTGATAAAATGTCGCGATTGATGCTTACTCAAAACTCATTATTTGGTCTATGCAAAACATTGTACAAAGTGGTTTTGAATTGTGTAAATTATTATAGAAAATGAATGTAACAACAAGTGTTTACAGAACGCCAGAATTCACAATTGTCAACGCTCCTTTGGTACGGAGATGTATAGGGTCAGGGAAAGCTGCTCAACAAAAATATATTGTTAAAAATGGAATGCATGTGAACAAAATTAAAAGTGGGTTGCAAAATATAAAGATAAAACAGCTTAATACTATTAAAATAATATCATATTAACTAAATTAAAATTATAAAAAAAAGAAATGAGACAAAAATAAAAAGTTACTTTTATTGGATTCGAGCATGCAATGTTTTGCATCATATCTCGAGATCTTATCCACTGAGCTATTGCGTCGTAACTCAATATCTGCTGCTTTGAACAGGTTTTAATGTCATATAAGTAACGAAATTTAACGGTAACTCTGTAAAATGACGCACTTTACCTATTTAGTATAGTAAAAGTGGACTTGTCCAAAAGGTCACAGCTCACGGGTCATAATCTAACTATACCCCATACCATGTTTTAAATACTTTATTGATACTGTATGACTAATTTTATTGATTACCTTATGATTCGTACTAATTCATGTAATATTGTTGTACGAGAGTTTATTATTTGCACAGTTAGAGTTTATTGAAAGGTATATACTTTTCTGTTGTTTTTTTCATAGATATTTAATATCTATGACTTATGTTTATAGTTTTACATAGATTTGTAATATATATGCATAGGTTCTAGTATCTATGGGTTAAGATTATGTGTTTCATAGATTTGTAATATCTATGGGTTGAGATTATGTTTTTCATAGATTTTTAATATCTATGGGTTGAAATTATGTTTTTCATAGATTTGCAATATCAATGGGTTGTGATAATGTATCACAAGTGTTTAGTTCTTTTAGTATTTATAGGTTTACTTTCTATAAAGGGTCAGCTTAGGTTTAATATCTAATATTTAAGACCAGTGTTCATTTATGTGTTTTTCTTTTAAGATCGGTATCTTCAGATTTAACGGTGCGTATATCCCCACTGTGGATAAGTCTAACGCATAGTTTTTTATGAACCAAGTTCATGTTTCGAGTGTACTTTATAAGACCTCTCTACAGTACTTTTACCAGTTTAAGCATGAAACAAGAGTTTAATTATTCAATATTTTTCTACTCTCTTTAAAGTACATTTTATTTGCCATTCCATTAAGTTGTTGTATCCACATTCATGTTGCTCATTTATCATTGCTGTGTCCCATATTTAACATGGAGTCGTAACAATTTCCATTTTCATTGCCCTCTTCGGAGTATTAACATAGAAAATTGCTCAAAACAAGCAATTTGCTTTTAACAAGATGACGTTGTCATTCACAAATGCTATTCTGATGATAACCGCGAAAAGTGCTACGTTATTACAAGTTTGAAAATGATTATAGTGTTTATTTAGAATAGCATCGCGCTTCAACTACAAGAAATTTTTTTCTATTATTCATTGCAAATGTACTATAGAACATTTAAGATTACTAGTACATCGCGTTAATACTCAGAGCCTTGTCTCAAACAATCAACCAATCTACAACAATATTTCGTAGTTACACAATATCACGCAACCATACGTGAAAAGCATAATACATGTATTATATTGTAAATGTTCCTTATTGACACTTCGGGTGATTTGGCACCAATCATTTCCTTATGATATCAATTCATTTCGTGAAAGGAGAAGAAAACAGATCCACCAAGAAGACTTATCTTGTATTTGTTATATTTTATTTTACTTTACTTACATGTGTATGCCACTCAAGTAACTGGATCTCAGACTGGTGCCTAGCTTTATCACTATATTTATAATGTCAACAATGTCCAGTAACCTTGATGACATTCAATTTGGTAATTTTCCATCACTTAGCCATATCAGTTGCTGGGAAGATTAACTATATTTAGATTATTAGGTAAACAATGCCATGTGACCCTGTGGACCAATCAAAAACCTCTATACATCCTCTTTGCATTTTGATTGGCTTACTGGAACAGCAATGCATTGTGGGTAATTGGATGCTGGGAAGTTTTCCTCAGTAAGATTTGTAGTTAAGTTAATCAATCTGCATTTGGCTTTCACATAGAACACATTAGGAACTTTGGCTTATTGTTCCATATTAAGAAATTAATTTATTAATAAATTATTTGAGTTGATTTTCCAAAGATTATATTTTTCTTAAGCGTTTTAAAAGATATTATATATATTTTAGTATTTTTGATTAATTTTCCAAATTATTTTTTTTGCTTTAAACTGCAGTTTCTTTAGTTGAAGTATTAAGAATTCATAAATTACTGTAAAATTAGAACTAAATTTATACTGACTACTGTTGTACTTTGAATAAGAAAACATAATCAAGAAACCGTCATTAGACAACATCGCACTTGAAATTGAAGTTGCATTTTATTTTATCGTGTATATAAGTTTGCTTTTAGATGTAATGTAAAAATATAGATGATTAGAACAGTTAATTAAACTTTCAGTTAATTACATGTTTTCAAATCAAAATAGAATCTTGTATTTAATTTTCCTTTACTTTTAGTAAAGATGGTATCATCCTGACGTTTAAGTTAAACCTACTATTACATAACGTAGTAGACCCCCACAGAAACACACACTCTATTAAAACCCCACACACCACACCAATTTCTGTTACACCTCTCAGATTGCCTGTCTGGTTTCAACTAACACTGATTAGATTGCTAATTATTCTTCCGTTGTTGTTTTTATAGATATTTCCGGGGTGAAGGTGAACAGGAGGACTGTGTGATGATTGTATTCGCAGTATACTAATCGAGTTCAATTAATTCATTGAAGGGAATAGTATTGTCCAACAATATTGACCTGGCACTCTTGCATTTGACCCCAAATTCGTTAAATTTCGCAAATGTTACGATCTACTTCGAATCGGTAGTCAGGCATCTATTCCAAAATAGACCACAGCTACCGTCCACTGGCCAATCAGTGGCCAGTATTACCGTTGTCTAAATCCCGTAGACAACTCTTTGGCGTTGTCTACGAAGGTTCGTGAAGCACGTGCATCTCGTGTATTACATGTATCTCATATTAACAAGTGGACGGCCGATATCTTAGTGTCATACTGTGCTGTCGATACATGTTTGTGATAATTGTAATTGCTATGTCATAGACAACAAAGAAAAATATCAAAATCTCTGAAACAGCAAAACGCAGTTTCATCAAACTTTGCATAATTCAATGTTTTTGGTGTATGATTATATTCGTAAAGAAAAGTTAGAACAGTAAAGAAAAATAGTTACATTTAGACCTAAAAAATCTTAAAATTCTATTTGCAGTAAATCATTAAAACGAAGCAACACAAAACAACAATTCAAATGCCCATGTGTCAAATTATTCTGACAACAATATCTAAAGGTTTTTAAAAAGAACTCTCAATTATGAAGAGAGAAATCAACATTTTTATTGTCATCCATTTTCGCGACCAGGAAATGTCATACACACTTTAACAAATAACCCGTATTCGATACTTTTTTTAGACAAGAGGCTCTTAGATATTGTTGTCAGAAACTCATTACTCATGAAGGCATTTAAATTGATTTTAAGTGTTGCTTCGTTTTTTTTTAGTTGTTTTTTTTTGCATATACAGTTTTAGGGATCTTTTGGTCTCATTATTTTTCTTTACTGTTCTAACTTCTGTTAACGTATGAAAAGCAAAAAATCACAAATAACAATGATTTGTGCTTAGTTTGATTGAACTGCATTTTGCCGTTAGAGAGATTTTGATAATTTTCTTTTTTATCAATGATTGTGCAATGACAACTGCCACAGAATCTTGAGCATACAAACTAAATAAACGTACACCGTGTATTTGGTTTCATTTTTATGCTCCCCCCGAAATTCGGGGGAGCATATAGTTGTCGCTTTGTCCGTCCGTCCGTCCCGTTCGTCCGTTCGTCCGTTCGTTCGTTCGTTCGTTCGTCCGTCCGTCCGTCATAATATTGTCCGGACAATTACACAAAAACTATGAGAGGTATCAAGACTAAACTTCATAGGTAGTTAGATCTCGTTGAGGAGCAGTGCAGTGCACAAGAACTATAACTCTTGCTTTATTCATTTTTGAGTTATTGCCCTTTGAAATTTCTCATACTTACTTTTTGTCCGGGGCATATCTCCCAAAGTCTAAGAGTTATGAAGTTGAAACTTCATAAGTAGATAGATCTCAATGAGGAGCAGTGCAGTGCACAAGAACCATAACTCTTGCTTTATTCATTTTTGAGTTATTGCCCTTTGAAATTTCTCATACTTACTTTTTGTCCGGGGCATATCTAACAAAATATAAGAGTTATGAAGTTGAAACTTCATAAGTAGATAGATCTCAATGAGGAGCAGTGCAGTGCACAAGAACCATAACTCTTGCTTTATTCATTTTTGAGTTATTGCCCTTTGAAATTTCTCATACTTACTTTTTGTCCGGGGCATATTTCACAAAGTATAAGAGTTATGAAGTTGAAACTTCATAAGTAGATAGATCTCAATGAGGAGCAGTGCAGTGCATAAGAACCATAACTCTTGCTTTATTCATTTTTGAGTTATTGCCCTTTCAAATTTCTCATACTTACTTTTTGTCTGGGGCATATCTCACAAAGTATAAGAGTTATGAAGTTGAACCTTCATAACTAGATAGATCTCAGGGAGGAGCAGTGCAGTGCACAAGAACCATAACTCTTGCTTTATTCATTTTTGAGTTATTGCCCTTTGAAATTTTTCATACTTCCTTTTTGTCCGGGGCATATCTCACAAAGTATAAGAGTTATGAAGTTGAAACTTCATAAGTAGATAGATCTCAATGATGAGCAGTGCAGTGCATAAGAACCATAACTCTTGCTTTTATTGATTTTTGATTTATTGCCCTTTGAAATTTCTCTTACTTATTTTTTGTCCAGGGCATATCACACAAAGTATAAGAGTTATGAACTTGAAACTTCATAAGTAGAATGAATTCGTTGAGGAGCAGTGCAGCACACAAGAACCATAACTCTTGCTTTATTCATTATAGAGTTAATGCCCTTTGAAATTTACCATACTTACTTTTTGTCCGGGGCATATCTCACAAAGTATAAGAGTTAGGAAGTTGAAACTTCATAAGTAGATAGATCTCAATGAGGAGCAGTGCAGTGCACAAGAACCATAAATCTTGCTTTATTGATTTTTTATTTATTTCCCTTTGAAATTTCTCTTACTTAGTTTTATCTGGTGCATATCTCACAAAGTATAAAAGTTTCTGAACTTGAAACTTCATAAGTAGAATGATCTCAATGCGGAGCAGTGCAATGCACAAGAACCATAACTCTTGCTTTATTCATTTTTGAGTTAGTGCCCTTTGAAATTTCTCATTTTTTTTGTCTTATTTTTGTACAATATTGTAAAATGCTTTCTGTTTGAATCGTAAAGGAAACTTTCAAATACAATATCTTTCTTATAAATTCTTCCTGTTCTAACAAAAAAGTATTTGTGACAAAGCGGCGTTGGGGAGCATAACCCGTCTCTGACGGCTCTTGTTAAAACATGGTAACAAGATTTCAATATTTATATTAACAAGTTTTAACAATGCATATTTTATAAAACTATAAAACTTTATAAAAACATTTCTTTGTCTTTCACTATTTCATAAGAAGTTAACGGTCAATATTAAGCATTTACGCCTTCAAAATTTAATAAACTTACTGTTGTTGTTGTTGATGATGATGGTGATGATGATGATGATGATGATGATGATGATGATGATGATGATGATGATTTAAACACACAAAAATTTTATTTTTTAATGAATGACAAAAATATAAAACTTACTTTAAAACTACTCAAGTTTTTTAATGTGATTAAATTTCTGACAAAAATAACAACAAAATTACAAATTTACTCACTAAATACATTTTCCTCCTTTAATACACGAATTGTGAATGGCAGAAGTTTGCGTGACGGCTTGTTAAGTGTGGGGGATCGATGCTTTGTGCACGAGAATTTCGGGGTTTTGCAGTCATGTGGTCTAAGTCGGATAGACACCTCGTGGAGTGGCTATGAAAAATAGACGTTCGCTGCGCTCGCGTCTATTTTTCATAGACCACTCCACTCATTGTCTATCCCTTACACAACACACATCACTGACACGAAAATTGAATAAATATATCGGTGTATTCGCTGACACCCGTGTTTATCCAATGACCTTTACGAAAATTAATGAAGTGCCAGGTCAATATTGTTGGACAATACAGCCTTCTTAAATACATCGGTAATTTTAGTTGACGGTCAATGTTTTGATAGAGATTATGTATGAGCAATGCAAAAGGAGTTATTGTAAAACAACTGTTATTGTATTTACTGAAGTGTTAAAATTGAGGCCCGACTGCTGAATCCGTAATAGTATAATAAACAGGACAATCAATAACTTATTAAATAACCAGGTATGCCGACCTTTTTAAGCATGTGCATGGGAATTTAAACAGCAAAAGAAATGCGCATTATGGTTATAGTTTGTAAACATTGATGGTGAAAATATAATTTTACTACGTTTATACATGCATGCGGTTGAACAGTCAGAAGGGCCTCAAAATAACATCCATTGGTTTGATAGCTAGAAGTACTGTTATAAGTACAGTCGCACATGAAAAGCATGTATAATTATACAGTATAAATTCAGAAGGCTGTACCTTTCCCTTATACTGAGTTCAAACAGTTGCAAATTTGGACTTAAAGTATGTGAAAAATGTGGACATAGTTGTTAGGCAACATTAGACAAAATTCAAGGTCCACATGCTGTAATTGTCGATTACTTTCCGATTATATGTCGAACAATTTGATTGAAAATTGTACTTTGGTTTATCTGTTGCCTGTCCTGAGCATAGTTTTGTGTTAATCGCTTTGACTGTGAATTTATACGTATTCCAATTGAATTATCAAATTGTTAGCGAGTTTCAACTCATTTTTTCAGCTTTAGTTTTGAGCTAAAATGTTTAATTATATGACAAATTAATGGTGTTACAATAAACAGTTATCCCTACTTATCGTCCCTGGAATGAACTTTTAAATATTATCAATACCATACACTTATGGTTAAATCATGGTTAACATATTGCACTGCTTTTTCCTTTTGCATACCAGACGGTTTTTTGATTTTCTGCCTCCACATTACTAGAGTTAGTCTGACATCTAATATTTTTAAATACCACCAGATGCTAGTGTGATAATTGAAGCAAAAATAAACTAGATTTGTGTTCAGTTGAACACGTGTGTCACCCTCTGGTACAATGTCGGAAATAAAATGCAAGTACAAAAAGGGGCATAACTCCATCTTGACCGAAACAACTTGTGATAATCACGAGTGTGTTGTCTTGAGCAATTAATTTAGAAAGTTTAATGAAGAAATATTGAGAAATGGCAAAGTTTTAGTCAACGTTAAGGTTCGTGTAAAAACCGAAGTATAAAAAGGGGCATAACTCCATCAAATGTGACCTTGACCTAAAGAATTCAACACCATCATGAGCGTGATGTCATAAGCAATATAATTTGAAAGTTTCATGAATAAATATTGAGAAATGGCAAAGTTATAGCCAATGTAAAGTTTTCATGTCAATATCTAAGTACAAAAAGGGACATAACTCAATTAAATGTGACCTTGACCTAAAGAATTGTCATCATCATGAGCACGTTGTCATAATCAATATAATTTGAAAGTTTCATGAAGATATATTAAGAAATGGCAAAGTTATAGTCAACATTAAGTTTTCGTGAAAGACGGATCGACAGACTGACTAATAGACGGACAGACGGACAAAGCGATCCCTATGTATCGTCATTTATACGAAAGGGCGACACAAAAGCTGATGGAAATTTAACAAATGACAATGTTATACACAACATTAATTGTTCATGACAAAATCCAAGTACAAAAAGGGGCATAACTCTGTGACCTGTGACCTTGACCAAAACATGTTGGTATTACACAATTGTGTTGTTATAAGTTTAAAGTTTGGTGAATAAATGTTAAGAAATGGCAAAGTTATAGCTGACATTAAGTTTTCGTGACGGATATTCGTGATGGAAAAGGGGCATAACTCCATCAAATGTGATCTTGACCTACAGAATTTGGCACCATCGTGACCTTGTTATCATAAGCAGAATTTGAAAGTATGATGAAGAAATGTTAAGAAATGGCAAAGTTATTGCCAATGTTAAGTTTTGTGACCGAAAAGGGGCATAACTCAATCAAATGTGACCTTGACCTAAAGAATTTGGCGTCATCGTGTTCGGGTTGCCAAAAGCAAGATAATTTGAAAGTTTAAAAAGGAACCTTAAGAAATGGTAAAGTTATAGCCAACGTGAAGTTTTCGTGACGAACGGACAAACCAACGGACAGACGGACAAAGCGATCCCTATGAATCGCCTTTTCTTCGAAAGGGCGACACAAAAAGTATGCAATTGTTTCATAACAAGGACAACAAAACAACGCCCAATTTTCTACTCCTTTAGATTTATGTTTATTTATTTGTAACTTTATTAAAACAAGAGCATGCATAATATATATACTAGTGTCAAAAAGAAACGATACCACCTGTTTGCAAGGACATCCAAAATCAAAGCACTGAAAGTTCTGATGGGTGGCGTTTTAGAGTGATTGACATAATGTTACATCAATGTGACATCATCTATAGATTTTGTGAGTTTCCTATTGGAGGAGTGTGAAGGAACTTTCAGATGGCAGAGCAAACGTTTGCGTGCCTGGCTTCTGCTTGATCGAGTTTTTATCTACCACGGACATTCGAGAGGATGCTAATATGCAAGACTGAAGTCATATTGTGCCAGAAAAAAAAATATGTATACATTTGATTTGAAACTTTTGATTAATAAGAAAGAAATGAAACACATGGGGAAATCAAAAATACTTTAACTATGAAATAGTTGCTATTTGCACTATAATTTGAAACAATATTTATTCACCAGAAACAAATAAAAGTAATATAACTATATATGGCCATTTATTATAAGCATTTAAAGATGTACAGTTAGCACTTTTATAACATTAAATTACTTTAAAATTGTCTTCATTTTTGTTAATAATCTGTTATAAGTAACCTTCTGTAAGGCAATAGAAAATTAATTCCTAGATTATCATCCGAATTTTGGGAAAAAATGGGGCGGGTGGGCAGGTTTTATTTTTTATTAATTAATCTTGCTGTTTCTAATGACACTTGTGTGGTGAAAAGATAAATAATCATCAAGCCGACTATGAATTGCCAATTCGCACTTAAATGTTACATACTGTGTTTTCGTACTCTACTGATTTGTACTCGTAAATGTAAATGTTGATGCACACATTTTTTTCAGAATAAAAAACGTTGGGGCTGAGTGATTTTCGATGGGCGGGCGGGGAATCTAGGAGTTAATTTTCTATTGCCTAATCACCTGTTTATAAAAGTGACAAGATTATCAATTATCCTAACACTTTCATGCTCACAACTCTATTCAAAGGTAGCAGGTCATCAAAGAACAATATACCAATTATAATCCCTGTTAGGCCATCATAACTGCCGAGAAAATCTGTTCTTAATTGGCTGATTTACGACTGTCTTCTTTATACTCAACAGACACTTATCCAACTATTCGACATCTGAGACACAACATATGCTCATTAAATATTGTAAGGAGTGATCTGTACAGTAGATGCTTAATAATATCAGAGAAACACTTGAAATAGGGGAGGAAGTTTCATAATTTGACATGTTTACTCTGGACAGATTAACAATCGAGCAGCGCCGTCTACCGTCTCATAACCTCTGTGACCTACATATACTGTATAAGTTATTCAAGGGCGTAATTCTCTGGAGGTAAAATGATCGAATTTCACTTTTGGTAACCGCGTTGGACTATATAAGTAGATAGAGAGCGAGGTACCATTTTGATCATGTGACCAAAAATTCACATGTAAAATCACTTGGTGGCGTAAAAACGCCCCCCAAAAAGAACAGAGAGAGACCTTTTAACAGCATCATGCATGTGTACATAAATTGTTTACATGAAGTATTTTTATCTTCTTGTAAATGCCTTTATTACTTTCTCTAACTTTTGTAATAAAGTAGTGTATTTTTAAAAGTATATAAATTAGGTAACGATTTTGAAAGTTTCGAATACAAATAAGGGTCATTTTTGCTGTTTAGATCTAGGAACAATAGGATATATAATTTAGGTAAAATTATAAATATTTTTCGCCTAACAGCCTTATAGTTTATGTCTTTGTTTCAGAGAAAGCACAGAGAAGAATACCTGGCAATCATAAATGTATCTACCTCTCTTTTAAGGATTAAATACCAGACGTTTGAATAAATCTGCTTAAAGTAAATTAAAGAAAATTAATTGCTGTCTTTTATTTATTCATTACAAGTAAGTGTCATACAGTTGTTTGAATATTATATAATTGAATAATGATATTTACAATTATTATGCCAAATATCATCTTGCTGTAACAGTAAGTTATTGCACATGTTTTGTTTTAATTCTGCTATGCTATGGATCTTGTCAGATTTATTTGCATAATAAACTCTTCTTCTTCTTCTTCTTCTTCTTCTGTTACACAGTTTTTGTTACACTGTGGATGTTATTTATTAGAAATGGAATCTAATCGAATGTAACCGGATAGTAATCTCGATAACATAGTTAGTGTAATCGTATTTTAATCAATAACAAATTTTTAAATTATGTCGTTATCGAACATATCATGATGTAATAGTAATGTAATCCAAAAGGACGAGTGGCGCTACGTGTAGAGTGGTATGACGATTGGCGCTACATGTAGAGTGGTAGGACGAGTGGCGCTACGTGTAGAGTGGTAGGACGAGTGGCGCTACGTGTAGATTGGTATGACGAGTGGCGCTACGTGTAGAGTGGTATGACGAGTGGCGCTACGTGTAGAGTGGTATGGCGAGTTGCGCTACGTGTAGAGTGGTAGGACGAGTGGCGCTATGTGTAGAGTGGTAGGACGAGTGATGCTACGCGTAGAGTGGTATGACGAGTGGCGCTACGTGTAGAGTGGTAGGACGAGTTGCGCTACGTGTATAGTGATATCGCATGAACATTGCAAAATGCGTTGATTAATTTATCACTTATCTTTTAAATATTTTAACAATTTCTGATGGCGGTGTATATTAATTGTTAAAAAGCGATCTTTAATGTCTAGAATCTGTTATTTTAGTGTTGCCGCCCTGGAAAATCACCATTTTGCTACCTTGTTCGAACTAGGGATCTCAGGTGTTCAATGAAGGTCTGTAGATTTTCTGAAAATAAAATGAGCAATAGTTAAACAATCAATCACTGTATTATTCTATCTGAAATTGCTTTCTGTTTTAGTAGTAAGTATTGTATTTGAAATGAATAAAAATTATAAGATGAACGACAAAAACAAATCGACGAAAACGCGTGTGTTAAACGAGGGTTCTCAGAAAATCTTGACGGTTGCATGCTTTAACATAATCAAGATTTTGAAGTCGCAACAAAAACAGCCTTTATCACAGACCTATATATACAGGTCTTTGCCTTTATGCATTGAATTGTTTTATGCATACATTTCAAATTTGATTTGTTCAGTTTGATTCCGTTGTACTGCATGTTTGCATATATGAAACAGGTACTTCTATATTAAAATCAAATCAGGTCAAGTAAGTCAAAACTCTTTGTTCACTCATGTCAGTAATATAAGTTGTTACAAAATCACATTAAGAGTAACACTCATACAGAAACACAAAAATATGAGGTAATATCTGTTCAATTAAATACTTTAAATTGAACATTTAAATATGCCGGAGAGTAAATAAATACAATCACTTTGATTTTCTTTTGCAGAATCATGTCTTTTCTTTTCAAGTCAATTTCATATTTAAGTCAAAACGATTTTATTTTATGCTTTCCAGTGAATTATAGAATTTTCCCGGTGAAATAAAAGTGGTATTTAATTAAATTGTTTTCAAACAGTGGAAATCATTTTATTTTCACTGCCTTTTTTCACGATGGTACCCAAACGCACAATATTTACACTTCAACTTCATCCTCTACGATGAAGTCTTATTCAGCTAACGAATCATAATTTCTCATGGTAAACAGTATGACGTATTACTTTAAAAGGCGTGGCTATAGTAGAGCTATTCACAATTTATTGGATGTTGCACGATGTTTTGACGTGTGACGTCGCCGTGCACGTAACTTTTGGCACGAGTTGCAGGGAAAAAGCGTGCCGTCATTCACTTTGTCGTCAATCTAGCTGTTCCAACAGCCATTCGAAAAAGCCGTAATATCACGATTTTTTCTAGTTATTTTTGTATTAATGAGATTATTAATGAGTGTAAATATAAGGATTGAATCAATATTTGATAGTTTCCATTTGGGTATGAAAAACAGTTGGATTGTTTAAAGTACGCGTGAAGCCCGAACTCACACACTTTAAACAACCCAACTGTTTTCCATACCCAAATGGAAACCATCAACTATCGATTCAATCCTTAATAACATTCCGAATGAGAGCGTTTATAAAACGCGCTCAAATTTGAGTAAATGACGTCATGACGTCACGTCATAAATAAACGTTTTTGGCGCGGTTTCATGCAAGTTTTCTGCCGAATTCACACAAATTGTGCATTTAAAGCATAAAATAAAAAGAAAATTTGTTTTTACCAGTGAAAGATAACAATATATTTCACTCGTGAACTCCGGAATTATGTATTTTCACGAGTGGCTTTGGTTAAATATTCTCTTTTTTTGTTACAAAATTGGTAAAGCCATTTAAGAGTATCCGGTTTGATGTATAAAGTTGATGACAAAGTGCAATATTTTACCTTAAAAACTTTTCTGCTTAAAAGATTTAAGCCGAAACCTAGTAGAAAAATACAAACTTAGCGTTTAAATGAAACTAAGTGTTAAAAAATTAAGTATTTGAAATGTACAACTTAATACTGATTTTTAAACTTTTAACAAATCTTGCATGACAGTAATATTTTACAGAAACTGGACTTCGTCGATAGACAAACGTCTTCAAAGAGTGGTAACACGACCGTATATAACTCAATATTTTTTCCTGTTTTTATTACTATAGCATTGTGCCAAATCTAGACGAACCTGGCTGGATGCTAGTTGCCTTTTGTTGTAAAAGCTGGCGTCTCCAGAAACTTGCATATGCATTGAAATTAAAGTTTTAATAGGAAAATAACATTTAATGTGATATTTGAACAATGAAGATAGTTTTGTAACAAAAAAAACGAAAAAAAAAATAGTTTGCAAAAAAAAACAAACGGATATTTTTGTTTGATCGCATTAATGAAACTACGTGATTATAGTATTCAAGTTGATAATCATAACATGTATAGTTTACTTATCGTGGTTTAAATATTTAAAATTAATTCGATATTACTAAAAATAACGTATTTTCGTTAAGAGTATCGGTTGATGTCTTTAAATTAATGCCAACTTATTCAGAGTTTGGCCTTTTATTCTTGTAAAATGGGGCGCGTCACGGGAAAAGGTACCTTCGGACAGTTGACGTCAAGCCGTGAAATGACGTCATTAAGTTTTGCAGACGACATTAATTATTATGTATTTCGCGGTAAAAATATCATTTTATTGTCGAAATTTGTCACGAAATCACATTTTAGTTAGGAGAAACTGATAGATAGTTGTAATTTATTCTAAATATAGTAACAAATAAAAAGTATAAAAATATGTTCGAAGGTACCTTTTCCCGCGGCGCGCCCCATTAATAATAATGCAATTTTTAATGTTAATGAACTGAACGCGGGAAATATGGTAGATTTATCTACCCCGTTTACCCTCCCCCAACGGAACAACAAAACAATAATAAAACTAAGAAACAACATCAACAATTTTAATGCGAAGTTACTACTGAATTATAAAAATCATAAGATGACATATAGTGTTTGTATTTTGAATGCCATATATAAAGATGTGGTAGCTAATTTAAGTGACAATGGTTATATTCGGCAGCGTAACTTTTACCGGACTGTTAGTATTGGCTTTGAGTTAAACGACTGATGTCCGCTGATCTCCGAGGTACTATAATATTATTTTAATATATTTTTAAAGATTTGATTTAATAAAAATATATTTAAAAAAGCACGTAAAAATATATGAAGAGGGGGCGGTTGTCCAGGCTAACTCAATTGGTTGAGTGTTCGGCGTTGTGGCTCGGCGCTGTTGCCGTAAGAGTTCGATTTCCAGCGTAGGTTTACAATTAGTAATAAATATAAATAAAAAATGTATTAATAACATTATATATTACCTAATCGCTGAGCATCCGAGTCTGGAAGTAATCCTCGTAGAAGTAAATGCTGATAGTATCTTTCAAGTCTTTCTAGTTTATTAATAGTATGTCTAATGTGATCCGGTGACTGTCTTGTCTGCACTGATATGGCATCGCCGTTTTTTGAGGAGGACGGTGACACAGTGTTTAACGGATCTGACGTAACTTGCCGTAACGTTAAGTGTGGAATAACTAAACTTAATATTAATAAATACGAGCGAATCGCCAAGGGTAGCTGAAAATAGAGAGAAAAACTAGCATTATTGTAATAAGATTTTTTTATAACTTCTAGAAAAAAATGCATATTTTCACTTTACCTTGCAATAGATTCCATACAAAATGTTTTGCATTTTAATGTGGAAGATATATTATAAATAACGAATAAAAATAATAACACGTTGTCGGTGTCCAAGACGGCGGCCATTGTTCTCTGGGAAAATGTGCTTTTGGACCTCCTTCTATTTTAAACATGACAATTATGATACAACTAGTGTAGTAAAAATTATGAAATAAGATTAAATACAATTATATTTGGTTTTATATTTAAATTATTTGCTTTAATATTCTTTCTTAACATAACTAATGATTAAATGATCTTACATGTAATTTTGTTCTTAATATTTTAAATTGATCTTAATTGCAACACTCAAATATAACAAGTACATGTTTTGCCATGAAATTCAAAAAGATATTTTATTCAGAATTGGGTGACAAAAGTAGAAACTTCTTCAAATTCAATTTTTTAAATAAAATATACAAAAGTGAATTTTTAAACAAAGCACATATAATAATATTCTGCCAAAATATCAATATTAAATTGTATTCTCTTTTGTTATTAGAAACGGCAGACTATCAATAGAAGTAAGCAGGTGGAGAGGTATTCCACCAAATGAAAGAATATGCTGTCCCTGCGGATCTTTAGGAGATGAATTCCACTATATTTTGCAAAGCCCTTATTAAACGACAATAGGAAAAATATGTTAAACCTATTTACTATATCAGACTATATTAGAACTTATATTTTAAAACATAAAAACTTTTTCATTACTGACAAATTAATAGATTTAAAAGATCCATACCTTCTTAAACAAAATAAAAATAACAAAATGACATAAAATTTAAATCTTTTTTTTTCCCCAGAAAATTAAGACAATTTATATCATTACTATATTCTCATAACATATAAACTTATTTTATTTCCAGCAAGTACTTTTTGGGTAAGTTAATTATTTTACAAATAACTACATGATGGACCTTTATTTTATTATTTATTTCCTTTCTAATGCATTCATTTGCATTATTTTGTGTTAGTAATTATTGTGTGTATGTGTTGCTTTTGTTGTTCGTTGTATTCGATCCTAAGCCTGTTAATAAAAGTTTCAAAGTTTCAAGATAAAAATACAATGATTTGTCCACGGATGCATACAATGCGAATCATTAAAGTGCGCTGGTGAAGGTTCTTGTACCTCATTGCCAACATCCAATAGATTAGGGCTGAAGGTTATAAAACTGAGCATGGAAACCAGTCTCAAATCTCAAGCATCTGATTGGCTGAAATGGCGACCAGTCGCCATTTCAGCCAATCAGATGCTTGAGATTAGAGACTGGTTTCCAATCTCAGCTTTATAACCTTCGGCCCAGACATAAATAACCACAGTTTTCCCGAGGATTCTGAACATCTCTGCACAGCCATAAAATTTTCGATCTGCCGGTGCAAATTGTAATTTACAGCTAATCGTTCACCACTGACCACAGTCAAATTTGATAGCCCTTTAACTTTATCACAGATGTTTTCTGCTTTTGAATGGATGAAATAAATTTACCATTCATGTATTATAATATAAATCTATGGTAATCCTCATATCATTATAATAGTTATATATCTTTAATAAAGTTATACATGTTCAACATTCATCCCTGCTTAGAAACCACATTGCTATAAGACAGATAGATTCTTTTCGTAATACAATCTTTATGATTACAGTCCAGTCGCGATTCTACGAATAAGCAGCGGACCAAGCCTATCGTTCGTAAAATCGCATGTTTCGTAATATCGCATTTTTTGTTAGTTTTACCGCCGCAAATCGCCAATGTTGTTATATATCGCTATTGTTGTGATATGTACATACGCCAAGAAAAAAAAGACATCTTCGATTTCGTTATTTCTATTTCGAAATACATGTTATTATCAATCAATACATCCAAATATACGCACATATCAAATAATATACAAATATATATTCACATATTGTCATAAAATAGAGCGTGGTTTTCAAATTACACAAAAACTTACATTTTCAATTTCATCATTATTTATCAACATTTAACAATAACACGATTCACTCTATTGCACAGAATGGCGATACCGATTTACTGAATTAATACTGAGAATCGCCGTTGTAATAAGGTTAAGCTGAATAGAATGACAGAACTAGTAGAAGTAAGTTTAGTTGAAGTAGAAGTGGTCGAACCAGCTATCCCTGTACTCAGAGGCAGACGCGCTAACCATTTAGCTAATGATTTGCTGTATGTAAAGCAATACAATCGTTTCAAATTTTATACGTGTAATGTATAAACTGTTGACTGCATATTGTGTCACATCTGCTTCAACAATACAAAAACGGATATCGCTGGCAGAGGTGTGAAAACCACCTGCCGGACCGAAATTCGCTATATGGCAAGCTTATAACACAGTCAATAAGCTTATGGGACTGTCATAATTATTCGTTAAATTGCATTTTTCGTAAAATCGCTTTCGTTCGATCTCATCTTTTTTATGTTGAATAAAGGAGGAATAAAGACGGAACCAGCCGCTCCCGAGTTCGTAGCATATCGTCATTTCGTAAAATCGTGATTCGAAGTATCGCGACTGGACGGTATGACCAGTGCCTAATATTGTCTTTCACAGAAGACAACATAATTTGATATCATGCTAAAAAGCAAAGCTTATGTTAGACATGTTTTGAAACCACAGGTAAGACTCTTTTTTTTCTGGTATTCATTTATTTATTTACGGTTTTGAAACGCGATTTTTATACATGTACGTTTAAATACGTTTTGGGCGTAATCCTGTAAACTGAACAATTGAACTTATGAGATTTTGCCATATGCCACGTGGTTTGTTCGTAAATTGTATTGTTGTATCTTTGCATATTATTATTTTTATTATTATTATTATCATTATTATTATTAATATTATTATTATTATTATTATTATTATTATTATTATTATTTGTAAATTGTATTTGCCGAAGTTGCCCACATTATGTGAGCCTTATCTGGAAATAAAATGTTGAAAAAAAAGTTTCAGAAATGCCGACCAAACTTTTCTCTGTTCAATTGCTGTTTCAATATGCATTATATTTAGGTTTTATTTAAAATAGTCACTTTTAACAAATTATGAATAAAAATGGTTAAGGAGTAGATGGTTTATAACAAGGGTCTGATTATTAAACTGTAACTTTATACATGTACATAAATGTATACAAGAAAAGAGTTTTACCTGAGGTTTCAAAACATGTCTAATAAAATCTTTTTAATATGATATCAAATTATGATAATTAAGGCACTGGAAAGATTTATGAGATTGTAATACGGGAAGAATTTATCTGTTTTATAGCAATGTGGTCTTGAGCAGGGTTGCATGTAGAACATGACATGTATAACTGTAATGAATGATATAAATCTATATAATGATATGAAGGATTACCATAGATTCATATTAAAATACATGAATGAAATTATATGTTTTGAATAAATGATTGTGAATACATTTGATTCATGCATTAAATAGAATAAAAAACAAATGTAAAAGATTCTCAAATTACAGTGGCCTGTGGAGAATCATTACCTGTTAATTACAATTTGCTCCGACGGTTAGGAAAATAGTAAAGCCTAGTTTTATGGCTGTGCAGAGATGTTCAGAATCCTCGGGAAAATTGTAGGCCTGTATATAGTTTCCATTATTTCCCCTAATAAGAATATTTATCACTTAACAATATTTCTTAGGTTAAACGACAATAAATCAAGAAAAAGGCGTATTGACTTTAATTTATACCTTTTTTATTCATTAAATCTTTTGATCGTTAATTCAGATTTTTCTAGGAAATATCGTCTTTATTTGCTCTCTCCATCAATATATCTAGTTTTTCTCTCGTAAAATTCTTAAAATAATCTTAATTTTATATAACAAACTGTTTTCAATATTGTTTTTTCTTTCTTATTTCTTTAGCACCCTCAAGGGTATAATGCAAATTATTTTTTAAAAGGAATCATTTTGTTTAGTTTTGTATTTTTATTTTAAGGTTGATTGCATATTCTTTTATAGTATACTTAATTTGCTATCAAGAAATAAGCATAATATTTGTAATAAAACAAAAAACAACATACCTCCATTTCTTGCAACGTTTGCAGCGTTTAAAGCAACGGTTTTGCAATAGCCCTGATCTAGTTGACGTCTCTTCATCTACAACAATTCTTCTTACATGTCCCCAGGTTTATATATGTTCGGTAATAGGAAACCTCCAAGGATTGTCTACGTAATATCACTTTATAAGTCATTGTATCACATTGTCTGTTTTTTAATGGAAATAATAAACGACATACAGGAAAAGTATAGTTATCGACATTAGCTAAAATTCAACAGTATCAATTGACAGTTGTGAAATAGAAAAAAAAGAATGATGGATACTGCAACATTCAAACAAATCATTACAATAGTTTAAATAAAAAAAATAAAATGCATACTGAAAAAAGACATGCTCGTTATAGACAAATTTATTATACACTCAATACACGAAGCCATGCAAAATATTTGAAAAAAATGTACATTAAATGCCATCCAACACAACAAAATATAAAACTATTGCAGGCTCGGTTTGATTGAGCCTGTTCATACGAGCAGTAATTGAAATGCATATTACTAACCATCCCGTCCTGCCCCTTGTTGGGTGCAACTCAAATTTACACAAATATACTATATCGTGCTTGAATGATCTTCAAATAGATGAAAAGGGAAATTTGAAAGCCTTCGAACAGGACAGCTGTGAAAATATTGCAGGCTCGGTTTGATTGAGCCTATTCATGGACAGTAATGGAAATGCATATTACTGCCCAAGCCGCCTTGCCCCGGGTTGAGCGCAACTCAATACTAACACCAATAAACAGTTCAATTTGACCATCCCAAACGATGGTGTGCATATGGCAGTGATCATTGAACCTTCAATGTGTTATTTTCATATTAATACCATTCCATGTTCAGTGGCGTATGGTCCCTTATAAAAGAATAGATTTGCCCTAAACGAGAAAATAATGGGCGGAACTAAGCAGAATAGAATTTTGTCAGGGTATTTTAGAATATAAATCCTGCCAATTACAGACAACGCTAAAGGCAAAATTTAAAAAGCAATTGATAACAGCACTGATTAAATGTATTGTGTCTTTTTGATATTGGCCATTTTATTAAATGGGCTATTATTTTTTAAACTGCAGCTTCCTTTGCCATATCATGGATGGACAATGTACGAAATTGTATAACTGAATAGTGTCTACGTTTTTAAGTTGTCTATTCACTGTGTAATGCATATAAATGACTGTACAGGAGCGATTTTCGTCGAAAGTTTGGACTAATCAGTACATTTTAGGACCTGTTGGGAGTGAATTTTACTGCAATATAAACTCTTAAATATAAAACAATATTATATCACATCTACTTTTTTGACAGGTTTTTACAGTTCAATTATCATTTTTTGATATTTGAAAACACTTAATATTGTGACCAGGCCCCTTTGATATTAGAAATAAATGTATTTCATCAACATAAAATGCTGTTTGAAGGACAAATGAAAGAAGAACATTCAGCCATAAATGGCATGATATCAAAGTAACTTTATAAAAAAGCTCACAATGACAACTTTTCATTAGGTGAATAGTGCGTATTAAATAGATAGAGAGACAGATAGAGAAATGAAAAAGTACAATGTAACTAGTTATAGGCGATATATGACATAATTCAGAATTTAATTAAATGAGTAGGAGTTGTTTATCGTTTTGGCTTTTATACATATTAATATACATAACTCTTCTCAGGGGCGGATCCAGGATTTCGGCAAGGGGGGTTCAACACAGCGACTCATAATTTTTAACAGCGTTAATTTGTAACTGAACTAGAACATCAATCCTTCGGACACATACAATGGGGACATTTTCATACAAAAAGAATTTGTAAGAGGTCTAACAAATCTATGGGGTCCGGGGAATGCTCCCGTGAAAATTTTGAAGATTTATATTCCAAATCCTGCATTCTAATGTACTTTGCGGTGATTTCATAGCAGGTTTTGGACTACTTTTTCATACTTGGTTTTACTTATTTTCTTGTAAACAGTAGTGATGCAATTATAAGCACTCAGATCCAAGGCCTACTCTACCTCATAATTTATATCTTGAGTAGATGTGTTCGAGAAGTTGTTAATTATAGAAAATTTGACAGTTCGAAATGCTTGTCGTCCAGGGTTCCCAGTTTATGACAAATACTTTTGACAGTTGGAAAATGTTGGCGACATTTTAGATGCACTAGAGCCAAATTTTGTAACCAAAATAACTGTTTATGGGGGGAGGGGGTTTAAAGAGCGAAATTAGCTGTGAGATACTTGGTTTCCTACTGGACAAAATATTCAACATCATTAGTTTTTGAATCAATTTGCATAAAATAAATTTATGAACGTTAATTTTCCGAGTCAACAGTAAACTTCAGTGATGACTTTACTTTTAAAGTCAGGTCAATATTTGTCAGAATAAATCAAATATAATGTTTTCATAAACGTAAAACTTGCTAAAAATGTTGAATTAGTGTATAAGAGGACTTTTAATCAAGTAATCTCGTTCTTAATTTGAAACAATAAGGAAAAACGGAGCGGCCCCGATATTTTCTTCGTAGAATATTTAATATGTTACGGTCAAGGATTTTTCAAATTTTAAATGCTTTATTTTCATGAACGGCATAAAATTCAGTCCCTACTGTCGCACTTCAATTTTATGTAAGAGAACAATTTAAGTAGAAACGATTGTTTTAAGATTTTGGCACTAAAATCCTGGAACTCATGGTCATTTCCCTTTAATAATTCGTCGTCTGAGTGCATGTATATTTTTATATTCAAACTATATTTATTTCTTATATAGCGAATAAAGCATCTGAAGTAATGTAAAATTCTATAGCACAGACTGCAACGTCGAATGCAAAAGGTCCCTTTTTCTGTGATTTATCAAATGCCCGTGACGAGAGATTGGTGGACACAGGAAACATGCAATACTAAGTTTTCCTTTGATTAACAATTTCCTGTTTTGATTAAAAGCAGGTTGGCTACATACAGTAGCAAGTGTGCAAGGATGCGAAATTGTTTATTGGCAATACACAGGTTTGAACTTAGAGCGCTCAAGAACCACAAAGTCCAAGTTCTGACACCAAGACCACCACGAAGGCCGCTTTTCTTTCTGTAAACCAGTCATAGTGATTGGTACCCACAAACTTCGAACTTCGAACCACCCGGGACAAACAAGATCCGGGAAATTAGGGTGGTTCGTGCGAACCCCCCGAACCCCTCTGGATCCGCCACTGCTTCTTCTTTACGGGTGGTAGGTATCCCTATGTGTACTGATTGTGCACTCCTTGTTGCAGATTGTTTTTATACTGCTATGAAAGATACTTTGACCGGTCGCCATTTCAGCCAATCAGATGCTTGAGATTTGAGACTGGTTTCCATGCTCAGTTTTATAACCTTGGACATATGCTTCAAAAGGCTAAAATGCTAACAATTCAAAAGCAAGCAGACTTTCTTTATCTTAATCTATCCATCTAAACATGTCTTATATGTTTGTGTGCTTTTGCATGCAACATTGTTGAGCCGATGGGTGGGTCGGAGTTATTTCACCGAGACAACTTGTACTTGTTTTGTGATACGAGAACCTGTTGGGGCAAGTGTGAGGTTGGTGCACCCTAGAACCTGTTCTAAACCCCCAGTGACAATGTGTTTTGCCACCGACCGTTCCAAGGCGGTAACCCATCGGGTTCTCACTTTCGTTTATTGTTTGTGGCGTCCATTTTGAAACGGATTATTGTAATACCATGCTCTCTTTTCCTCTCTACTTTTTGTCTGTGTGAGGAGGCTGCGTCTGCTGAATGTCCTAATTCCTAATATGCATATTTCACATTTGTCGTAAGAATTAAAATAGATTATAAAAGAGATAATTTTGATTTTAATATTATAAAATTTAATTTTTAAGATGGCGATGTCCCAACTGCAGGATTTGTACGCTTTATAGAGCTTGTAACACTGTTAACGATTTCATCGCATAACAGAAAATAAACTTTTAAAACAGATATCCTAAACTCAAATTCAGGAAAAAACTTTTTTCGCAAGGTTTATCGCTGATACCTGGAATAAATTTAAAAATACACCTTCCGTATAAAATTACAACCACAACTATGAATTTTTCAACCAGTGATTTATATGCATGTGATTTATAAATGAAAGAAAAAGTCATTAGTAATTTCTCCACGACCATCATTAAAACCATCTGTAAAAAAGGCTACCAACATGATATTCTACAGAGGTTTGCATGCTTATGTTTTATATGTTTGTGTGCTAAGTGGGTTGGAGTTTTTTACCAAGACAACTTGTACTTGTTTTGTGAATATGAGAACCTGTTGGGGCAAGTGTGAGGTTGGTGCACCCTAGAACCTGGTTTAAACCCCCCAGTGGCAATTTGATTTGCCACTGACCGTTCAAAGGCGGTAACCCCTCGGGTTCTCATTTTTGTTTATTGTTAGTGGTGTCTTTTTTGAAACTGATCATTTTATTAACCATGCTCTCTCCCTCTCTCTTCTTCTTGACTGTGTGGGGAGGCTGTTTTTTCTGAATGTGGCGATTCCTGATATGCATATTTCACCTTTTTAGTAATTAATCAATCATTCATTATACAGTTGATCGCTTGATTACCTCTTTGTTTGCACGACAGTGACAAGGGTTTGGGAGCTTATGAAGGATTTGTTCTGTTTCTATTATTCATTCTGATTGGACTGTAGGTGGTCTCAGTAATATTATGTATAGGTTAATAAATGGGCAAGCAGTGCCACTTGTCGATAATGGCCCTGTCATATGAATAATGGCCCGAGGGCTTTAGCCCGAGGGACATTATTATATGGCAGGCCATTATCGACCAGTGGCACTGCTTGCCCATTTATTTACCTATTTATTACATGTGTACGTTAATCTCCCTTCACTTCGTACTTGATTCGAGCACTTTCATTGATACAATTACTACATCATGATGTCTTTGACTACGTCATTTGAGTTTATATGTGACGTCATTTAACGAATGTTTAATATTTCATTCAGTACCGTTTGTTTTTATTTTGTTTTAACTCAAGGAATGGATAGGGATTTGCTAAACTTTGAATGCTAGAAGTGATAATCGTGGTATGAGTCTGTTAATGCAATGATTTGAGAGTGTTTCATTCTTATACCTCTGCTGCGAGCTTCTTTTACACCAGGCTTTTAGGCTAGCTATGTGAATATTACCCTATGGTACAAATATAAATGGAAAAGAAAACGGATACGGTTCAATACAATTTCATTTATGCCGTGTGCGTTAGCTTTAAACTATTTCTCTTTCAAGAACATTTATGTAAGAATATGATAAATGGGATGTTTGCTGGGTGGGTTGGGGTTATTTCACCAAAACAACCTGTTTTTTATATGAGAATATGTTGGAGCAAGTTTGAAGAACATATACGATGCTGTCCGGTCTTCTTGCGCACCTAAGCATTATCGGCTATATTTTTACCGATCAATAATGGACAAATGTGCCATTACTGTTTGTCTGTTTTCAAAAACCTTTCATGCATCTAATGACAAAAAATGTTATGGTCATGACTCCTTAACTATTGGGAATTTATTCATGTTTACACTTACCACCATGTTTTACCCGAGCATTTAAATGTCCGGTCATCTTGCGCACCCGAGAGAAATGACGTCACAGCAGTGAAATATTTTAAAAGATTAAGTGTCTCTGACGAACCATTTAAATTCCTGTTGTTTTATATTAAGTTTTCTATTTATTTGACATGAGAAAAAAAGGCACTTTACGCTTCTGCAGGAACACAGTTGCGATAAACCTTAAGGTTTCTCGTTCAACTTCGAAGTCCCCTGCTCATGAAACGTTAATTTACATTCTAATAAGGAGAATGCAGTGACAAAATTCTAAATTGTCCATAATACAGTGAGTAAACAGATGCCTCAGTAGTCATTATCATTGAGCCTACCTGTGCGCAATACAGAGAGTCAGCCTGCGCATCAAAAACTGGTGAGCAGAGAGGCCGCCGGTGCCCCAATTAAACCGAAAGTAAAGGATTTTGGATAAATCTATTAATATTTCTACCTATTTGTAAGTATTTTTGGAAGAATATTGAAGAAATGAATATAATATATCGCTTGATACGTTAGATATCAAAGCAAACACTCGTTATAGACTGCAGAAAAGCTGGATCTGTGCTTTACGTCTGTGTATCGTCAACTAGTTTCACCGAGATTTTGGCCACAATCGCCGACATTTAAAAAGTAAACACTACAATGCATAGTTAAGACATTCTAATGTTCCGTGCACAACCTTTTTTGTACAATATACTTAATATCTGTAACATTTGCGTCTGGAATCTCTGACATATGCTCTCCATCCATTGTTATTAGCAAAGAATAGCCGAAGCAAAGAAACAGCCGATATAGCGAATTTCGCAAAGAAACAGCCGATATGGATAGGCACCGTGTTATATGTTCTTTCTCGGAAACTGCTGCGACACATACACTGACCAAGCAACATGTGGCTCCTGTACGTGTCTATTTCTTATCCGCCATAGATTGCTGAAACAGACCTGCGATTCCGTGTTTATGTTCCGTGTCTGTGGTTATGCGCAATATGCGATTTTTACTGTCTCGACAATCAACATAGAAAGGTACCACGAAATGAAGCAGCATCAGACGAAGAAAATTGCTGTAAAAGTTGATTAAGAAATAATCCGAAATTCGTTTAACCCATTCCTATAATATAAATATTTACGCATTTTATCGCATTAACAAACATCGTAGATCCAGATCAGCTTGCATATTCGATCTAATCGATTTCTCTTTTAATATTTTGTCTGATCAGGATCTGCACTGTTAGCTTTTTGGTCAGAAATAACCTTATAAATCAAAAGCTAACAGTGTAGATCCTTCGGGACCTACACTGTTCGTCCATTCCATATAAGCGTTTATATGGGAAAAGGCGTTAAGTGAAATTTAAAAAATTAAAATTTACAATACTGCAAACAATTTTAAATATAGACCGCAGTCTGAATTGTCCTATGATTTTTGTTTTGTATTATAACAGAAGCTACTGTGATGCAATAATTGAACATTGCATTATTTCCCTTATTATAAATTAATTGAAATTTCGCGTAATATGAATAAAGTGTAAGATTTTACACATATTGGTTATAGACTGTTGTTCATCTACCCCGAAAATACCTAGTGTCAATTAATTTGATTTGCGGCATCAAAATTTTCATCACGAGTCAGTCGTAATGTTCATCGAGCTAAATGAAGCAAATACAATTACACGTATACAGACAAGTTTTGCTCTTTTTATTTTATTTCTGTAGTAGCATTTTATAAATAAGCCAGTGCGGTTCCATAAAATTGCGCAGTTACATGTATATTACATTCAAAAGCATTCATGATAAGCTAACACATGGTTAAATTTCACTGCCCTTTCATTTCGCGCAAGTTTTCTAGTGCGAATTACGCGAAAATTAGACTCGCGTGAAATATAATGATATGACAGTATCTCCAGAGGTTTCTCATAGCAGTTTGCCTTATGACGAGGATTTAGCCAAAAAGCCGAGTTTAATAATATAACTTCAAAATTATCGTGCAACATCTGTAAGGCACGCTGACAAAAACGTTTCTTAACAATGTAAAACTCCAAAAATTGTAGTTGCTATAATATTGTAGAATTTGAATAAAGAGTCATAAATTTACAGAAACGTCACTTTTCTTTACACGTTTTTTAAAAGGGGGAGGGGTGCTGAAAACGGCCATGGCGCAATAACGAAGTCGGTGACCCCCAAATTTTATTCGCTAATTCTATTGGAATTGTTTTTTTTCAAACTTTTTTAAGCAAAAAAATCAAAAATTAAATTCGGGAATTTTTCACAATTTTGAAAAAGTCGACAGAAAAAAGGAAAAACTCGACGTCATTTTTAACGCGAAAACGGCGTTTAACGGTACACAACGTTGTCAAAACTGGTCACATGATGTTAATTCTTATATCAACGGAAAGGTATTTTCAGCGCCAATTCATCAGTGAACGAATAAATGAAATTGGAAACCCCAATTTTCAGCCAGCCCCGAAAAAGTGTTCGGCGGGCGTTGTTGACGTCAGTGCAGAAAACTGGCGTTGATGGCTAACTTTGAAGGTAAATATCTAAACAACTATTTGATTAATCGAAAAACGGTTTGCCGATTCATGCTGGAACCATCGTCAATAAATACCATACAAAATTTCATAAAGAAATTCAAAAATTCGCAAAGTGTCGCGTTCCACCTTTAGTCACTGTAGTTGAAAAATTCACAGTTCCGTAAATTCTAACGGAAAAAGCTTCACAATCGGTCTATTTGTTACAGCACGATCTGTTCTATTTTCGCTGACCGGATGAATCCATCTCCCCCGCGCACGAGTTCCTCAACTACCGCTAATTTCCATTGTGCACGTGGAACGTCGTCGTGTACTCGAACAATATCTCCAACGGCTACTGACTGATCGTTACATCCTGCTGAACGATGCTGTTCTCTGATAGCAGTCATATTAGACACAATTAATGCTGAAATGTCGCCGTTATATATAGAATTAACATCGCTCATACAGTATTTAACAGAGAAAGCGGTAATCATCAAAGGGCTGAATGAAAAAATGATCAATGAAGATGACATCGAGACAGAGATCGTAGAAAGTGAGGAATATTCGTACGACTTACACCTTATAGGATAGGATGGATCAAAATTGTACTGTTTATTGGTGTAAATATTGAGTTGCGCTCCAACCCGGGGCTAGGCGGCGTGGGCTGTAATAAGCATTTCCATTACTGCCCGTGAACAGGCTCAATCAAACCGAGCCTGCAATATTTTCATATTTGTCGTAATCGAGGGTCTTCAAAGTTCCCTTTTCATCTATTAGAATACAAAAACTTCAGGATTCCTCCAGTAAGCAGACTTACCATTACAAAACTGTTCTGTTGTTCGCGAAGAAGACCCGGTGGTACAACGACACACAGTATCGAGTACATATATGCAGCATAAGCTTCCAAAGCTGACGATTCCTACCTTTGACGGAGATCTAATCAACTGGCAGACTTTTTGGGACTCCTATGAGTCATCGGTTCATCTGAATGCTACGTTATCCGGACGTTCAGAAATTCAACTACTTGAGATCTTTGGTTGACGGTACAGCAGCACGGTGTATAGACGGGCTTCCGTTGACGAATGCTTACTATTCCAAGGCAGTGAGTCTACTCAAAGAACGCTTCGGACAACCTCAAAAGATTGTTCATACGTATATGCAGTCGTTGCTAGAACTTCCAAGACCCAACAACAGCGTGGTAAGTTTACAATGTTTTTATGATAAAATGGAAACATATTTTAGAGGATTAGAATCCCTGGGACATTCACAAGAATCTTATGGTAGTTTGCTTGTTCCTATTATTCTGTACAAATTGCCCGGCTCCATAAAACAGAATATGGCACGGGAAAACGGTAGTGCCAACTGGGAACTACCAAATTTGAGATTGGCATTATCAAAAGAGATTCCATTCATGGAGGCGGGATTGGACAAAATTCAACCAGAAATTCATACCCCTACAGCATCCTTTTTGCGGGTACCAGACCGAAGACAAACATGCATAAAAAGAATACAAGAGAAACGATAATGTTAAGGAAACTTTAAAGAAAAATGTCCGTTTCGTGGTGATAAACATTTTCCAAATGATTGCACACAGGTCACTTCATATGATTCACGCAATGCTATTGTGAAAATAAGAGCATTTGTGTTTAAATTGTTTAAGGAAACACCAAGTATCATCATGTCGTTCAACTAAGAGATGTCGTCACTGTCAGAGTAAACATCACTCGAGTATCTGTACTTCTGTAGTAAACGCGCGAAACAAGTTGCACTAGATCCAAACGCTGCAAGTTTCACTGTGCCAGATACATCCGACATCGTAACTCAACCCGAGACCACAATTTTACATTATACAACCCAGCCTAGACAAGAAGTACTACTCAAGACAGCCGTTGCACAGGTATGTTAGAGAGCGGTAGAGACAGAGAGCGTTACCATAGCAACCAAAATCCTTTTTGACGAGGGAGCTCAGCGTTCTTTTATTTCTGAAGAGTTGGCGGGGAAACTACATCTTGAGCAGACCGGAAGTGAAGTATTACACTTAGCGTCGTTTGGTGACACTAACCAGAGAGTACGATACATGAATACAGGGACAATATATCTTATGGCAGAAGATGAAGAGAAGGGGTAGAATCTAGTTTAGCGGACCCTGGAAATTCAAAACAAAAGCCCAGGGGCGTTTGAGCGAGTAAAGCGGGGTGTGGGGGCGGTAGCCCCCATTTAAACTCGATATAAATTATATTTGTTTGACACACAATAAGAATACCAATGAATTCTCTCACAAGCAATGCTCTTTAGTGTTAGGGTCCGCTAAACTAGATGCGTTCCAAGAGAAGATACAAATTGACGTTTTAATCGTACCAAACATCGCTGTACCGTTACGCAATATCAACCAGAATATTTCAACTTTTCCATACTAGCTCATCCGATCACCAATGACAGACTTCAAGATATCATTACTTATTGGAGCCGATTCATACTGGAAAGTTGTTCAGGACAAGGTCATCCTGGTCACGGCACCAATGTGAAGGAGGAAATAGACAGTAGATTGTCAGTAGATAACAAATGCGTTGTGTTAGTTCAAATCTCTATTGACTCATTGCATACATATCAACAACATATAAAAAACATAACGTCGGAAGTGACGTTAACGGCGACGACGCGCCATACGTCACGTTATAAATCGCGGACACGGTCAGTGGCAAAACAAATTGCCACTGGGGGTTTAAACCAGGTTCAAGGGTGCACCAACCTCACATTTGCCCCAACAGGTTCTCATATCAACAAACAAGTACAAGTTGTCTTGGTGAAATAACTCCAACTCACCCATCAACAATGTTGCATGCAAAAGCACACAAACATATAAAACATAAGAGGCTAAAAGCATTGCAAAGCCAAATCGGCGAGTACTCGATGATCTAACCGAGACCAGAGCCCCTGGAGTCAAATTTGAGTGTCAGAACATTTTACAGAAAGCTAGCTAGAAAAGTTTACAAGCATATTTAATTAGGATGTTAGCTTTTTGACGGGCTACGTAGTTTAGTTTCTACTATTCATAAGCAACCAACTATAACTTGACATTTAATTAAAAATGGAACAATTATATAAATTGGTTATGATGACGCAAATTAAAAATTTTATACAGACTATTAAGTTACTTATAATGAAAATTTTATAAACTTAAGGTACACCTATATATGCGAAGAAAGGCGTGCCCTACTAAGGTTTAGATTTCATGGGTCAATATTTAACTTTAGTGTCATTTGGGTATAAATAAAAACATGTTTTCGGTAGACTCCGGGTCCTCACACAAGATCAGTTAACAATAAGAAATAGATGAAGATGGATCTTTAAGCTGTTTATTTTTTTTGAATTTGGCAATTCCTGATATTTCATGCATATTTCACCTTTTTTATAAAAAAAGGCACCGAACACGACAAATATGAAAATTTTGCAGGCTAGATTTGACGAGCCTGTTCCTTGGCAGTAATAGAATACATATTTCTCCCCACGCCACTTGTCTAGCCTAGCCCGAGGTTGAGCGCAAATCAATATTTACACCTTTAAACAATTTCGATCCATCCCAAATAATGGTATGCATATGGCGGTAAACAAGGGACCTTAAATGCGGTCTTTTCAGATTAATACGGTTCCAAGTTCAGGAAGTATATCCTTGGGTGATTGAACAATTTCGGAATTTATATTGGCTGGGATATTGAAACCAGCAATCTTCAAACTGGCCGAAATATTAAAACAAAAGAAATTGTATAAGGTGTATAACTTAGTTCATAAGTATCGTGCTCAGTGACTTTCAAACTGCGTAACTGATAACAGGACTGGTTGAATGTACAGACTTTTTACACATATTTTTTTATATATACGCACAAAGTCCGTGATTCCGCGATTAAGTGTCTGCACTAAAGTGTCTGCATTGTCTTGTTTTTCATTTAAGCAGATTTTAAATATTATTTTAGACGATGTTACGTTACTAGATAGTCTCAGACCGGGGTCCACAAAGCTCCACATTTTCACTTTAATATATACCTATGAATGATTTTATCATAGTACAGCGTTAATCCGCATGATTGATACAACTCGTCAGATTAGTAATTCCGTATTTTACAATGTCGTTTTCCATTTTATTTTGCAGCTTCTGGCACATACCGAACTCCGAAATAGAAAATTTCCGTCGCTGTTTTACAACCGTTACGGTATTTTTACGCCATTCATAAATGTTTACGCCTTTCATAAATTTACTATCGTGTTACCATTTTTTATTTCTACTATTATGTTAACCACGTCATTGATTATTTAAATTACTTTGAGCGAGAAGGGTATATAATAAAAGGAACATTATGACAGTATGTAGTCTGTAGGTTCGTATTCTTTCTCGTCGCGTATGTAAACCACATCACGCTCGAACTTCGGTCTCGCGTGATATGAACTCGAAAAATACTAACCTACAAAATGCATACTGTATCATTTAGAAATATTATCTGCATTAGTGATACTAAATTCTATTTCTTGATCTATCCGGAAAAAAATACTTTCTCGTTAAACAAACTCTTTAACTATGGTATAAGCTATTTTAAAAGATGAAATATATATCTAGCACATACGGGTTTTTTTTTGTAAGTACGACTAACTACATGAAAAGCTTTAACTTGTATTACCATCTAATGGTCATGTGACATTTCAAAATGGCGGCTGGTGTAATCAGTAGGGTTTTCGGCGTTTTCTTTGAATATGATACCCCGAGAATAGTCCATATAAGAAGTAAAAAAGTTGGTGTAATCAACAGATTTTTGCAGCTCTGCATAATAGGTTATGTAATTGGGTAAGTAAATGGACTGACATCGGGGGGCTAATAAATAATTTAGAATTCAGTAAGTTTAGGCAGAGACCTATATATATATAGGTCTTTGGTTTAGGCCTTGGGCTTGGCAAAGTGGGGTATCCTACTTTCGCTTTCAAAAAACGAACGTTAATGAAAACTAACATCAATTTTGTTTTCAATGTGTTATGTTTTCGATAAGATATTTTTATGTTTTCAACAAGACACTTTTCATATGCACAGGAAATATAGTGTTTTGTGTTAATATTATTGCTGTCTGACTCAAAGGATAATTGTAAGGTTGTTAAAACACCAGAAAATAATTATGCTTCAAGCTCAGAAATCTGATGAGATCTCATAAAGCAGTGGTATTATTTGAATGTTAGTATGGAGCATTAAAGAGTCTAAAACCCAGCTGAAACTGTAGAGCAAAGTCGTGTAATTTCTTCACCTTAAGGCGATTTTTTGGCACACATGTTCCTGGTGATATCACACGCCAGTATGTCAATGTATACATGAAAAACAATCTAAGCCCAAGTATTCCAAATAGAGAATCAACTTAAAACGCCATAGAATAGTGCATTGAAAACAAAGTAAGTGTATAGAGGTATGGCGGGTAAATTCTTCAGCATTCGGATAATTTCGTCACTTTATTATATTATGTATTTTTCGTAAACTACAATTTAGGATTGCTGTTAAACATAACATTATTTGACTTGTTGATTGATTAAATAGTATGCACTGATGATTCTGAAATTTTCAGCAAACCAGTCAATGCCCAATTTTTAGCAGAAATGTCTAATTGAAATTTCAAAATTTCTGAAAAAAACTTAAATGCAAAATGAAAAAAAAAAAATAAATGTCCTATCCTCTGTGTTTAACAAGCAAACATCTACTTGTTTCAAGTGACATGTAATTGCTTAATTAAATGAGCTTACCTGTCAACGTAAGCAGCTTGGGGCTGAGATAATCCATACAAAACAACAATTATCAACAGCGTTGTTTGATTGCCAAACAAATGAGACATATACGACTTCACAACAAATCAACTCTTCTAACAGCATTTTGGTGGTGACGTGTAGGTCGTGAACACAAACATTATTTATTTAATATAGATTTCGAGTCTGGCATATGCTAATAGTTTCAAGCATGTTTTCTCTTCTTTTTCGAGCCCGTTCCAAGTTTATTTTGAATGTTGGTCTAATACATGTAACAAATGAGTCAGTCTTTTATGAATCTATATGCTGTTTTTACTTTCAACGTGGCATATTTGATCTTGGGAAATCAATATTACTATACAGTGTTGCTTTTGATGTGAATAAACTGAAAAGATGATGCAATATACACTGCCGATCACACAGGTGTTCCATGCTTACAAATGAAGATGTTAATAAAGGGATTTATAGCTATCGGTCTAGTATATTTTCATCCGTGATGACAGTTATTTTTCTCAACATGATTGGTGATTTGATACGGCATGAATATAAAAAATAAAACAAGAAACAACATTTATAGTTCATTAAAGTCACAACTATTTAGATGATTTAAGATTCAGGCAATTTGGTTACTTTTATACACGATTCTCTCTTGATAATGACATGGTATGTTAAAATTTGTTTGTGAACAGCCAGTCAATACCCGAAAAAAATCTGTCATTCATGGCGATGGGTGAAAAATGTAAAAGACACATGGTCTGTTCCGTAGGTAAATATGCTTGTGCAGTAATTGAAAGTCATTAAATGTTGAAGACTAATTACCTGCTATATATTTGACGAAATTACCGGCCGATGACAGATTATGTCGGGTTTAATCCTCACCTGAAATATCTTTCTTAAATGTATTTATAGGACACAAATATGGGTGCGAAAAACATGAAAGACATCTGTTTCCCCTTGGAACATGAAAACAATTGCAGAAATGACGATAAGATGCGATACTCATTTCTTGAAAAAACACGACCTGTCTAAAGCCGCCGCATAATGACGATTATTATGTCTCCCCCCCTCTGGGGGAGACATATTGTTTTTGCCCTGTCCGTCTGTCCGTCTGTCTGTCACTCCATCTGTCACACTTCGTTTCCGCTCAATAACTCGAGTACCCTTTGACCCAGAGCCTTCAAACTTCATAGAGTGAAAGCCCTTATTGAGTAGAAGAACCCTATTGATTTTGGGGTCAGTAGGTCAAAGGTCAAGGTCACAGTGACCCAAAGAGTGAAAACCGTTTCCGCTCAATAACTCGAGTACCCTTTGACCCAGAGCCTCCAAACTTCATAGGGTGATAGCCCTTATTGAGTAGAAGAACCCTATTGATTTTTGGGTCAGTAGGTCAAAGGTCAAGGTCACAGTGACCCGAAGAGTGAAAACCGTTTCCGCTCAATAACTCGAGTACCCTTTGACCCAGAGCCTTCAAACTTCATAGGGTGATAGCCCTTATTGAGTAGAAGAACCCTATTGATTTTGGGGTCAGTAGGTCAAAGGTCAAGGTCACAGTGACCCGAAGAGTGAAAACCGTTTCCGCTCAATAACTCAAGTACCTTTTGACCCAGAGCCTTCAAACTTCATATGATGACAGCCCTTATTGAGTAGAAGAACCCTATTGATTTTGGGGTCAGTAGGTCAAAGGTCAAGGTCACCGTGACCCCAAGAGTGAAAACCGTTTCCGCTCAATAATTTCAGTAACCTTTGACCCAGAGCCTTCAAACTTCATAGGTGATAGCCCTTATTGAGTAGAAAAACCCTACTGATTTTGGGGTCAGTAGATCAAAGGTCAAGGTCACAGGGGCCCAAAGCGTGAAAACTGTTTCCGCTTAATAATTCGAGTACCCTTTAACCCAGAGCCTTCAAACTTCATAGGATGACAGCCCTTATTGAGAAGAAGAACCCTATTGATTTTGATGTCAGTAGGTCAAAGGTCAAGGTCACAGGGGCCCCAAGAGTGAAAAATGTTTCTGCTCCATAACTTGAGTACCCTTTGACCCAGGGACTTCAAACTTCATAGGTTGATAGCCATTGTAGAGTAGGAGAACCCTATTGATTTCGGGGTCAGTAGGTCAAAGGTCAAGGTCACAGGGGCCTGAAGAGTGAAAACCGTTTCCGCTCAATAACTGGAGTACCGTTTGACCCACAGCCTTCAAAATTCATAGGGTGATAGCCCTTTTTGATTAGAAGAACCCTATTGATTTCGGGGTCAGTAGGTCAAAGGTCAAGGTCACAGGGGCCTGAAGAGTGAAAACTGTTTCCACTCAATAACAGGAGTTCTATTTTACCCAGACCATTCAAACTTCATACGATGGATGTCCTTATTGAGTAGAGGACTCCTATTGATTTTGGGGTCAGTAGGTCAAAGGTCAAGGTCACAGGGGCCCCGAAGAGTAAAAACCGTATCCGGTCAATTACTGGAGTACCGCTTGACCCAGAGCATTCAAACTAAATAGGGTAATAGCCCTTATTGAGTAGAAGAACCCTATTGATTATGGGATCAGTAGGTCAAAGGTCAAGGTCACAGGGGTCTGGGCGCAGGGGGGGGGGGCGGGGCAGGGTGGAGACATGCGTTTTTCACAAAAAACATCTAGTATTCAATAATTTGTGCAAGGGAGGTAGTTTTATTGACTTATTTTTAGCAATTATGAAGCTAATACAATATTAGAAATATTTTCTTGATGTCATCAATATACCTTAGTCATATTTTTGAAGTTCATTTATAGACATGAGATCGGATTACGAAAATGCCGGCCAGATTGTAAAATAGTGATGAAATTATCCAACGGCCGAAATTGCCCTACTTTGCGCTAGGCAATTCAGTACAGTACATAATACAGTACATAGTACACTTTACAGTACAGTACACAGTACCAAAACAGTAAAGAACAGGGCAGTACATGGTACAGTACAAAGAACAGTTTAAAGAACAGTACAATACACATTACAGAATTTACAGTACAAAGTACAGTACAATACACATTACAATACACAGTACAATACAATACACATTACAGTACACAGTATACAGTTATTTCATGGATGTGTGGGGAACAGTCAAAATTGTTGTCCCAAGGTATCAGGGATGAGTTTTGAACTGTTGCCCGAGGCCGAAGGCCGAGGGCAACAGTTCAAAATGTCATCCCTGATACCGAGGGACAACAATTTTGACTGTTCCCCACACATCCATGAAATAACTGTTTTATTACCTAATGCCTTCACTTTATAGATAAAACAATATAATCCATAAATATTTCAACTGTATTTTCAAGTAGATTGTTTAATTCGTCCTCAGATATATCTTGGAAACGGGTTGACATCTTTTATTTCGAAAAACCAGACGAGATTTCGGTTGTTTACAATGGTGTCCTGTAGACGCTTGATTAGCTAAAAACCGCTACCGTACCTTGGATTGAACTACCAAAATTTACCGAATAGTGGCGGACGATGCGTTTATGGAAATACCCGAAGACGGGGAGGGCAACAGTTAAAAATGTTGACCGGTCAACAGTTCACTGCGTCGCAGCGCATGTGTGGTAATTTTTGCTGCCTAATTAAACAGTTGAAAATAACGAATTAGTATTTATTGAAGGCATTAGGTAATAATACAGTATGATACACATTACAGTACACAGTACAGTACACAGTACAGTACAATACACATTACAATATACATTACAGTACACAGTACAGTACAATACACATTACAGAACACAGTAAAGTAAAATTCACATTACAGTACACATTACAATAAACATGGCAGTACAATACACATTACAGTACACATTACAGTACAATACACATAACAGTACACAGTACAGTACAATACACATTACAGTACACAGTACAGTACAATTCACATTAAAGTACACAGTACAGTACAATACACATCACAGTACACAGTACAGTACAATACACATTTCAATACATAGAACAGTTAACAGTACCATAAAATACACATGACAGTACACTTTGTAGTTTACAGTATACAGTTATTTCATATGTGATTTGGGAACAGTAAAAATGTTGGCCCGAGGTGGAGGGGATATTGTTTTGAACTGTTGCCCGAGGCCGTAGGCCGAGGGCAACAGTTCAAAACACTATCCCTGACTCCGACGGACAACTGTTTGACTGTTCCCAAATCAAATATGAAATAACTGTTTTATTACCTGATCAATTACTGTTTAAACAGTACTTACAGATGAAAAAAGGAACAAGAAAATAATTTTGCAAAAAGACTATGTTTTTCATTAAACTTTCTCAATGTAACAATCTTGTAACTACCGGGGTATGTCACACTGCCAACATTTTTTATTTTTCTCTGTTATTTCATAAAAAAACTTAAGGAAACTGTCATTTTGCTGACAGAATTTTAATTTGTTTAAATACTTTTAAATACTGTTTAAATTCTTCACCACATTTTATTTTTGGAGAAAAAATCATTGGAGTCAATTTTTTTCTTTACTGTTCCACATAACGTCATGACGTCAGAGCACGCGAGGGAAATAGTTGAAACTATTGACTGGTCAACTGGTCAACAGTTCGCAAACATGGACTTTTTTTAGAATTTCAGAAAACAGTCAAAACTACCAAATTACTTTTATATAAGGTATAAGGTAATAATACATTATAATACAAATTACATGACACAGTAGAGTTTACAGTACAGAACATTAAGTTCTTGGTACAGTACAAAGTAGAGTTCACAGCATGGTACAGTTTTTTACTCAAATCAGTTACATTATAGCATGAAGTTCAATAAAAAAACCATTAATTGGACTACAAAAAACATAACACATCAAGTGAGAATGTATATAGAGAGATAACAGCATTTACCAAAACTGGAGTTTAAGATTTACCTGGTGCTCAAAATCAGAATGATTTCAGTTTGCTGTCAAACATTCGATCAAAACAACTTGACATAACTTATCTATACTTCTTGTAGGGTTCATAATTATCTTTGTCACAAATACTTTTATTAAATTAATGATTTTCTGACATTTCTGACTGAAAGAACCATGATCGTAACTAAATCAGGAAACCAGTCTAAAATCTCAAGCATCTGATTGGCTGAAACAGCGACCAGTTGCCAGATGCTTGAGATTTTAGACTGATATCTGATCTCAGTTTTATGATCTTTTGACCCTGTGCATTGCTTGCAAAACATTTAATCTGAAGTTTGGCTAATTAAATACTCAAACTTAAGCTGATGTCAATAAGTAAGTTGATAAAGTATTGATACATGTAAAAGTCATGTAAATCTACTGTACATTGTAAATATGATAACAGAGTAACAAGTGGATTACTGTGCCCAAGGTTATAAAACTGAGCATGGAAACCAGTCTCAAATTTCAAGGATCTGATTGGCTGAAATGGTGACTAGGATTGGGAGGAGTGTGGCGAGCCCTTAATTTAAACAAATGTCAGTTGCTATTAAAACAAAAATGATTAAACTAAAAATCTTAAATGAAATATTTTGTCCAATGAAATTGGAGTGTTTTTCAAATTGTTCAAATTATTAGGCTCTCATTTGCAACCGTAACTCGGGAGACCAGTCTAAAATCTCAAGCATTTGATTGGCCAATCAGATGCTTGAGATTTGAGACTGGTCTCCAATCTCAGTTTTATGATCTTGGGCCCTGGCCTCAGGATTATGAAAGAGACAGTCACCATTTCAGCCAATCAGATGCTTGAGATTCGAAACTGGTTTCCATTCTCAGTTTTTAACCTTGGAACCTGTTGCATCGGGCTGAATTTTCTCATCTGATTATTGTGTACTTGAAACATTGTTAACTTTACATCCTTTTATGAAATAAGTTTATATTTAATTAAACCATTGTAAGATTTACTATTATTTTTTCGAATAGTGAGAACACTCATCATTGCAGGGTTTCTATATTCCAGGTAAGAGATCCATATATCAAAGAAATCTTGAGGATTTGTCTTTTCTTGAGAAACAAACTTGGCAGCCCTTTTTCAGTAGCTTGCTTCATTCATATATATGTGCAAGTTCATTTTTTTCTTTTTCTGCTTTTGTTCTGCTTTATTATTGGGGTATTTAATGTTGAATGATGATTGTAATATCCACATGTTTTGCAGTATTTCATATTTAGCTTATATGCATACTATCAATTATTTCCACTTTCAGATATGCAATTGTATTTAAGAAAGGTTATCAGGAGTTTGATGCTGTACAGGGAGCTGTAACTACAAAGCTGAAGGGTGTTGCACAGACGTTTAACCTTACTGGTACCAGTCATAGAATCTGGGATGTGGCAGATTATGTCGTTCCTCCTCAGGTACAATTTCTCTCATCTGGGCTGGTTATAAAACTAAGTTTGGAAACCAGTCTCAAATCTCTAGCATCTGATTGTCTGAAATGGCAACCAGTCGCCATTTCAGTCAATCAGATGCTTTAGACCAGTTTCCAATCACAGTTTTGATTCCTAGTTTTATAGTCTTTGGCTAAGATGAAAAAATCTCAACACTGCTGTGTTGAAAACAAATGTTGTCAGGTTAAAATGCTAACAAACATGGCTAAAACCAACTTACTGTGTTATCATTTTTATTTGAACTAGCTTGAATGAATTTGAAGCAGATGGCAAAAATGGCATTTTTTCACGATCATTAATTCACACAGTTACAAGCTATTACTTGGTTTTATTATGCTCCCCGAAGAAAGTCGGAGCATATAGTCGCCGGGTTGTCCGTCTGTCCATCCGTCCATCAGTCCTTCCTGATTTGTGTCTGGCCCATAACTTTTTTATTTGAAGTCCGACTTAATGAGAAGACGTGTTGTGCGCAACATTTGGGTTGTTACCTTGAAGGTCAAGGTCACAGCATGACCTTGAAGGAACATTGTGTCTGACCCATAACATTGTTATTTGATATTGGATTTGTAAATTAATTCACAGAAATGATCACCATGATGACATGACGTGTCGCGCTCAACATTTGGGTTGCTACCTTGAAGGTCAAGGTCACAGCATGACCTTGCAGCAAAATCATGTCCGGCCCATAACTTTTTTATTTGAAGTCAGATTTTAAAATTATTTCACAGAAAAGATCACCATAATAAGATGACGTGTCACAAGGAACATTTGGGTCGCTACCTTGAAGGTCTAAGTCACAGCATGACCTTGCAGCAAAATTGTTTCCAGCCCATAACTTTTTCATTTGAAGTCAGTTTTTTAAATTATTTCACAGAAATGATCACCATAATGAGACGACTTGTCGCATGCAACATTTTGGTCGCTACCTTGAAGGTCAAGGTCACAACATGACCTTGCAGCACAATTGTGTCTAGCCCATAACTTTTTCTTTGAAGTCAGATTTTAAAATTATTTCACAGAAATGATCACCATAATGAGATGACGTCTGGCGCGCAACATTTGGTTCCCTACCTTGAAGGTCAAAGTCACAGCATGACCTTGCAGCAAAAGCGTTAGCGGCCCATAACTTTTTTATTTAAAGTCAGATTTTAAAATTTTTTCACAGAAATGATCACCATAACGACGACCTGTCCAGCACAACATTTGGGTCGCTACCTTTGAAGATCAAGGTCACAGCATGACCTTGCACGAAAATCGTGTCTGGCCCATTACTTTTTTACTTGGAGTCAGATTTTAAAATTATTTCACAGAAATGATCAACATAATGAGAAGACGTGTTTCGTGCAACATTTGGGTTGTTACCTTAAAGTTCAAGGTCACAGCATGACCTTGAAGCAACATTTTTCTGACCCATAACATTGTTATTTGATATTGGATTTGTAAATTATTTCACAAAAATGATTTCCATAATGAGAGGACATGTTGTGCCCAACATTTTAGTCGCTATCTTGAAGGTCAAGGTCACAGCATGACCTTCAAGCAAAGTTTTGTCCTGTCTATAACTCTGTTTTTATAGCTTGATTTAAAAATTATTCACAGAAATGATCACCATGTCACACAACATTTGCGTTGCTTCCTTGAAGGTCAAGGTCACAGTCCGATCCATGACTTGTTATTTATAGTTGGATTTTAAAATTGTGTGATTTAATAGCACTACACTATTATCAAAATTCACCTCAATAGTTATACAACAGTTTTTGTGACAAAGAACCCATTCGGGGAGCATCACCTGCCTTCTCTTGTTTCTTTAGCACCAAATGTGTTAAAAAGAAATCCACACAACATAAAATTATTATGCAGTAATCTCAAAACCAATAAGGAGAAGTGTTGATTTTCTCTTTCGTATTTATGATCTAGATAATATATCATCTCCTCTGTTCAACCATTTATGTTTGCCTAAATTCAATTCGTTCAGGCGAGCGATAGAGGGCCCTTTTGTTAAAATGCTAGAAAAGAGCAGGAATTGGGGAGAAACTAGCAAGAGTAGTGATGCACTATGAAAATTGATATTTTTTAGAAATGCTAAATTCACAGAATTCTAAAAAATTCAGTTGGATTCTTAGAATGGCATTGTTTCTTGTTTTGATATAAAGTATTAATTTTTTGCAAATTTATTATATGAATATTTTATTTAAAGAAATGTGCATGTTTTCTGTAAAATAATTATATTAATAATTTACAAAAAAGCAATGTGCATACACCTGCTTTTCAGAAAGTGTTTGATCTTTAAAGATGATTTATTTTCATAAAATCTTAAATTTCTGGCCTGATATGGTGGTAATTGTCTGCAGAAAATAATTTATTCCAGTGCAGGTTAGCTTTTTATGCTGTCACTTTCTGTCAGTTTCTATAGTTATCATCCAAAACTATATTTCTTGGATCTAATCTGTTCGTTTTTTAATTCCCAAGGTTATATCTGACCTAGAGGCAAACACTGTAGATCCAGATCAAATAGCACAGATCTAGATCTAAACTGGTCATGCATGTGATAAAAGGCTTGTATAATGAAGTAAAGGGTTAAAAGATTGCAAGCCCATAATTATTCTGATGTTTGAATGTTTCCTTATGGTTTAACTTTATAATATGTGAAAACCAATTTTTTAAAAGTAACTTTGTTAAATGAGATACTTTTCCATATTTCTTTTTACATGGCCTATTCATTCTATGTTATAGGAAAATAATGCATTCTTTGTTGCTACCAACTATATCATCACAGAAGATCAGCAAATTGGAACCTGTTTGGAGGTAAGCAATATTTTGTAGAGTTAATAAATTATGTTTCATAATTGTCTTAACTTTCATTGGGTGAAATTACTGTAACCCTATTGGTATTTATCGTTAATGTGGCATAAATACACAGGTTTTGGGTGATTCCGAATAACAATAAGATAGTTCCATCTACATTCAGCTTTAATAACTTCCAATCTGTTCACATACAATCATGTCTTGAAGAGTTTGGAAATGCATGTTACGGTAAACCCGGAAATCCAGAAATACTATCTGAAAAGATACATTATTACAAACAATGAATATCAGTACTAAAAACAGATTCACAAAACATTCCTTAACAAAACAAGTCATGATATGATACATTACACAACGTTATACTATTGAAATGATAATCAGATGCAAGGTTTTAACAAACAACACATTGGATATATGTTTCTTTGCTTATAGACTGGTTTCCGTCCCATGTGATATTTACAATGGATAAATCTAAAACATATAAGTCTGATGATTCAGTGCTGTTCCATTTATACTTGTGATTTACACAACCATATTTATTTACACTGGTTACATACCTTTATCAATGTGATAAACATCCACTGGGTCTACAATGTATGCAACCAACAACCACACTCTCTTCAAACTCTGGTGCTGTGCAGTGAAAACTTAGCATCCATAAATCTTAATCCTCATAGAACTAGAAAGATTTAAACTGATCAAAACTTGACCAAAATCAAACAGAACAGTCATGTACTAGGAACTTCTTTTGCGGATTGATTTTCCTTACGGTGAAAATCTGACGACAACTCAGACCACATGACTTGCCTAACCAATCTAATTGAACTAAACTACATCACATGGTATGCATGTGATCTACTCCTAATTTTACACATAAAATTCTATAAAAAGAATAAAGTTAAAAACTTATTGGTTAGATATGGGACGCCGAAGACGCTAAAATTTGACTCTGCTACATTACTATCAGGCAAAATTCCTATCAGGATATCTGTATGTTGGTGTGACTATAATCTGTTTCATGATTTTAATAAACCAGGACCTATTTAATCTCTTGATGCATTGCTAAATTAAAAGTCTATTTCGGGTTATTTCTACATGCAGCATGAGTTGTAGAGACATTCTTGCTATTTGTGGGGCTATAATCTATTTCAGGATATCAATGTCCCAGGTGCAAACTGTACTGATGATGAACATATATGTAAGCGAGATACTCCTTTGTTACAAGGCAATGGTAAGCTAACATATTCCATTGTGTATATTGTGCAACTTTTTAAGTCCAAATGTGCTCACAGATTTTTGGTGTGTGTTTTCCATCTGATAAGATATTTAATTTTTTTGCCAAAAAACAAAGTGTGGTGATCGACCAGAATGTCCTAATTGAAATACAAAACATGCTGTCGACACACCATGGATCTACACATAATTACAGTAAAACCGATTGTAAAATTAAAATTTATAAATGAGTTAAGTACATAAAAGACATTGATTTTCCAAAAATTGGCCGCCATTAATGGTTTATATTTATGCAGGTAGTAAAAGTTTGATATAAAAAAAATCAGTAAATCAATTGTCATCTCATTCAGTAGAATCAGAGACTATGAAAACAGCAGTGCATGCTACTTTTATATCGAATTTTTGAAATAAAATCAAACTCGGCCTCTTGCATAGTGAGATAGCAAAGTTATACAGTATATTTTAACATTCATTCTGTTTTACATGATGCTGCTGTGGCTTACTTTTATATGTATTTTAGGTTTCATGACAGGAAACTGTAATGCCTCAGTCCGAAATCCACCATACCGTGTCTGTGAGGTGAAAGCATGGTGTCCAACAGAAGATGGCAATCTGAAGCCGTAAGTTATCCCTTTCCTCCATAGATACACCTTTATTGTGTGGGTGAGCAGTTTAGATTCAGATCAGCCGGCACATCTGTGCCATCTGATCAGGATCTAAACTGTTTGCTTTCTGATTTGTTTGGTTATTTCTGACAAAAATAAGACCAGTGTAGATCCTTATCAGACAGACGGCACAGATGTGCTGGCTGATCTGGATCGACACTGGTCGCACATGCATAGAAATGCGTATATATGGCGGAAAGGGTTAATACATATCAGAACTCAGCTTTCATATAGGATTGATACAAAAAACTTCAGTAGGAGTTAATTTTTTTCAAAGAAATTTGTTTTAATAAGACATTGAAACATATTTTGAGTTTATTTATTTAGGTGATTTAAATGCTAAGATACTGCAAGAATATAGTTCAAGTGAAACAATGATTTTGATGATGAATTAAACTGTCAAATATCAAAGAATTTATTAAATTTGAATGAACACAAAATTTTAATACTGGTATTAATTTGTGTATTATTATGTACTGACACTTTATTATTTAGTGGTTGGAAAATTTTCTGAAATAACCTAATAAATTGAAAAGCGAACAGTGCAGATCCTGATTAGATGGCATGAATATGCCGGCTGATCACAATCCCCACGGATTGCCCACACCATAAACAATGGAGGAAAGGGTTTAAATGGGAATGTGCATGATTAAGATGGCAAGGGCTGTCGGTTCTTTTACTGTTAGGGTTGTATTGGTACAGCTGACTGACTCAAACCAGGGGTCCTATGGGACCAATACCCTGTGTCATATACATTGGTATAGATTTTTATCCTAAAAATAAAAAAAAAATCTTTACAAAGTCTGTGGTAGGATGTATATACAGTTGTATGCGTATTTTCTATTTTCAGCCCAAATCCTCCAGCTTTAGAAATAGCCAAGAATTTTACAGTCTTTATCAAAAACAATATAGAGTTCCCCAAGTTTGGTGTGAAAAGGTGTGTATTGTTGTTTTAATGTCTGTACATTAATTAGTATCTACGCTTTAATCCATAATTAAATAAGGGTTTTATGGCATGAGGAAACATTGTTGATCCTTTTCAGATAGCATGTATGGGCTGGCTAATCTGGATCCTAATCAGATAGCACTAATGTACGAGCTGATACGGATCTACACACAACTTCTTGATATAACTTCAAAAATAAAATCAAAAAGTAAACAGTGTACATGTAGATCCTAATCAGATTGCATGGATATGCTAGCTGGTCTTGATATACACCATTTGCCAATGCCATAAAAATCTATTGAGTTAAGAGTTAACAAGAAATATCTTTAAAAAAGATAAACGGCATTGATGAAAAAGATTTATATATACATGTACATGTATATAAGAAAGAAGGAAATACAGAGAGGCGAAGCAGACACAGTTTAGTTATTTTATTTTACTTGTTATAGCTGTTGACGAACCCTCCCTGCCTTCTTAGTATGACCTAGAGTTTAAGCGACCGAATCATGACAACTCATAAATTCATTTAAAGTGTCTTTCGAAAAAAATGTTGAAGCTGATGCAACAATTTCATACAGTGATAACAAGTCGATTAAAGAAGCAATGTCTTACATTAAGTCTTGTCTACATTTATTCAGTTTCAATAAAATACCTCTTGTAGAGTTAGAACTCAAGATGAATAAATGTCCTTGAAATTTAATAAAAATAAATACAAACAGCCTATTAAAAAAGCGAAATCTACCAACTTGTACGTAATTAACTTTAAAAAAAGTGTCCCTCCTGAGTTTTGAACCCGGGGTCTTCGCTTGAGAGGCGAGAGTGTTAGCAACTACACTACAACGAACAGTATCAAAGGAACTAGAAAGAAACCAGTAAGAATTAGAAATATCTACACTTCTCTTTCGTTTAACACTGTGTGTTGTATGCAAGTGTTTACCTGACACCCAAGAATATTCCATATAAAAATGTATTTAAACCATCAATATTGACTTAACTGGTTATTTAAATCGTAAATATGTTTGTCTCCAATACAACACCAATTGAAATAATCTATTTGATTTTTCCGCTGCATAATAATAAAAATCCCACTAGATACCTCTCCACCCTCCTAGATGCCTCTATGGTGTAAATAGCTACCAATCGAAATAGTTTATTTCATTTTCCCTCTGCATAATAAGAGAATACGAGTATTATTTACAATATTTCATTGGTCGAAAAACTAGGTCAAAAGTGAGCTTAGACAGCTAACGCCGAAAAATGAAGAATTTAACTGGTGATCTAGTGAAAACTATCTTTTGGTACAGTGGCTGGACAATAGTAGTTCCCAGATTTTCTAACTTAGTTCTTACCTTATGTGGCAGAACAAGATCTTATTAAAGGGCTTGGAGACCAGGGATATCAATCTTACTGTTTCAGATTGCAAATGTTCAAGACTCAATCCTTTACACCACAGAAACACCTTTATTGCATGGGTGAACAGTGTAGATTTAGATCAGCTGGCACATTTGTGGCATCTTGTCCCCAAGGTTATAAACATTCTACTCATTCTCAGTTGGGGCCTGATCAGGATCTACACTGTTCAATATGAGATCCATTAGGTTACTTCTGACCAAGATGCAGCCAGTGCAGATCCAGATCAGACAGCTGTGTTGGCTAATCAGGATCTACACTGGTCGTGCATGCATTAAAATGCATATACACTGCAGACTCTTTATAACGCGGTATAGCGGGTCCATCATCCCGACCGCGTTAATAAGTGAATCCGCGTTATATTTTCCCGCGCAAAATACATGTCCCGATTTTCCCGCGAAAAATACATGACCTGATTTTCCCACGCAAATATACTACCTAATACACAACTAACGAGATTATGCATAATTCCACGTAACGTCATGATTCCCCACACTGTACTCGACAAATAATATTTCTTACAAAACATACAATTACCAAATTTCAAATAAAAAAGCAAAACGGCAAGAGACTGACTAATAACACCAAGATCAAAATCGGATCGGCCTTAAATTATTGTAATGGAATTAAAGATCGTATATCTAGTTTGTTTAGATGCCTGCAGAAATATTTATTTTTTTTATGACACAAACTCTGACATTTACGAACGTTAATGTAAAATGAATATTAAAACACTAACCATCGTGAACATATTCCATAATTTACAAATTACATCCTAATTTTATCTCCAGTATAATATTTCAGTATTATTGCATCATCAACCAACTTAAACCAGCTAAAAAATGCCAAATGTCACGTACACACTTCTTGTAGATCAAACGATTTCATAGCAGAGCCGACAAAACATCACAGTCTCGATACGAGCCGACAGTTTTCTTTGAAGTCGCGTTTCATTGACAGATATTAACGCTGTTGACCTCCATAGTAAAAAAATGCAACATCCATGAAATTAACAGGAAGGCGGATCAAAGCAAAATGTACATCAATGAACTACCGACAGGTTTTAAAACATGATTGGGAATATTTTTTGTTTCTTTCTGAATTGTGCGGATTATGTGATAATTATAGAGACAGTCGAATTTAGTAATGGATCAATGATAAACAGTAAGTAAGCATTCACAAGTTTGCCTCGGGCTGATAGCTGTCACTGGGAAAGGTGTTAAAACACGGTTGTTTTAGGGATAAAATGTGTGCGTCACTTATGAAGATGTTACAATTGTGACTTCCGGTTTCGATTTATTTGCCGTTTTACGATCAAAAATGACTTCCGGTTTCGATTTTTTGCCGTTTCATGGTAAAAAATGGACTTAGAAAAAAAATAGGGGATCCACGGGACGACCGCGTTATAATGGAGTGCGGATCTAAACGAAGCGCGTTATAAAGAGTCCGCAGTGTATATGGAAAGGGATAATAGGCCATATTGAAATTTGCACAGTTGTACGTAAAATATGACTGTGACTCTCCTTGCTGTAAAGTTTTACTACATGGATACCCCTTTTATCACATGGGCAACAAGTGAATCTACACTTTTTGTTCATGTGATAAAAGCTATATTCCATGGAGTAAAGGGTGAAACCATCACTGCAGCTGTGTTATATCGCAGTGTTCTTTTGTGATATCCAATATACATTGCATTGCTTATGGATTCTGATTTTCAAATATCAATTATCACAGGATTATCTGTAGAAACAACTGTAATTTTATGTCAATAATGTTTATTTGTAAAATTCACACCATTCAGATTTACACCTGTAAAGGTGCCAATAACTGGCTGAATTTCATTCATGAGACAAACTGAAGATTGACCTTAGATAATTGATTTTAACTGAAACTGGAGCAAAATATATGTTTTTTGACCCGATATGTGTGATTTATGGCCAAATACTTTTCACAGCAATATTATATTCGTTATTGGAAAATATACACTTTTCATTGGTCAGCAGTAGTTTTGTAGTATCTACAGATTTACAAGTATGTACCATGCCTTTGCAGATGAGAATTTAATCATATGAAGAGTGAGCTTACAAGTTTCAGTGTCAATCCTCTGTACTGATCACACTCCCAGATTGTCTTATAGTTTTCACAGTGTTCACTTTTTAACAGTATGTCAATTTCTCAAGGTTGTAATATACATGCAAGAGATTAGCCGTCTGAATCATCACACTCTGGTTATATATTACAACAGTATGCTGGTCATGTCATTTCTTCATTTGGATGATAAGTCTAAGCTGAGTATAAAATCTAAAATAGTTGCAACTCAACTGTTTAAAGAATAGAGGAGCTATTCTACACACCCTTGCTTTGGGGCTGATGTTTATTCATGTTTTTGTGCACTTGATTTATAACTTTGAAACTACACAAGATATCAATTACAAACTTGAAACATATATTTGTCATTGTACACATAACTATCAAACCCCACAAAACTCTACTACAAATAATGCTTATGGTCCATAACTTTGAAACTTCTGAAGATAGATATCAACTTAAAACTTAAAATATATTTACCATCAAAACCTACATCATAACAGATATGATCCATAACAGCAAATCTTCTACAAGTATTTAAAAAAAAATTGCACCTTTATTGCTTAATTTTGCAGTGAAGTTTATTGACCCTTTCCTCCATAGACACACTTTATTGTGTGGGCGAACAGCGTAGATCAAGATCAGCTGGCACATCTGTGCAGTCTGATGAGGATCTAAACTGTTTGCTTTTTGATTCATTAGGTTATTTCTGACCAAAATGCGACCAGTGCAGATCCTGATCAGACATCACAGATGTGCCGACTGATCTGGATCTACACTGATCGCATATGTGTAAAATGCGATTATATGGAGGAAAGTTCGTTTTTCAAAATTGCATTTAGTTTCAACAATATGATTCAAACGGTTGAGCATGCTGTCTCCTTTTAAGCTCGACTATTCGAAGAATAGGGGAGCTATCCCACTTGCCCCGGTGTCGGCGTCGGCATCGGCGTCGGCGTCCGTTAAACAAAAATGCACTTTGGTCCATTACTTGAAAACTACTTATGATATCAACTTGAAACTTGGAATATATATTCACCATCAAATTCTACATCATTACCAACAACACCCATAACTCTGCTCCAAATATTTTTCAGGTTATGTCCCTTTTTCACTTAAATTTTGCGTTAAGGAAAATATGCACTTTGGTCCATAACTTATAAACAACTTGAGATATCAACTTGAAACTTGGAATATATATTCACCATCAAATTCTACATCATTACCAACAAGACCCATAACTCTGCTGTCAATATATTTCAAGTTATGCCCCTTTTTTCTTATATTTTGTGTTAAGAAAAATATGCATTTTGGCCCTAACTTTAAAACTACTTGAGATATTGCCTTGAAACTTGAAATATATTTTCACCATCAAAATCTACATCATAACCAACAAGACCCATAACCCTTCTTCCAATATTTTTCAAATTATGCCCCTTTTTCGCTTACATTTTGTGTTAAGCAAAATATACAGTCAGCCCTTAACTTCGTTATGAATGGAGGGATTTCAAAATAACTTGGCACAAATGTTCACCATGACAAGGCTGTGTGTTGCGTACAATACCCATGCCTGTAGGTCCAAGGTCAAGGTCACTGTTACTAAAAATAGAATTTTCTTGCAAAATTGTGTCCGCTCTGTAACTTTGTTATTTCTTATTGGGTTTTTAAATAACTTGGTATAATTGTTCACCATATCAAGACGGTGTGTCACGTACATGCCCAAGCCTTTAGGTCGAAGGTCAAGGTCACTATTACTAAAAATAGAATTTTCCTGTCTAGGCTGTTACTTTGTTATGAATGGAGGGATTTCAAAATATCTTGGCACAAATGTTCACCATGACAAGGCGGTGAGTCCGCACAATACCCATGCCTTTAGATCCAAGGTCAAGGTCACTGTTACTAAAAATAGAATTTTCTTGTCCAGGCTGTAAATTTGTTATGAATGGAAGAATTTCAAAATAACTTGACACAAATGTTCACCATGACAGGGCGGTGTGTCACATACCATGCCCATGCCTGTAGGTCAAGGGTCAAGGTCACTGTTACTAAAAATAGAATTATCTTGTCCTGGCTGTTACTTTGTTATAAATGGAGGGATTTCAAAATAACTTTGCACAAATGTTCATGAAAAGGCAGTGTGTCCGCTCAATACCCAAGCCTGAAGGTCCAAGGTCAAGGTCACTGTTACTAAAAATAGAATTTTCTTGTTCAGGCTGTAACTTCATTATAAATGGAGGGATTTCAAAAAAAACTTGACACAAATGTTCACCATGAAAGGGCAGTGTATTGCGTATTATTCCCATCATTGCACTTGAGTGTCTGAAAATGATGCATAGTGGGGCATCCGTGTCCTATGGACACATTTCTAGTTTCACTTATATTTTCACTTAAGTGCACTTCATCGATAACTTTGCAAATACTTAAGGTATCAACTTCAAACTACCATTATATTTTCACTTCAGTTCTTTTTCTGTAACATTACTGAAGTGATTGATATTTGACTAAAAGTAAATGTCTCTAATAAAAAATTACTAACAAGTTTTCTAACAAATTCAGAAATATTTCATAGTTATTCCCCTATTCAGTTTAATATTTATGGTACATTTAGGAATTATTTCTGTTATTTGAAAAGAATTTCTCCCGTACCATTCACTTGTTAATATTTTTCCTCATTGCACATGAATGTATGGCCATAGTTGTTATTGTTTTAATCTTCAAATTGCATTTGTTTCAAATGATTCGAATAGCCGAGCATGCTGTCTCCTCTGACAGCTCTTGTTCAGCTCTTGTATTAATTAAGCACCATTTAGTGATTTAAGGGGTCGCCAACAAACATTGCAAATGGCGAGAACTTGCTAAAATTTCAAACATGAATTTATGGGGAAATACTTATTGCCACCTAGATTTTAGTAAAGAAATTCAAGGAAAACTTACTTCCTGGTTCAAACTGAAAGTAGTTTAAATTTCTTGAAAACCCTTACATTATTTTGACAAATTGGCACTAAACATTGTAGACCAGCATATACTTATTTCAGGTATGAGTTAATTTGGTATATTGTCCGTGAATTTAAGAGTTCTCATGCAAACGGTTTTTCTTTTGTTTTAGTATGTGCTTGGCAATTAGAACATGAATTAGACTAAATTGAGCTTGAAAACATTAACTACATCCTTAGCTAAATACATTTCTTTACTAAAATCTAGGTGGCAATAAGTGTTTTCCCCAAAATTCATTTTTGAAATTTTAGCCAGTTTTCGCCATTTTCAATGTTTGTGACCTCTTAAAGGACTGTGTTTTTTGTAGACGAAACATTCCAAAGAGTGTCAACAATGATACATATCTGAAAAGCTGCCGTTTTGATTTTGCTGGCAACAAATTATGTCCAGTTTTTCAGTTAAACACAATAGTTACCGGTACGAATCCAGGCACCCAGGACTTCTCAAATATTTATGTGCAGGTAAAATAATATGACCCAGAATGTGGTTTATTGTACAGTCAAATCTGCTCATGAAGACTAAATGGTTTAAGGTGTTCTTACTATGGTCAGTTGATTGGTTGACATTGAGTCAGATTGAAAGAATTAAATATAAATATCTTTTTCCATTATTGTCAATATTGGAGTTAGTTATCTGCACAGATTTGACTGTACATTGTTGATTGTATAATGTATGTCCAGTGTATAACCTTACTGTCTTTTGATACTTGACTTATAATTTGAGCTGTGCTATGTAGAAATGTGTCTTTATGAAATTGACAATTAAAGATGCAGTTTTTAGATTTAAGAAATGAGGGAGTAGTCAATATTTGTAACAAAACTTCATAATATTTATCAGAAGAAGATAGATAACTGGTTGGTTCTATGAAAATATCACAGTGCCTGAAATGTGAAAGAATATCACTGAAGATACCTGGTTTTTTGCATAGTTTTAAATATTAATGCTCAATCTGCTGAGGAATCTGCAAGAACTGCTGTCTAAACAGTTTTTAGAATCATTAAGTTACAAAGTTTTATTTGAACAATGACTATAATGACCTTATTTTAAAGAGGGTTCAAACCAAAAAAATGAAGGTGACCGCTTATCATTTGCTGAAATCTTAACTAAACTAACCTTAGTTGTGTACAGATCTGCATGCCTCTATGCAGCACTGTGTTCCCTAGTAATGACATAAATATCATCAATACACCCCTCATTACTTACTGGGTAACTGGATTGAATCAAGCTTAGCAGGTTTAAGTAAAAGTTGTCAAGAGACAGTTTTGCTGGACATTTCCCATTATATATTAGTTTTTCCCAGTTGATCTGGGCCCAAGATTATAAAATTTATACTATAGACCAGTTTTAAATCTTAAACAGCTGATTGGCTAAAGTTGAGATATTATTTTCAACGTGACCAATCACAGGCTAGAGTTATGCGACTGGTCTCCAATCTTGGCCCAAGATCATAAAACTAAGAATGGTGACCAGTCTCAAATATCAAGCATCTGATGGCCAAATTGGATTCAAGTCTTCAGTTTAACCAGTTAGATGCTTGAGATATGGGACTGGGCTAAAGATCATAAAAATAAATCTGGAGATCAGTCTCAAATCTCAAGCATCTGATTGGCTGAAATGGCGACCAGTCACCATTTCAGCCAATCAGATCCTTGAGATTTGAGACTGATCTCAAATCTTAGTTTATGATCTTGGGCCCGGGTCTTTAATCTCAGTTTTATGATCTTGGGCCCTTGGCTACTATGATCTTGGGTCTAACCATACTAGTGCCCTGTAGTGATATGAGTCCTGGTGATGTGGTTTTGACAATATATTCCTTGTTACAGGCGAAACATTTTGGGTTTCACTGACAACAACGAATTAAGGAACTGCCACTATTCAAAGGACCATGCAAAATATCAATTTTGCCCAATATTTCTAATAGGAGATATAGTCAACTATGCAGGATCATCAGATTTCACAAAGTTAGCTTTACAGGTAAACAATAGATTTATTGTTGAGCCTGCTTGTGATACGCAAGCACTCGAGTCATCAGAATGGTAGTCTACCTTTGTGCTTAAGTGTATCTATCCTAATTCATTTTTTTAGAAGCTCTAGCCAAAATTCATCATTTAGCAGCGCTGTCCAATTGACTGTATTAGTGCATCAATCTAAAATCAATTTCACAGAAGTACTAGGTAAAATTTACTTTTCTCTAGCACTCGCCAATTGACTTTGCTTTAGTACATCCATCTAAAATCAATTTCTCTTAAGTGCTAGCATAAATTCTCCGTTCTCTAGCACTCTCCAATTGACTTTGCTTTAGTACATCCATCTAAAATCAATTTATCATAAGTGCTAGCATAAATTCTCCGTTCTCTAGCACTCTCCAATTGACTTTGCTTTAGTACATCCATCTAAAATCAATTTATCATAAGTGCTAGCATAAATTCTTTGTTCTCTAGCACAGTCCAATTGACTTTGCTTTAGTACATCCATCTAAATCAATTTATCATAAGTGCTAGCATAAATTCTCCATTCTCTAGCACTGTCCAATTGACTTTGCTTTAGTACATCCATCTAAAATCAATTTCTCATAAGTGCTAGCATAAATTATCCGTTCTCTAGCACTGTCCAATTGACTTTGCTTTAGTACATCCATCTAAAACCAATTTCTCATAAGTGCTAGCATAAATTCTCCGTTCTCTAGCACTGTCCAATTGACTTTGCTTTAGTACATCCATCTAAAATCAATTTCTCATGTTTCAGTGCTAGCATTAATTCTCTGTTCTCTAGCACTGTCCAATGGGGTCCTACCGATATACAGAGTTATCTCAATATTCTGTCCTGTTAAGTCCCTTTGCAACGCGCACTTGTTACTGGGTAGTTCCGGTCTGAGATTGACAATTAAAAAAGACATGCAGTAGTCATCCGTGGTCCTTTCAAATAGGTTTAAATAGGGTCAGGTCGGTCTGAGATCAGCATAATGCATACAAAACGTTTGATTATTACATACTTAATGGAAAAATATATAGTTTTTATAGAGCAGCGCATAATATTTCTCTTCTAACCGTTTTAATACGTTGGATAGATTTGTGTTTAATGTCGTTATGTTCGACACCTTCTGTAACTTATAAAGAGTAAAAATCAGGCACTTTTATTCTCAAAAATGTCAGATATGAGAAAAAAGAAAAGGGTAAAAAAAGAAAAATGTAGTAAAATTTATTATACATGATATAAGTTAAAGTTTGACACCCGCAAATAAAATGCCTGTTCCCTTTTTTTTGCATGTTCTTTCATGCCCATAAAACATTTTTTGAAGGAATTTAATAGTTTTTTTTTTAAATAACTGAGCCCTTTTCTACAAATTGAATGCATCCGATTTGGATCCCATACAGATTTTTGCCATGTTTGTATTGACATATTTTTCAATATACTGCTCTTTTTTTTTTCAAGAATGTTTTTTCTTATTCTTATACCATGTGAAACATATTCAAACACGGTTTTGTAATGTTTTCTCGTTTTTTTTCTCTTCATTTTTTAAATTTTGTTTAGTTTATTTAGTTTTACAATACATTATAACTCATAAAATAAATATATATTTTTGTTAAAACTTTTCCGAGGGCTATTTTGATTTCGTTCAGTTCGGAGCACTCTAAGTTGCCAAAATCAAATAAACAATTCTCGAGTCTCAAACAACAATTAGACAATTAATAAGAATATTTTATCACTAGTCAGCTTCTTAAAACAACACTTTTTCCTCAAACAATCAACTTTTTCAACCTCTTACAAACTTAAACTTAACTTCAAAAGAACTTTATGACACCTCCAGCTGGTAAGACCCTGTCTTGGTAATTAGATTACGTAACATGGTCATAAAACACCAGGCTCTTTTCTTAAATAGCATTGTTTGCATGACCGAATGGTGATTGACTGAAAACATAAAAGATATAATTTCCATGCCAGTGAATAAATAAAATTTAAAAGGGTAAAGTTACGTAAACTAGTAAAGTTGCACTAAGTTAATAACTTAAAATCAATTTACAAAGATGATGGTTATTCCTGACATGCCTGTTTAACTTTTTTGCTAAGTCTACAATGAATTTTAACTTTAAGATGCGCTTTGAGAACTTTTATCTACACTTCTAGCGCTACGCTTATTACCGCTTCTTAACCGGAACTACCCAATCAGCAAGGGAAGCCACTTTCAATGGGAGGTAACTGTGTATATCGGTAGGCCCCCATTGGCTTTGCTTTAGTACATCCATCTAAAATCAATTCTCATATTTTAGTGCTAGCATAAATTCTCCGTTTTCTAGCAATATATATCTGCAATTGGTAATGCTCTTACCAAAAATAATACAGTATTGAAAGTCATGAAATTGACAATCGGATTGGATTGCTTGCTTTTAAAGTCTCAAAATTGCAATATTTCAGCGTAAATTTATGCTGAACAAAACGTTTAGCTGTACAATGGTACACATTCTGCATGTATTCCTACTCCAGCATAAATTTATGCTGAAAAGTTTTATTAACTGCTTGATGTTGCATACAGTTAGTTCTAAAGCATTAAATGACTTTATTTACGCCAAATCAGCTCAATTCCTTAACATCTCAAATAAACACAAATCTCATTTATAGTATTGGGTGTAATTTTACACTGACATTTAAAAACTGCAATCTAATAAATGCATACATTCAACTGATGATTGAGATTTAAAATTATTACTTTTTTCTAGTAACCACAGTTTTTAAACAATGAAATTAAACAAATAACCATACTGTGAAGTTTAAACAATAGAATTGAACAAATAACCATACTGTAAATTAGAAAAATGTCACAGAAATGTAAACTGAGCATGAGATGCCTGATAGGTAATGACCAGTGCAAATAGGTAGCGGAAAGATCGGAATCGGAAGAATCAGTTTGAGTGAAAAGATCGCTTGGAGCGCATTTTCTGGAGCTAAAAAAATTGGAGCGCAATTGAATTGGAATTGGATCGCAATTG